>JAVGWX010000014.1:68282551-68605051 GCA_036924085.1 Ariolimax columbianus
GAAATAGACCTCACATACCTGGGATCCCTAATCAACAACAAGCTCTCTCTAGACCCAGAAATAGACCTCACATAGCTGGGATCCCTAATCAACAACAAATTCTCTCTAGACCCAGAAATAGATCTCACATACCTGGGATCCCTAATCAACAACAAGCTCTCTCTAGACCCAGAAATAGACCTCACATACCTGGGATCCCTAATCAACAACAAATTCTCTCTCGACCCAGAAATAGATCTTACATACCTGGGATCCCTAATCAACAACAAATTCTCTCTAGACCCAGAAATAGATCTTACATACCTGGGATCCCTTATCAACAACAAGCTCTCTCTAGTCCCAGAAATAGACCTCACATACCTGGGATCCCTAATCAACAACAAGCTCTCTCTAGACCCAGAAATAGACCTCACATACCTGGGATCCCTAATCAACAACAAATTCTCTCTAGACCCAGAAATAGATCTCACATACCTGGGATCCCTAATCAACAACAAGCTCTCTCCAGACCCAGAAATAGACCTCACATACCTGGGATCCCTAATCAACAACAAACTCTCTCTAGACTCAGAAATAGACCTCACATACCTGGGATCCCTAATCAACAACAAGCTCTCTCTAGACCCAGAAATAGACCTCACATACCTGGGATCCCTAATCAACAACAAATTCTCTCTAGACCCAGAAATAGATCTCACATACCTGGGATCCCTAATCAACAACAAGCTCTCTCTAGACCCAGAAATAGACCTCACATACCTGGGATCCCTAATCAACAACAAATTCTCTCTAGACCCAGAAATAGATCTTACATACCTGGGATCCCTTATTAACAACAAGCTCTCTCTAGTCCCAGAAATAGACCTCACATACCTGGGATCCCTAATCAACAACAAGCTCTCTCTAGACCCAGAAATAGACCTCACATACCTGGGATCCCTAATCAACAACAAGCTCTCTCTAGACCCAGAAATAGACCTCACATACCTGGGATCCCTAATCAACAACAAATTCTCTCTAGACCCAGAAATAGATCTCACATACCTGGGATCCCTAATCAACAACAAGCTCTCTCTAGACCCAGAAATAGACCTCACATACCTGGGATCCCTAATCAACAACAAATTCTCTCTCGACCCAGAAATAGATCTTACATACCTGGGATCCCTAATCAACAACAAATTCTCTCTAGACCCAGAAATAGATCCTACATACCTGGGATCCCTTATCAACAACAAGCTCTCTCTAGTCCCAGAAATAGACCTCACATACCTGGGATCCCTAATCAACAACAAGCTCTCTCTAGACCCAGAAATAGACCTCACATACCTGGGATCCCTAATCAACAACAAATTCTCTCTAGACCCAGAAATAGATCTCACATACCTGGGATCCCTAATCAACAACAAGCTCTCTCTAGACCCATAAATAGACCTCACATACCTGGGATCCCTAATCAACAACACATTCTCTCTAGACCCAGAAATAGATCTTACATACCTGGGATCCCTAATCAACAACAAACTCTCTCTAGACCCAGAAATAGATCTCACATACCTGGGATCCCTAATCAACAACAAGCTCTCTCTAGACCCAGAAATAGACCTCACATACCTGGGATCCCTAATCAACAACAAATTCTCTCTAGACCCAGAAATAGATCTCACATACCTGGGATCCCTAATCAACAACAAGCTCTCTCTAGACCCAGAAATAGACCTCACATACCTGGGATCCCTAATCAACAACAAATTCTCTCTAGACCCAGAAATAGATCTCACATACCTGGGATCCCTAATCAACAACAAATTCTCTCTAGACCCAGAAATAGATCTTACATACCTGGGATCCCTTATCAACAACAAGCTCTCTCTAGTCCCAGAAATAGACCTCACATACCTGGGATCCCTAATCAACAACAAGCTCTCTCTAGACCCAGAAATAGACCTCACATACCTGGGATCCCTTATCAACAACAAGCTCTCTCTAGACTCATAAAGAGACAGTCGCATTGGCAAAGCTGCTGCTACATTTGATCGCCTCACAACGCGTGTTTGGAAAAATCAGAAACAGACAATTAAAACCAGGGCCATGGTATACAACTATATGGCAGCGAGACATGGACAACTTATTTTAAACAAGAGCATAGGCTTAACACCTTCCACCTACGACGATTGCGAACCATTCTTGGAATTTCACGGAGAGACAGAGTGACAATTGCAGAGGTGCATGTGCACTCTTGCGCTTGTGTTCCAAGCATCTACATTCTACTTCGGCAGCGAAGACTACGATGGTTTGGCCATGTTCTTCGCATGTAAGATGGCCGCATTCTCTAAGATATAATCTATGGACAGTTGGTAAATGGCCCGAAAACAGTCGGCTGACCCCAGGTGAGGTTCGAAGATATGTGCAAGCTTGATATGAAGGCCCTAGACATGAATCGTATGGGCTCCAATCTAGCGACGCAACGCATTGCGTTCTCCGGACAACGTCCTGCTGTTTGCAAAGCCCTGTTCAGGGCTTGGCAGCTGGAGATTGAGAACAAACGCAGAAAAACAAGAAGAAGAAGAAGAAGAAGAAGAAAAATGAATCTGATATCCTGGGAAGACGAACCTGCAGACCGATCCAAGTGGAGACGTGTCCTGAATGGCCACCTCACGCTCGGTGAAGCGAGGCTCCTGCAACACAGAGAAGTGAAAAGACGCCACAAGGAGAAAGGCAACAGCAACACAGAGAAGTGAAAAGACACTGCCAGGAGAAAGAGAACAACAACACATAGAAGTGAAAAGACACTGCCAGGAGAAAGAGAACAACAACACAGAGAAGTGAAAAGACACTGCCAGGAGAAAGAGAACAACAACACGGAGAAGTGAAAAGACACTGCCAGGAGAAAGAGAACAACAACACGGAGAAGTGAAAAGACACTGCCAGGAGAAAGAGAACAACAACACGGAGAAGTGAAAAGACACTGCCAGGAGAAAGAGAACAACAACACGGAGAAGTGAAAAGACACTGCCAGGAGAAAGAGAACAACAACACGGAGAAGTGAAAAGACACTGCCAGGAGAAAGAGAACAACAACACGGAGAAGTGAAAAGACACTGCCAGGAGAAAGAGAACAACAACACGGAGAAGTGAAAAGACACTGCCAGGAGAAAGAGAACAACAACACGGAGAAGTGAAAAGACACTGCCAGGAGAAAGAGAACAACAACACGGAGAAGTGAAAAGACACTGCCAGGAGAAAGAGAACAACAACACGGAGAAGTGAAAAGACACTGCCAGGAGAAAGAGAACAACAACACGGAGAAGTGAAAAGACACTGCCAGGAGAAAGAGAACAACAACACGGAGAAGTGAAAAGACACTGCCAGGAGAAAGAGAACAACAACACGGAGAAGTGAAAAGACACTGCCAGGAGAAAGAGAACAACAACACGGAGAAGTGAAAAGACACTGCCAGGAGAAAGAGAACAGCTAAGTATACATTTTCTGTTATTGTTCATCACTCCAAGTCATATCATCCTATAGTCAGTCATGACTGAAAGGGGCTACTATATTATACTCCTTTTACTTTGCTTAGCTACTCCTCTTCTACCACAGAGCGCATAAGTTTGCTTTTTTATTCCTTGGGGCTTATCATACCGATAACACAAGGTAATCAGCTCTACGCTAAGTAACCTCTTGCGACATGCCGGCCAAGTTACAGTGTTGCTAAAGTGCACATAGTCGGAGTCGGGTTACACAGAAAATGCGTTGTAATTTATTTATTGTTTTCCCTGCTTATTTTTTTTTGCAATGGAATTTCTAGCTGCTTTACGGACATTGCCATTTCTTAACTACCAATGGCGGCTAACAAGAAATATTCTTGTTGCCGTAAATTTATTTTTTTAGAATTTGCCGCATCTTTAACGCTGGAAAGTGTTACATTAATCCGCTCTTTCATTTGTGCCGTTTTCGCTTAGCCAGCTTTCAAATCAATCAATCAATCAAAGAATTTCAGTTCGTTAAGGTGCACATAACTACAACAAACACATGTCGAGCCCTCTAGTCATGAACTAAAAGTTTCAACTCTGTCCATGCCTTCCTCGTTTCATCTAGGTTCCGTAAAAGAAAACACATACGTCAGCGATGCAGATTTCTTGCGGTTTTCTGTACATTTCTTAACTTTCTTCTGTCTTTGACGTCTGATTTACATCTTTCATTTTAGTTAACTTAACATAACGTTTTTATACTGATTGAAAAGATTGCAGAGTCGGTATACAACCAGTTTCTTGGAGGGTGGTTAATCGATGTGTGAGTCCATCTTCATAGACTAACACTAGAGCAAAGTAGACCCTCAGCTTGTTAGGCGCCATCTATGCTGCTCTTAACAAAACACCTAACAATAGCCTGCGTTACGCCATGACACACAGTTAGTCGCCTCTTACGACATGCTCTATGTGGGGCAGTGGTGCTATTCTTGTCTTTGTCTTACAGCGGACCATTCGGGATGGAGACAATACTAAAATGATACCTAATGAGAATAATGAGGTTCCAATTGTACAACAAGGTTGCAGTCGTGCACGCGAGGCATAGAGATAACGCGTTTACGTTGGACATGACATACATTGAGAAAAAGGACGAGAGACATACAAAAGGACCCCGGCGGACCGCTCAGGACTTGTCCATTTATGGAAGAGGTAATCATAGTTGTTGTTTGTCCATCGTTTCCGAAGAGGGCCCCATAGTCATCTGACAATCCTGGAGTGGGTTTGTAAATGGATGATCAAATCAATCGAAGAGGGCTCCATAGTCATCTGACAATCCTGGAGTAGGTTTGTAGATAGATGATCAAATCAATCGAAGAGGGCCCCATGGTCATCTGTCAATCCTGGAGTGGGTTTGTAGATGGATGATCAAATCAATCGAAGAGGGCCCCATGGTCATCTGTCAATCCTGGAGTGGGTTTGTAGATGGATGATCAAATCAATCCTTCTTCTTCTTCTTCTTCTTCTTCTTCTTCTTCTTCTTCTTCTTCTTCTTCTTCTTCTTCTTCTTCTTCTTCTTCGTTCATCCTCAGATCAAGGTTCCGGTTTCTCTTACAAAGGACACCGTTGTTTGTAAGGCTGTTTCATCTCCATACAGCTTTTGTCTCATATCTGTCTCATGAGGCTAGTATAGTTCTCTCTTTTCCTGCGTGAGCGTGCAGCTTTGCAGGATGTGTTCCACGGTCATGGTATGCTCCCTACATGGGCACCTGTCATCTGTCCCAACACTCATTGTATTGTAAAGATGACCCTTGAGTCTGTTATGCCCAGTTCTGAGTCAGAAGATGATGACTTGCTCTTCTCTAGCTTCGTTATAGTAGCTGTCTTCTTTTTGAAAGTCGGGAGATCAGTCCATTTTACCCTGAAGTCGGCTTTAATTATGGTCTTGGCTTCATTATATGTGATACTCAGGTCTTTTTGTGGGGTTGCTCCTCCATTCTTTGCTAGTTTGTCTGCAGCTTCATTGCCTTCAATATTGCAGTGGGATGGGATCCACTGTATGACCAACCTTGGGTGTTCAGCTGAGAGCTGTGTCAGGTAGAACATACATTGCTCGAGATCTTCATATTTGTTTTAAACCAATCCGAGCAAGAAAGCGTCCGTCCCACTGAGGGCAGAGAAACACTGTCTGACCGTGAGACGGAGGCAACTCGTCTCTTGCCTTTCGTGTCGCTCGTCTCCGTGCAGCTTCCTTGACTCATGTCTGCTCCGTATGTGCCGTGCCAGAGTATATTGTATTGCGCCAGGCAGAGCAATCAGCAGCAAAGTTCTCTCAATTAACATGGTCAATGTTGCAGTTCTTCAGCGAGGCTTTCAGAGTGTCTTTGTAAAGTTTTATTCGGCCAACGCGAGCTCGATTACCCGACTCAAGCTCGCCATAGAATATTTTCTTTGGAAGCCGCTCATCTGACATATGGACAACATGCACAGTCCATCTAAGCTGTGATTTGCACAGTTGTGTGGAATCTTGTTATGCCAGCCCGTGAAAGAACTTCTACATCTGTAATCCTATCTTGCCATTTTTTTCTTCAGCAGTTTCCTAATGTAGCCCAGATAAAAATGGTCAAGCTTCTTTGCATGTCGACTGTACACAGTCCAGGTTTCTCAGGCGTACAGAAAAGTTGGTAGAACGACTGTACACAGTCCAGATTTCTCAGGCGTACAGAAAAGTTGGTAGGACTACTGTAGCATAAACCTTCAATTTGGTAATGCCAGTAGACGTTGAAATTAGGACATTACTGGCAGGTTGAAAATGTCGTGTGTGAAGGGAGTTGTCTTGCTAGCAATGGAGATGTGTTCAGGGCTGCTTTAATGACGACTACGTTCTGAAAATAATGTGCTATCTTAGATGTCCATATCTGTTTGGGGTGTTTCTGGTTCAGTGTTTCCTCAGATAATTTTGTCTGTCCCATGCCCAAAACCTTCTTTATCGTTTCTTCTTCTTTTTCGTCGTTCGTTCTCAATCTCCCACTATAAAATCATGAAACGGTTTTGGAAGTAGCGAGATGTAAGCTGGTGAAAGCAATGCGTTGTGTCGCAGTTTACAGCTTGACTGCGATATTTGCACCATTTGGTCTGACACATCTGACTTCAGCAGGCGTTTCTGAGTACAAGGTTAGCCTTCTTCGATCCCTTCTCCTTAGCCAGTCTGCCCTGTTGCAGCCTGTTATCCAGATTCACCACGTGGAAGTGTAGAAGGGTCGCTGGCCCTGACTCTAGCAGTCAGTTTACGGTCGCTGGCCCTGACGCTAGCAGTCAGTTTACGGTCGCTGGCCCTGACGCTAGCAGTCAGTTTACGGTCGCTGGCCCTGACACTAGCAGTCAGTTTACGGTCGCTGGCCGTGACGCTAGCAGTCAGTTTACGGTCGCTGGCCCTGACGCTAGCAGTCAGTTTACGGTCGCTGGCCCTGACACTAGCAGTCAGTGTACGGTCGCTGGCCGTGACGCTAGCAGTCAGTTTACGGTCGCTGACCCTGACGCTAGCAGTCAGTTTCCGTCGTTGGCCACTACAGCTGAAGTACTGCTCACCATCTTGATCTCCTTTGTCGGGCAAATACAGACTATATTAAAGTTGTCTGAAAGCGTGAGCCAAGAAAGACTCTATATTAATTGGGCCTGAAAGCATGGATAAAAACAGACTCTATAATAATTATGTCTGAAAGCGTGAGCAAAGACAGACTCTATATTCAAGTTGTCTGGAAGCGTGAGCAAAGACAGACTCTATATTAAAGTTGTCTGAAAGCGTGAGCCAAGACAGACTCTATATTAATTGTGCCTGAAAGCATGGATAAAAACAGACTCTATAATAATTATGTCTGAAAGCGTGAGCAAAGACAGACTCTATATTCAAGTTGTCTGGAAGCGTGAGCAAAGACAGACTCTATATTCAAGTTGTCTGAAAGCCTGGGCAAAGACAGACTCTATATTAAAGTGTCTATATTTAACGTCTGAAAGCGTGAAAAAAGACAGATTCTATATTAAAGTGTCTATATTTAACGTCTGAAAGCGAGAAAAAAGACAGATTTAATATTTAAGTGTCTATATTTAACGTCTGAAAGCGAGAAAAAAGACAGATTCAATATTAAAGTGTCTATATTTAACGCCTGAAAGCTTGAAAAAGGACATATTCTATATTCAAGTTAACATATGAAAGAATACTAACCACCCTGTTGTGTTCTGTTCTAGGAGTCGACATCACTGCACTCCGGGCATACCCATAGGTGCTCAGTATCTCTCAGCAGATGGCACAAAGTGTGGATGTACCCTGTTGGTTGTACACCTTCCTGTTTCGTCCTCTCATGTTCCCTGATCCTCTGAATCCTAATTAATTCCAAAGTGCCGCAGCCTGTGCCTTTCAGACTCATCCAAAGCAGTGTCGTTTTCCAGCAGGTGGGCCTTGATAACCTTCACTATGTCACCTTTATCCATGTCCACTGTGCCTGTTATGGGTGAGTGTGACGCCAACAAATCAGCTCGCTCGTTGCCCGGAACCCCGGCGTGACCAGGACAGTAGATCCACACCAGCCCCTGGAGTTTTGAGGTCTCCAGCGCTGCTATCCACTCATGTCGTAGCCACCCATTCTGCACCTTTCGAAGTAGTGTTTGGAAGTCTGACACGATGACTGCTCCTGTTGAAGATGTCTCAGACAGCCATCTCAGAGCTTCAGTCACCGCCTCCATCTCCATTCTCATACTTGATGTGGCAGTCTCGTATGCACCGCTTCGTTCAGCAACGATCCGGTCTCTTATTCTAGCCGAGAAACCCCAGCTTGATGTTCCACTACTTTGCACCGACCCATCAGTGTATATGACCCGTAAGATGATACACATGTTTATATCTTAAATATTACTGTGCAATCGATCTATTCTCATATTTACGTTAAGGTTACAAAGGGCATGTCCTGTGTTCAATTTGACGTCTGAATGCGTACACGATGCAAAACTGTAGATTCAATTTTATGTGAAAGCGTACGGAGTACAAACTATATATTCAAGTTATGTCTAAAAGCGTACAAACTATATATTCAAGTTATGCCTAAAAGCGTACAGACTATATATTCAAGTTATGTCTAAAAGCGTACAGACTATATATTCAAGTTATGTCTAAAAGCGTACAGACTATATATTCAAGTTATGTCTAAAAGCGTACAGACTATATATTCAAGTTATGTCTAAAAGCGTACAGACTAGATATTCAAGTTATGTCTAAAAGCGTACAGACTATATATTCAAGTTATGTCTAAAAGCGTACAGACTATATATTCAAGTTATGTCTAAAAGCGTACAGACTAGATATTCAAGTTATGTCTAAAAGCGTACAGACTATATATTCAAGTTGGCGTCTAAAGGCCAATAATGAACATTTTCTTTATATTGAAGATGGCGTCTGAAAGGGTGCGCGTAAGCACAATGAAGAACGCCACAATCAGATAGTGGCGTAGACATCCTATTGAAAGTAGTCCTGCCGTGAGGATGTATCTACCAGCCAGACAGACAACTGGGCAAGTTAGGCTCGCACGAAGAGTTATCTTGAAACAACGCAGCCCTTAAACCACCATATATAACTGAATGACGTCAAAGCTGCCGTGGCTGAAGTTGGAAGTGAGATTCACAAGATAACCCCCTGATGTTTATTTCCGAAAATTTCGAGTGGTCTTCCCCATTTTTGGGGAGGAGATTTATTTGGGATATCTAGAAGGCGTTCATTTTTGGCACATTCAGGTTACTGACTAGCCGGCTCATTTATGGAGTTGAAGATAGTTTAATGAGAAACAATTTCGAAATGAAGAAAGAAGGGGAAAGTAGTAAAGGGAGCAGAGGAGATAGAGGGAGAGAGAAAAGAGAGGTTTGGAAACAGGAGTGTATTTGACATTCGGAAGGGTTACATACTGTGAGACAGATAACAGAGGCTGGGATAAAAGAAACTAGTTTAAGTCGTTGTAAGTGGAAATAATAACAAATGGTAATAGTGTAGAAGGAACCACACAGGCAAGACAATGCAGAGTTTGGGGTAACATATAAGCGAAGAAAAAGAAAAGGCAAAGAAGAAGAAGATGTTGAGAAAGAAGAGGATATGATGAAAAAGAATAAATGACGAATAAGTAGACGGCAAAGAAAAAACTGCAAAGAAGGAGAGGTAGACGAAGAAGTAGAAGGAAAGAATGACAAAGAAGAAGATAAAAAAGAATTTGAAAAAGAAGACGAAGACGAAGATGATGAAGAAGAAGAAAACGTAGTAGAAGAAAAAGGCGAAGAAGAAAAACAGTAACAAGAAAAATAAGAAAAGGAAGGAGACAATGAAGAAGAAGAAGAGGAAGAAGAAGATGGCAAAGACGAAGATGATGGAGAAGAAGAAAACGGCGAAGAAAAGAAGAACAACAGGAAGAACAAGAAGAAGAAGAAGAAGAAGAAAAAGAAGAAAAGGAAGAAGAGAAAGGAGAAGAAGAAGAATAAAATAGGAAGAACAAGAAGGAGAAGAAGAAGAAGAAGAAGAAGAAGAAGAAGAAGAAGAAAAAGAAGAAGAAGAAGAAGAAGAAGAAGAAGAAAAAGAAGAAAAAGAAGAAGAAGAAGAAGAAGAGGGAGAAGAAAAAGAAGAAGAAGAAGAAAAAGAAGAAGAAGAAAAAGAATAAGAAGAAGAAAAAGAAGAAGAAGAAGAAAAATAAGAAGAACAAGAAGAAGAAAAAGAAGAAGAGAAAGGAGAAGAAAAAGAAGAAGAAGAACAAGGAGAAGAAGAAGAATATAATAGGAAGATCGGTACTCTGTCAACAATGCCAGCAGTCCACACCCAAAAGAGTAGTGGTACAGTGGGTTCAAGGCAACGAGGAGGCAGACAGACTGGCAAAAGAAGGTGCAAGACTACCACAACCAGATTCTAGTGTGACATACGAAGAGTCCAAAAGGCTTATTAGAGCCAGATACATGACCAAATGGGAAACAGAACATACTGGCTACACAAACAATGATGCCTATTATCAGTTGAACAGAAGAAAGCAGGTCGTGGTCTTCAGATTCCGTATACCCCATAACAGACTGGGGTACCATCTATTCAATAAACTGAAGATAGGTGGCACTGACGAATGCCCGTGTGGTACTGGGAAAATGACCGCTGAACATCTGCTGCAAAACTGCCCGACATACGAGAACCAGAGAGAGCAGATGTGGCCATCACCAGTGGTAACACTAGGCAAGCTCTATGACAGTGTCGACAGCCTCAGGATGACCGCTGCTTTCTTCGAACAAATTCAAGTTGACGTCTGACAACGTACGAAGAAGAATAAGAAGTAGAAGGAAGAAGAAGAAGGAAGAGAAGAAGAAGATAATAAAGAAGAATAAAAGAATAAGACGGTAAAGAAGAGGAGGGCGATACAGTTCAAGACACGTGTATGTTGAAGAAAAGGTAGCCAAACGATAAACAATTGCTTACAATTGGCTGAGTACTCCTGGATAACTCACCATTTCTCACCATCTAAGCATATTATTATTTACAAGTAAGAGTGCTCTCGCTCACTCTCTCTCTCTCTCTCTCGCTCTCTCTCACACACACACATACACACAGACAGACAGGCACACAGACAGGCACACAGACAGATAGACAGGCAGGCAGACAGACAGGCATGCCTGGATTCATCCCATGCGTCCAAAATTCGTTGTTAAAACATGTCATATCTTCTATCTGTACAATTTTCAGCAAATAAGGCACTAAATTGCACAGTCAAAATTACTTAAGTTCTGGAATGTTTAGCGGACAAAGTGTTGAAAGTATAAAAGCAGAATTCTTCATTCAAAAAAACGGTCGCGCGTCTTTCGTCTGGAGTCAGCGCCATTATGAATCAGACGAATTTAATAACATCATCCAAATTTGCGCAATGGCTGGCAATTTAAAAATAAAGATAACTACAACTTTAAGGCAGGTATTTCTGTACTCATAAAACAGACAGCGATGAGTAATCAGGATTAGGGGAGTTTTATCATGGGCAGGGGCAGTAACCTTGGGCAGGGGGAAGTAACTATGGGCAGGGGGAGTAACCTTGGGCAGGGGAGTAACCTTGGGCAGGGGGGAAGTAACTATGAGCAGGAGGAGTAACCTTAGGTAGGGAGGAAGTAATTATGGGCAGGGGCAGTTACCTTGGGCAGGGAGAAGTAACTATGGGCAGGGGGAGTAACCTTAGGTAGGGAGGAAGTAACTATGGGCAAAGGCAGTTACCTTGGGCAGGAAGAAGTAACTATGGGCAGGGGGAGTAACCTTAGGTAGGGAGGAAGTAACTACGGGCAAGGGCAGTTACCTTGGGCAGGTAGAAGTAACTATGGGCAGGGGCAGTAACCTTGAGCATGGGAAAGTAACTATGGACAGGGGGAGTAACCTAACCCAGGGAGGAGTAACCATGGGCAGGGGCAGTTACCTTGAGCAGTGGCAGTCTTCTTGGGCAGGGAGGAATAACCATGGTCAGGGCAGTAACCTTGGGCAGGGGGGAGTAACCATGGGCAGCTGCAGTAACCTTGGGCAGGGGGGAAGAACCATGGGCAGGGTCAGTAACCTTGGGCAGGGGCAGTAACCTTGGGCAGGGGGAGTAATCAGGAACAGATGATGTTATCAGGGAAAAAGGGGAGGGGGTAGACAGGAGTAAGTGGAGTATTCAGGGACAGGAGAAGTAAACACGGGCAGAGGAGTAATTATGGACAGAGGAGTAATTAGGGGCAGAGGTAGTAATCAGGGAAAGGTGGAGTAGTCAGGAGTAGGTGCAGTAATCAGGGATAGGTGGAGTAATCACGGGCAGAGGAGTAATTAGGGGCAGAGGTAGTAATTAGGGGCAGAGGAAGTAATTAGGGGCAGAGGTAGTAATTAGGGGCAGAGGTAGTAATTAGGGGCAGAGGAAGTAATTAGGGGCAGAGGAAGTAATTAGGCGCAGAGGAAGTAATTAGGGGCAGAGGTAGTAATTAGGGGCAGAGGTGGTAATTAGGGGCAGAGGTAGTAATTAAGGGCAGAGATAGTAATTAGGGGCAGAGGTAGTAATTACGGGTAGAGGTAGTAATTAAGGGCAGAGGTAGTAATTAGGGGCAGAGGTAGTAATTAAGGGCAGATGTAGTAATTAAGGGCAGAGGTAGTAATTAAGGGCAGAGGTAGTAATTAAGGGCAGATGTAGTAATTAAGGGCAGAGGTAGTAATTAAGGGCAGAGGTAGTAATTAAGGGCAGAGGTAGTAATTAGGGAAAGGTAGAGTAGTAAGGAGTAAGTGGAGTAATTGATTAGTGGCAGAGGGAGGGAGTATTCAGAGACAGGCGGAGTAATTGATTAGTTGCAGAGGGAGTATTCAGAGGCATTGCCATATGAGCTAATCAATTAATCACCGCACTCCTAGTTTGTGTTCCTGGGAAAAGACTGTCACAGCAGACCCCGAGCTGGGCAGGAGGTCTACCATTATTTTCTCATTTCATAACACGTGTCTTGGAAAAACCCAATTCACCCTCCATATGTGCCCGAGCGCTCTCATATGGGACCTGGCGCCCCAATATAACCAACTCGAGTGTGCCCGGGGCGCCCCCATATGTGCCCATAGAACCAACTCCAGTATGCCCGGGACGCCCCTATTGAACCAACTCCAGTGTGCCCGGGGCACCACCATATGTGATCAGTCTCTTACACTGCTGGAAGTTCCAATGACAGATCACGAATCCCTTTGATTCCTGGGAATGGTACCAATTATACAGCTGGGTAGACGGTGAGAAGCGGTCCTTCCATGAAAAATCATACCTTGGCTGTCAAACCGAGAGGATAGGGATTTGAACCTGTTATGTTTGATTTGTAAACCAAGTTCACAACCCCTTGACCACACACAATACCGCCGGAGTGTGCAGGCAAATAAGGGATTGGATTGTTGTGTCTTTGCATGTGACTTATTTTCCGTGTCCAAGCAACACGTCATACAAAATGCATCTAACATCCAGCAACATAGATAGTCTTGTCATTTGCCTCCAGCGTGTCGCACCTTTTGCAGATTTCCTGGAGATTGGGGCAGGTCATCAGGAGGTCTGGGTCCTGTATTGCCCCACAGTTACGTGTATCATCATCGGTGTATCCCCATCATTTCATATTCCTCTTGCACCGTGATACACCAGTTCGGAGTGTGTTCAGCGACTTCCATGTTGTGTATGGTAGATGATGTCCTGGGGCAGGTTCCTCTCGAAGTTCCATCTCTGGGGCCTGCACCAATTCGTGCCATCTCACGATACGGTGACTGTCAGGGTTTGTCTATATTAGGCTGTTTAAGACGTTATATCTGCAATGAGTCTTATGCCCTTTATCTTCATAGAGGGAGATAGAGAGAGATAGAGAGAGACATATGGTGAGATATAGAGTGATAGAGAGATATATATATATAGAGAGATATAGATAGAACGAGAGATATAGAGAAATAGAGAGAGAGATGGAGAGATAATTAGATAGATAGATAGATAGATAGATAGATAGATAGATAGATAGATAGGCAGGCAGGCAGGCAGGCAGGCAGGCAGGCAGGCAGGCAGGCAGGCAGGCAGGCAGGCAGGCAGGCAGGCAGGCAGGCAGGCAGGCAGGCAGGCAGGCAGGCAGGCAGGCAGGCAGGCAGGCAGGCAGGCAGGCAGGCAGGCAGGCAGGCAGGCAGGCAGGCAGGCAGGCAGGCAGGCAGGCAGGCAGGCAGGCAGGCAGGCAGGCAGGCAGGCAGGCAGGCAGGCAGGCAGGCAGGCAGGCAGGCAGGCAGGCAGGCAGGCAGACAGACAGACAGACAGACAGACAGACAGACAGACAGACAGACAGACAGACAGACAGACAGACAGACAGACAGACAGACAGACAGACAGACAGACAGACAGACAGACAGACAGACAGACAGACAGACAGACAGACAGACAGACAGACAGACAGACAGATAGATAGATAGATAGATAGATAGATAGATAGATAGATAGATAGATAGATAGATAGATAGATAGATAGATAGATAGATAGATAGATAGATAGATAGATAGATAGATAGATAGATAGATAGATAGATAGCGACCAATAGCGTACAGACTTGAAAGAAAACAGACTGCTAAAAGTATGATTGGCCAATCTGTCAAGCATTGCGTAACATGCTTTATCTCAGACCAATCCTCAAACTCTGCCGTCTCCTCTTAAGCGACACTCGAAGAAAAATCCAATCAACCAGATTTGGACTACGGGCCAGAGATAAACTCCACCTTCCGGAAATGATGTTTATTTTGATTTTTCATTTCTACCAATCAAGAAGCCAGAAACTTTCGGACAGACTAAAAGGAAGTGACGCACACAGGTCTAATTTTAGACCGGTGGTTAAGGTGTCTTCTCGAGGTTGAGCCACTAGTAGTGAGTACTTCGGTGGTGATGTGTTGTCTCTGGTACGAAGTTGAAGTGGGGATTCTGGTATCCCTAAGCGAGATGATGAAGGGGGAATCGGGTCCAGCACGCTGTAGTACAGTGCAATGTTTCTTTGCAGGGTCACAGTAGGATGTGCGGGATAAATCGTATGGCAACGAGTGAAGAGTAAATAGGGTTATGGGAGAGAGAGAGAGAGGGGGGAGGAGAGATGGGAGAAGAGAGAAAGAGGGGGAGGAGAGTAGAGAGAGAGAGAGAGAGAGAGAGTAGGGATGTTTTATGTTAGAAATAGGTGTGGTTGTTCGAGAGATAAAGTATGGCGATGAGTAAAGCGTAAATAGGGTTATTGGAGAGAGAAAAGGAAGGAGAGAGGAGAGGAGAGGAGAATAGAGACAGAGATAGGAGGATGTTTTATGTTGGTTAGAGGTGTGGATATTTGAGGAATAAACTGTATTGTGGCAAGTGGCTTTTCCATGAATTGAAGGAGAGGGGGAGAGGGGGAGGGGGAGAAAGAGAGACAAGGGATATTTTATGTTCGTAATATATTTTGGGGTTTCCTTTGCATATAGTCCATCTCAGTGAAATTTTATACCAAGATCAACAAGCCGCTGTCCGAGTATCTGAACAAACATCAGATTGGTTTGCAGTACAAAAGGGAGTAAGACAGGGATGTATCCTCTCACCTTATCTGTACAACATATATGCGGAATGTATAATGAGAAATGTTTGAGAAGACGAGATTATTGAAAGTTTCGACCTATTTACGATTGGGGGGTACGAGATTCCAGAGTTACGATACGCAGATGACACAGTGATCGAGATTCCAGAGTTACGATACGCAGATGACACTGTGAAACTATCAAGAAGTGCGGAAGGGCTAGAGCAGCTACTTTCAGCCGCTGATGGACATAGTAAAGATGAAAACCTGTTTATAAACATAAATAAAACAAAGATAATGACCACCGACCAAACACAATGTCAGCATAAATTTACAGTGGGTGGTGAGGAAATAGATCAGGTTACACATTTTGAATATCTGTGCTCCAGAATTGACAAAAATGGCGACTGCTCGAAAGAAATCAGATATTTGCTATGGCAATGCAGAGAGCGAACAGCCTGAAGAAATTATGGCAGGGCACCAACAAAACGATTAAAGTAAAAGTCTTGAGAGCCTGTGTTTTTCCTGTGGCAGCTTATGGCTGCGAATCATGGACGATTCCCAAAACTTCTAGACAAAGAATCGAATCCTTCGAGTCAAAATGTTACAGAAAGATCCGCATAATACCCTGGACAGAGAAAAAGACAGATGTAGACATTCGGCAAGAGTTGAGCATAGAGGAGAACTAGTTTATCAATTCCATTTTGGCTAGAAAATGCAAATACTTTGGTCACATCAAGAGACACAACGGTCTTGAGAGAACAGTGATGGAAGGTATGGTGCCAGGCAAAAGAGGAAGGGGTAGACGAAGAAGACGATGGCACCAAGATATCCAGGAATGCCTGGGTATGACTGTGGCGGAGGCTGGAGTTTTGGCAAGAGAACGAGTTTTTTTCAGACAGAATGTGATGGGAGTGACGTTCTATAAAGGACATGCTTCATGATGATGATGAATATATTTTGAAATTTGGGGATTGTGAATTATGGCCACAAGAGAAGCCTGCAACTGGGGATGTTTTATGTAAGAAATATCTGTATATGTTTTAGGGATGATCTGTTTGGTAGCGAGCGCAGTCTGGAACAAGGGGATGTATTTATGTTGGAAATATGGAAAGGGGAGATTAACGTTTGGTCAGGCAAATCATACTGATTGGTCAGGGTCAGGCAAATCATACTGATTGGTCAGGGTCAGGCAAATCATACTGATTTATCAGGGTCAGGCAAATCGTACTGATTTGTCAGGGTCAGGCAAATCGTACTGATTGGTCAGGCTCAGATAAAATATGCTGATGGGACAAGCTAGTCAGGGTCAGGTAAAACATACTGATTAGACATATTAGTCAGGGTCAGGTAAAACATACTGATTAGACATGTTAGCCAGGGTCAGGTAAAACATACTGATTAGACATGTTAGTCAGGGTCAGGTAAAACATACTGATTAGACATGTTAGTCAGGGTCAGATAAAACATACTGATTAGACATGTTATTCAGGGTCAGGTAAAACATACTGATTAGGCATGTTAGTCAGGGTCAGGTAAAACATACTGATTAGACATGTTAGTCAGGGTCAGGTAAAACATACTGATTAGACATGTTAGTCAGGGTCAGGTAAAACATATTGATTAGACATGTTAGTCAGGGTCAGGTAAAACATACTGATTAGACTTGTTAGTCAGGGTCAGGTAAAACATATTGGCGAATACTCACACCTTACTTCCATGTAGGTCCCCATGAAAACGGGCTGATTTTATAGCAGCCTGACCAACCAAGTTGTAATCGACATGATCCCCGTGGTACTGAGTCAGACGCAGATGAAGCCAAGTATAGCACAACAGCCTGAATGACTCTCGTTCACCTACATCAGCACGCTGAGCATGTGAGAAAATCTACGGCAGTCAGTCACCTAACAATCTTTTCAGGGCGCACACAAAGAGTTTAGTTACTTATTGTGGGCATTTAACAATGACAATAACCCGAACCAACAACAACAACAACAACAACAACAACAACATCACTATGTTGGAAATAGGTGTGGTTGTTTGAGTAATAAACTGTATCGCGATAAGAGAAGCAGGAGCATCCATCACCATGTTTATGTTGGAATCAGGTGTAGCTGTTAGCGAGAGAACAAGTGACATTTCCACTGAGAAGACGATACGTAAATCTCAGCATCGGATTAAGATGAGGGGAATAATTGAACAAATGTCTGCTGTCGTCTAATGGAAAAAAAACGGTCTCGCATGGATACATCTCTGAGGCAGCTGGCATTAAAATATGACTTATAATAAATGTGATACGACTACAGCAAGCGATAGTGGATAACAGACGTCTTTTTATGACTGTGAATAAATCGATCAACGTTTTGAATGAGTCAGCGCATTAAGTATGTGTTTCTTGTAACAGAATTGGTTGAGTTATATCTCTTAGTCTCGAGAGTCCAGTCTACATAGCTGTAAATTGGTACCTGTCTTAGAGAATGATGGGTGACGAGGATGGAAATTTGCCGCCTCTTAGATAAATGTGTGACCTAGTTAGGATAATGAAGTCTCTTACGCTCAGCGATCTAGAGCTGAAGTCCTGGAAACTACCAGGTCTACAAGCTTTACTGTCTGGAGTAAGCAACCAGCGTAAGATTGTCATGTAGTGAATACCTTCTCATTGTGGATTACAAGGAAACCAGACAGCAGACCGACCGGCAAAGAAGGATGCTGCAGATAAGCAACCCTAAGTCATCTCAGCGCATTGAAGTCCTGGAAACTACCAGGTCTACAAGCTTTACTGTCTGGATTAAGCAACCAGCGTAAGATTGTCATGTAGTGAATACCTTCTCATTGTGGAGTACAAGGAAACCAGACAGCAGACCGACCGGTAAAGAAGGATGCTGCAGATAAGCAACCCTAACGTCATCTCAGCGCATTGAAGTCCTGGAAACTACCAGGTCTATAAGCTTTACTGTCTGGATTAAGCAACCAGCCTAAGATTGTCATGTAGTGAATACCTTCTCATTGTGGAGTACAAGGAAACCAGACAGCAGACCGACCGGCAAAGAAGGATGCTGCAGATAAGCAGCCAGATGTGCCAGCTACATACCAATAGAATTTATTTTTAAAAACTGCTTGAACAGTAGAAGACTGCAGTCTTCTTCTATCCTACCACTTTCTCTCATTGCTAGGGTAGTCGAGGTGTTGAATAGGCTGATAACTACAAGCCGCTTCGCCACTGCTGTCGCCGCGTCGTGTGCTGGCAATGTTTGTTTATTTCACCCCCAACAGAAAAACAGCATATGCCATAATTGGGATTTGAACCACTGCCTCCCCCCCCCCCCCCACCCCCCAACCTTGTCGGCAGGCAGGCATCGAAACCATTCGGCCACGCGCTATTCTACAGAAGATAAGGATGATCACATGAATCAGAAAGCCATCATCAGTAACACAAGATGATTACCAAACGATAAACAGACAAGAACAAACTGTTGTGTTGCGCCTTAAAACAGGACACAACCGACTCCGCAGCCACATGTACACAAAATTGAAGACTGGTAACTCAGCCATGTATACATACGGACAGGCTCCCCAGACAGCTCAGCAGATACTACAGAACTGCCCCGAATATGATATACGGAGTCACACCTACTGGCCCATAGAAACAACACTGGAAGAGAAACTTTATGGACCTGTATGTGAACTACAAAAGACAGTGAAGTTTATACAAGAGACAACATTGCAGATATAGACAATATTTTAAAGCGAACGAAAGATGAAAAGGGAGACATTTCAGTGCTCACTTATGGTTGTGAAAGCTGGAAAATGACAAAGACATTTGAAAATAGGTTAAAAGCATTTGACAATAAATTTCTTAGACGTATATTGGCCATTTGCTTGGAAGAATTAATGACTACTGAGCAAATACGATTACGGTCCAACCAAAATTATGTTTATAATGTCATCAGGAATAAATTTGGGCATACACTTGTCACGTGCTGTGGATGAACAATAATAGACTTCCGTTACAGGCGATAATGGAGAAACTTAGCAACAAAAGGAAGCGGGGTAGATCCAGAAAGAATCTTTGCAGACTAATCACATGGGATTGTGCGGCCATTGGCTAGGGAATTTGCAAGAACTACAGAGAGTAGCGACGGGCCTATCGAAGTGGAGAGGTTTCACGTCTACCCTATGCGCCGCCATTGGCTCTGAAAGACCAGAGGGAGAGTGAAAGAGAGAGAGGGAGTGGGAGAGAGAGTAGTAAGAGAGGGTGATAGCGAGAGTGAGGAAGTGAAATGGAGATCGTGAGAGAGCCAGCGAGTTAAGCGAGAGGAGCATGAGAAGAGTGAATGAATGAGAGGGAGAACGAGAGGGAGTGACAACAAGAGAGGGGGCAGCGAGGGTGAGAAAACGAGAGGGAGGCAGCGAGAGAAAGTGGGAGAGCGAGTGACAGAGACCTAGATAGAGTGGCAGTGACATGTCAGATATTGGGAGAGAGTTGGAGAGCAAGTTAAAGAGACCTAGATAGAGTGGCAGTGACATGTCAGATATTGGGAGAGAGTTGGAGAGCAAGTTAAAGAGACCTAGATAGAGTGGCAGTGACATGTCAGATATTGGGAGAGAGTGGGAGAGCGAGTGACAGAGACCTAGATAGAGTGGCAGTGACATGTCAGATATTGGGAGAGAGTGGGAGAGCGAGTGACAGAGACCTAGATAGAGTGGCAGTGACATGTCAGATATTGGGAGAGAGTTGGAGAGCAAGTTAAAGAGACCTAGATAGAGTGGCAGTGACATGTCAGATATTGGGAGAGAGTTGGAGAGCAAGTTAAAGAGACCTAGATAGAGTGGCAGTGACATGTCAGATATTGGGAGAGAGTTGGAGAGCAAGTTAAAGAGACCTAGATAGAGTGGCAGTGACAGGTGAGCTATTGGCAGAGAGTGCCACAATGCGAGAGATAAAATGAGAGACATGAACGAGTAAGAGAGAGAGAGAGAGAGAGAGAGAGAGAGAGAGAGAGAGAAAGTGAGACTAGCACTCCAGTGGTGTGACCCCCATTCAAGAACTACCATACCCCAAACAACCACCAGACACATGAACTGTACCGTACACACTACCTTGGCATTCATCCAAAAAACATCACCTGTCACAGGTGGCACATCTGGAACCCTCCTACCACACACCAACTAATGTCCCCGCCCCGTTTTGTTTCTCACATCCCAGAATTTATAAACAGATAAGAACAGTAACATGTTCTGTAACCTCTGCCCAATGTAAGAGCATTACCGATGGCAAAGAGGAGCGAGAAGGAGGCAAGTTTGAGAGCAAGAAGGAGAGAAGAAATTGGGAGACAATAGCATAAACAAAAACAGGACAAAAAAGAGGAATGAGAGATGACATAAAACTTTCGCAGGGTATCGAAAATGAGACGAGAAAAGGAACGGAAAATAATGAGTCACGTAGGATGGCTGAAAGGGGAAACAGAATATCAAGAGATGATATATTTTTCTATGTAATTGATGAAGAACCTGAGAAAACAAAAGTTCATATTAATTAAATATCGAAAACACAAATCATTAATGGTAAGAAAGGAATTATAAACGATTATTCAAGAGAAGGGAGCAAACAAGATAAATAGCACTCAGAAAACAAATCAAACGTAAAAAGAATTAACGCAGAGGTAGAATAACACCAGAGAAGGAAACGAGTTTGAAGGGCAGAAAAAAGGCAGAATAAGAAAGAAACAGCTTAGATTAGAGAAAAGAAATCAAGCAGAATTAGAAAGAAACAGTTTAGATTAGAGAAAAGAAATCAAGCAGAATAAGAAAGAAACAGCTTAGATTAGAGAAAAGAAATCAAGCAGAATTAGAAAGAAACAGTTTAGATTAGAGAAAAGAAATCAAGCAGAATAAGAAAGAAACAGCTTAGATTAAAGAAAAGAAATCAAGCAGAATTAGAAAGAAACAGTTTAGATTAGAGAAAAGAAATCAAGCAGAATTAGAAAGAAACAGCTTAGATTAAAGAAAAGAAATCAAGCAGAATTAGAAAGAAACAGCTTAGATTAAAGAAAAGAAATCAAGTAGAATAAGAAAGAAACAGTTTAGATTAAAGAAAAGAAATCAAGCAGAATTAGAAAGAAACAGTTTAGATTAAAGAAAAGAAATCAAGCAGAATTAGAAAGAAACAGCTTAGATTAAAGAAAAGAAATCAAGCAGAATAAGAAAGAAACAGTTTAGATTAGAGAAAAGAAATCTAGCAGAATAAGAAAGAAACAGTTTAGATTAGAGAAAAGAAATCAAGCAGAATTAGAAAGAAACAGTTTAGATTAGAGAAAAGAAATCAAGCAGAATTAGAAAGAAACAGCTTAGATTAAAGAAAAGAAATCAAGCAGAATTAGAAAGAAACAGCTTAGATTAAAGAAAAGAAATCAAGCAGAATAAGAAAGAAACAGCTTAGATTAAAGAAAAGAAATCAAGCAGAATAAGAAAGAAACAGCTTAGATTAAAGAAAAGAAATCAAGCAGAATTAGAAAGAAACAGCTTAGATTAGAGAAAAGAAATCAAGCAGAATTAGAAAGAAACAGTTTAGATTAGAGAAAAGAAATCAAGCAGAATTAGAAAGAAACAGTTTAGATTAGAGAAAAGAAATCAAGCAGAATTAGAAAGAAACAGTTTAGATTAGAGAAAAGAAATCAAGCAGAATTAGAAAGAAACAGTTTAGATTAGAGAAAAGAAATCAAGCAGAATTAGAAAGAAACAGTTTAGATTAGAGAAAAGAAATCAAGCAGAATAAGAAAGAAACAGCTTAGATTAAAGAAAAGAAATCAAGCAGAATTAGAAAGAAACAGCTTAGATTAGAGAAAAGAAATCAAGCAGAATTAGAAAGAAACAGTTTAGATTAGAGAAAAGAAATCAAGCAGAATTAGAAAGAAACAGCTTAGATTAAAGAAAAGAAATCAAGCAGAATAAGAAAGAAACAGCTTAGATTAAAGAAAAGAAATCAAGCAGAATTAGAAAGAAACAGCTTAGATTAGAGAAAAGAAATCAAGCAGAATTAGAAAGAAACAGTTTAGATTAGAGAAAAGAAATCAAGCAGAATTAGAAAGAAACAGTTTAGATTAGAGAAAAGAAATCAAGCAGAATTAGAAAGAAACAGTTTAGATTAGAGAAAAGAAATCAAGCAGAATTAGAAAGAAACAGTTTAGATTAGAGAAAAGAAATCAAGCAGAATTAGAAAGAAACAGTTTAGATTAGAGAAAAGAAATCAAGCAGAATAAGAAAGAAACAGCTTAGATTAAAGAAAAGAAATCAAGCAGAATTAGAAAGAAACAGCTTAGATTAGAGAAAAGAAATCAAGCAGAATTAGAAAGAAACAGTTTAGATTAGAGAAAAGAAATCAAGCAGAATTAGAAAGAAACAGTTTAGATTAGAGGAAAGACAGCAAACAGAATTAGAAAAAAAAGTTTAGATTAAAGGAAAGAAAGGAAGCAGAATTAGAAAGAAACAGTTTAGATTTTAGAGGGAAAAAAGCAAACAGAATTAGAAAGAAGAAAATAGTTTAGATTAGAGGAAAGAAAGCAAGCAGAATTAGAAAGAAGAAACGCAGTTTAGAGAAAAGGAAAGAAAGCAAGCAGAAAAGGAAAGAATATAGAAAAATCAAAGAAAAAGAGAAGACAAATTCAAAACAAAGAAGAAGGAACTGTGGGAGAGATAGAATAATCTCAGACTAAGGAAGGAAGAACTCAGACTAAGGAAGGTGGAACTCAGACTACGGAAAGAAGAACTCAAACTAAGGAAGAACTCAGACTAAAGAAGGAAGACTAAGGAAGAAAGAAAGACTAAGGAAGGAAGAACTCAGACTAAGGAAGGAAGAACTCAGACTAAGGAAGAACTCAGACTAAAGAAGGAAGACTAAGGAAGAAAGAAAGACTAAGGAAGGAAGAACTCAGACTAAGGAAGGACAGACAAATGAAGGACAGACAAAGGAAGGACTCAGACTAAGGAAGGTGGAACTCAGACTACGGAAAGAAGAACTCAAACTAAGGAAGAACTCAGACTACGGAAAGAAGAACTCAAACTAAGGAAGAACTCAGACTAAGGAAGGAAGAAAGAAAGACTAAGGAAGGAAGAAAGACTAAGGAAGGAAGAACTCAGACTAAGGAAGGACAGACAAAGGAAGGACAGACAAAGGAAGGACTCAGACTAAGGAAGGGCTCAGACTAAGGAAGGACTCAGACTAAGGAAGGGCTCAGACTAAGGAAGGACTCAGACTAAGGAAGGACTCAGACAAAGGAAGGACTCAGACTAAGGAAGGGCTCAGACTAAGGAAGGGCTCAGACTAAGGAAGGACAGACTAAGGAATGTCAAACTAAGGAAGGACAGACTAAGGACTCAGACTAAGGAAGGACTCAGACTAAGGAAGGGCTCAGACTAAGGAAGGGCTCAGACTAAGGAAGGGCTCAGACTAAGGAAGGACAGACTAAGGAATGTCAAACTAAGGAAGGACAGACTAAGGACTCAGACTAAGGAAGGACTCAGACTAAGGAAGGGCTCAGACTAAGGAAGGACAGACTAAGGAATGTCAAACTAAGGAAGGACAGACTAAGGACTCAGACTAAGGAAGGACTCAGACTAAGGAAGGGCTCAGACTAAGGAAGGACTCAGACTAAGGAAGGACAGACTAAGGAATGTCAAACTAAGGAAGGACAGACTAAGGACTCAGACTAAGGAAGGACTCAGACTAAGGAAGGACTCAGACTAAGGAAGGACAGACAAAGGAAGGACTCAGACTAAGGAAGGACAGACTAAGGAATGTCAAACTAAGGAAGGACAGACTAAGGACTCAGACTAAGGAAGGACAGACAAAGGAAGGGCTCAGACTAAGGAAGGACTCAGACTAAGGAAGGACTCAGACTAAGGAAGGACAGACAAAGGAAGGACTCAGACTAAGGAAGGACTCAGACTAAGGAAGGACTCAGACTAAGGAAGGACAGACAAAGGAAGGACTCAGACTAAGGAAGGACTCAGACTAAGGAAGGACTCAGACTAAGGAAGGACAGACTAAGGAAGGACTCAGACTAAGGAAGGACTCAGACTAAGGAAGGACTCAGACTAAGGATGGACTCAGACTAAGGAAGGACTCAGACTAAGGAAGGACTCAGACTAAGGAAGGACTCAGACTAAGGAAGAAGAAACTCAGAAAAATTCAGGCAGATGTGCAAAGAACTCGCACACAAACAACCGAACTGTTTCGGTAGAACTCGGGGGGAGATGTAGATTTCCATGAACTGCCATTTTTGTCGCCGATATTGTTCCCTATCCATGTTTCTCCAGTGTCCATCGTTTTCTAGGGCCTGCTCTTGCTCTGCGAACATGATGACTGGTATTGTAGATCCTCGCAGCTGATAACTTTGGCTGCACTCTTGTCAGGTCTCCGAACCACTTTATTCTCTTCCCGTCTATATATTCCTTAAATGGTGTTTGCAACAACCTTCTTTCTGATTTCTACCTTTCGTACTTTGTCCAGCCGTGTGATCCCGACATATTTGTGACTCCGACAGCCGTGTGACCCCGACATCTTTGTGACTCCGACAACACTGTGACCCCGATAGCCTTTCGCATACGAAATATTTATTTGTTATTAAGTGCCTTGGTGAGAATCCATGTCTGACACTGGTGGTAGAGAGTTAGTAGTGAGAATCCATGTCTGACACTGGTGGTATAGAGTTGGTAGTGACTGTCCATGTCTGACACTGGTAGCAGAGAGTTGGTAGTGAGTGTCCATGTCTGACACTGGTAGCAGAGAGTTGGTAGTGAGTGTCCATGTCTGACACTGGTAGCAGAGAGTTGGTAGTGAGTGTCCATGTCTGACACTGGTAGCAGAGAGTTGGTAGTGAGTGTCCATGTCTGACTGACACTGGTAGCAGAGAGTTGGTGTAAAAGTACTTTTTATCAGTAACAAAATATTAGTTTTTTTTTATCATTAGTGGTTATTTTTTGGGAAGGGGGCTGGGAGGTAGATGGAAAAGGAGAGATGTGTTTGTCTTAATAATGGTGAAAACATATATACAACCGCATGTGTTTTCTGTGTTCTTGATTCTACCTCTCTATCCAGCATTCAATCTTGTGTGAACACGCTGCCCAAGTATTTGAATAGTCTGACCTATTTCAGTTCTGTGGATTTTTACCTGAATATTTAGTTTTTTCTCTAGTTTGCTGATTTTCATCATCTTTGTCTTTGCTGTACTAATCCTCACATTTTACAACTCGCTTGTTTATTTATGTTTCCACGAAATGATAGCTAATCTTCAAGGTGAAGGTCAAGATCAGTCCCATGGCATCAACTGCCGTAGGGGATGAAGATACCTCTTCATGTACTACTTACTTTCCGTGTCCAAACACCATGTCACACGGCATCCGTCCAGTATTCAGCAACTTGAACTGCCTTGTCGTTTGCCTCCACCATGTCGTTAATGTCACAGGTTTCAAGGAGGTTGGGGCAGGACATTAGATGATCTTGGTTCTGAACTGCACCGCGTTCACATGTGTCGACATCTGAGTATCTCCATTTCTTCAAGTTCGCTCTGCATCTTGACACACCAGTTCGAAGTCTGTTCATTGCCTTCCATACAGCATAGGGCAGGTCGTGTCCAGGCGCAGCCTCTTCCTTGAGCTCTATCCATGGATCCTGCATTGTTTCACGCCACCTCTCGATGCGTCGGACTTCCGGGCTTGTCTGGGTGGTCTCTGTCGATTTTAAGAAACTGTGTCCTGATTTAAGTCTTGTGGCTTGTTCCTGATGGCCAAACATCGGGTGTCTAGGGTCGTTTTCCTGTTTCCCTCGTTCGATTTCCGCAGCTACACCTCTTCTTATATCAGGTGGTGCAATGCCAATTAAGGGATATATTGTGTTTGTAGGGGGTGGGTTTAAGGCACCCCGACACTATCCTGCCCATCTCGTTACTGCTGTATCAACTTGTTTTGCATGGGCGGAGTTTTTCCAGACTGGGGCTGTATATTCCGCTGCGGAAAGGCACAAGGCAATCGCTGATGTGTGTAAGACTGATGGCTGAGCACCCCATGTTGTGAAAGTCAATTTTCGTATACTGTTGTTTCTCGTATGTACCTTACGCTTTGTCTCCTGACAGTGTGTCATATAGGATAATGTGTGATCCAACCTTACACCCAGGTATTTGGGAGCCGGACAGTGTTCACGATCCTGTCCTTGTCATCTGATCCATAGTTCTCTGTTTGCCTCTCTGTTCTTGAGATGATAGACTCATACCTGAGTTTTGCTAGGGTTGGGTTTTAGGTGACAGGCGCATACCTGAGTTTTGCTAGGGTTGGGTTTTAGGTGACAGGCGCATACCTGAGTTTTGCTAGGGTTGGGTTTTAGGTGACAGGCGCATACCTGAGTTTTGCTAGGGTTGGGTTTGAGGTGGTTTTCCCGATAATACTCTGCGAGATCATTCAGAGAGCGTGTTAGTTTACCTTCTACCTCCTCGAAGCTATTAGCCTGAGCAGCGACTGCTGTGTCATCGGAGTATATAAATTTCCTTGTCTCTGTATCCATAGGTTGGTCATTGGTATAGATGTTATATAGCATGGGAGCAAGAACACTTCCTTGAGCCAGGCCGTTGGTTTGATTTCGCCATCTGCTCTCTTTATTCCCCAAGGTTACATAGAATCGCCTGTTTTGAAGTAAGCATTTGGTTATGTTAGACAGATGCCAGTCTTTCGTCATGTTGTATACCTTTGCCTGCAACCTACGATGGTTTACTGTGTCGTAGGCAGCGCTTAGGTCTAAATAGGCCATGAACTAAGACGCAGCCTATGTGAGGTGGGATGCCGAATTCCCTTCCTTGCTGTTTATACTTCCCTAACTCAGAGTCAGGGAGCCGTGCAGTGCAATGGTTAGCGCGCTGGCTTCGCATCTGAGTGGTACTGGGTTCATTCCCCAGTTGAAGCGGGAATTTTTTTCAGACCGCAACGGGTCCCGGGTCGAACCAGCCTTAAATTGGTACCGATTCAGTCCGGGAAGTAAAAGAGGCGAGGGAGAGGAGATGGCTACCGCCCTCATATAGCTGAGCCTTTGAAATGTTAGATCGCTAACACCTCACACGCCTACGGTAGTAATGCTATGGGTTACTTTACTTTTTAATTCAGACATCAGGTACACATTTACAACTGGGTCGACTGGAAAAGCGGTCGTAGAAGGAACGAACCACGCCCTGATTTGTGTTCTGCCTGTCCGTGCTTTCGAACCGCGACGAGCTATAATCCCAGTCTTTGCAAGCCAGCTCACTGGCAACAAGGCTACACGCCCCACAACCTAACCTCTATATACCAACATTTCGAAGACTTCGATTCTCTTCTCCAACAAATATAGAGCCCAGAAGAAAGAACAGACCAGAGAAGAGAGAGAACGAAGACTAACGTCTGGTCAGGCAAAATATACTGATCAGACATGTTAGTCAGGGTCAAGCAAAATATACTGATCAGACATGTTAGTCAGGGTCAGGCAAAATATACTGATCAGACATGTTAGTCAGGGTCAGGGAAAATATACTGATCAGACATGTTAGTCAGGGTCAAGCAAAATATACTGATCAGACATGTTAGTCAGGGTCAAGCAAAATATACTGATCAGACATGTTAGTCAGGGTCAGGCAAAATATACTGATCAGACATGTTAGTCAGGGTCAGGCAAAATATACTGATCAGACATGTTAGTCAGGGTCAGGCAAAATATACTGATCAGACATGTTAGTCAGGGTAAGGCAAAATATACTGATCGGACATGTTAGTCAGGGTCAGGCAAAATATAGTGATCAGACATGTTAGTCAGGGTCAGGCAAAATATACTGATCAGACATGTTAGTCAGGGTAAGGCAAAATATAGTGATCAGACATGTTAGTCAGGGTCAGGGAAAATATACTGATCAGACATGTTAGTCAGGGTCAGGCAAAATATACTGATCAGACATGTTAGTCAGGGTAAGGCAAAATATAGTGATCAGACATGTTAGTCAGGGTCAGGGAAAATATACTGATCAGACATGTTAGTCAGGGTCAGGGAAAATATACTGATCAGACATGTTAGTCACGGTCAGGCAAAATATACTGATCAGACATGTTAGTCAGGGTCAGGCAAAATATACTGATCAGACATGTTAGTCAGGGTCAGGCAAAATATACTGATCAGACTTGTTAGTCAGGGTCAAGCAAAATATACTGATCAGACATGTTAGTCAGGGTCAGGGAAAATATACTGATCAGACATGTTAGTCAGGGTCAGGCAAAATATACTGATCAGACATGTTAGTCACGGTCAGGCAAAATATACTGATCAGACATGTTAGTCAGGGTCAGGCAAAATATACTGATCAGACATGTTAGTCAGGGTCAGGGAAAATATACTGATCAGACTTGTTAGTCAGGGTCAAGCAAAATATACTGATCAGACATGTTAGTCAGGGTCAGGCAAAATATACTGATCAGACATGTTAGTCAGGGTCAGGCAAAATATACTGATCAGACAGGTTAGTCAGGGTCAGGCAAAATGTATTATCAGACATGTTAATCAGGGTCAGGCAAAATATACGGAACAAGATCTTTACCTTGGCTTCCTCGTAGCCCTTCCTGGAAACGGGCTGATTTCATGGCAGCCTAGCTAATAAGGTGAGAGATCGACGTGATCCCCGTGGTAGTGAGCGACACGCAGGTGAAGCCAAGCATAGCACAACCCCATGGAGGACTCTGGTCCCCCTTCATCAGCACGCTCGGAACGTGAGGAAAGCTACTGCAACCTGCCACTTAACGTCCTTTTTAGGGCGCACAAAAGAGTAACCTGCTCATTGTGGGCATTCGCAGACAACAATAACAACAACCAAAGAAGAAAGAACACAAATTAAAGAAGAAATAACTGAACGATAGAAGTTAGATAAAAAAAAAAAACCAGAGGATGAAACTGGAAGAAAAGGACACATTATCCACAATCCTAATCCCAGTAGATCTTTCCACAGACGCTAACATGAACCAAACGTAATCCTCCAATGGAAACCGCGTATTAATGCATCAGAGCCTGATCAAACGTCAGGGCACAAACACCTTGGCAGGTTTCCACAGACTTAATCATAGGATATAAATGACAGCCGACACCCAGATTACCTTCAGAAGACTTTAAATTATTGATAGCAGCCAGCGTAGGAATTATGGACTGATTGGTTCTTTCTTGTTGTGAATTATTCTAACTCTTGCTGCCTGTTTTCATGTGGTTCCCTAGGATTTCTCACGCGTGAACTAAAATTTAATAATACCATTGGCGCTGTTTGTGGAGAGTGTCTCTCTCTCTCTCTCTCTCTCTCTCTCTCTCTCTCTCTCTCTCCCTCTCTGTGTGTATATCTTTTAAGGTTTAACTTAACTTTTATTTTAGATTAAAAGTGGAGTAGACATTTGAAATGCGGCTGACAGTTTAGTGATGCGAAAAGGCGACGGTAGGCTATGAAATCCAATGATCAACAAATTAACGTATTAACTGATCAAAATACGATCTGGCACATAAAGCGATCACAAGTCTTCTACGTGAAAAGAAATGGATACCAGAAAATTTTGAGGCGAAAACTGAACAAATTTGACGGTTTTATTTTCCTTTTCTTCTTCTTCTCCTTGTTCTTTATCGTCGTCATCCGTTCTCAATCTCCCGCTACCAAGCCCTGAATGTTCTCAATCTCCCGCTACGAAGCCCTGAACGTTCTCAATCTCCCGCTACCAAGCCCTGAACGTTCTCAATCTCTCGCTACCAAGCCCTGAACGTTCTCAATCTCCCGCTACCAAGCCCTGAACGTTCTCAATCTCTCGCTACCAAGCCCTGAACGTTCTCGATCTCCCACTACCAAGCCCTGAACGTTCTCAATCTCCCGCTACCAAGCCCTGAAAGTTCTCAATCTTTTGCTACCAAGCCCTGAACGTTCTCAATCTTTCGCTACCAAGTCCTGAACGTTCTCAATCTCCCGCTACCAAGCTCTGAACGTTCTCAATCTCCCGCTACAAAGTCCAGAACGTTCTCAAACTCCCGCTACCAAGTCAAAATTCTTTGAAAGTAGCAGAATGTATTCCAGAAAACGGAATACGTTCGGTCGTAGTTTACAGATTGACTGCGATATTTGCACCTTTCGGTCCGACACATTAAACGTCAGTGTGCCGTATATGGTTACCGGGTTTGCCTTCCTTCTTCGATCCCATCTCCTTAACTGTTGTAGTCTGTTATCTAGGATGACTCCAAAAATACTTAGAGTCCATCCAGCAAATACAGAACCAATCAGGTTTTGAGGATCACTATTGGAAGAGCTAGAGGTATTTACATACCAAGGAAGTATCATCAACAAGGAAGGAGGGACAGACGATGATATAAAAACAAGGACACAAAATAGCAAGAGCTGCATTCGGAATGTTGGAACCCACATGGAACTCCAAGGAAATAAGAAGGAAGACAAAAATAAGGATTTTCAATTCAAATGTGAAGCCAGACTTGATGTATGGAGCGGAAACCTGGAGGATGACCAAAGGCAATGACAGGAGACTGCAGGGTTTTGTCAACAGATGCCTGAGAAAGATTGATGCGTTGTGTCGTAGTTTACAGATTGACTGCGATATTTGCACCTTTTGGTCCAACACATCCGACTTCAGCAAACATTTTTTAGTACAGGGTTAGTATTCCTTCTTCTATCCCTTCTCCTTAGCCAGTCTGCCCTGTTGCAGCCTGTTATCCAGGATCACCGTGTGGAGGTGTAGAAGGGTCTTGGCAGCTCTGGTTTGCTGACCCTGACTCTCGCAGTCAGATATGGGTCGCCAACCGCAGCAGCTCATGCGCTGCTCAGCATCTTGATCCCATAAAATGGTTTGACAAAGTTACAAACCACAGACTGTGGGAGAGAGCTTGACAAGGTAAACTGGTACAGAAAATCTGAGGAAGACACGAGAGAGAGAGAGAGAGAGAGAGAGAGAGAGAGAGAGAGAGAGAAAAGAATGTGAGAATGAACTAAAATTAAATGTTTACAAGTGGAGATACGGAGAAAGTTCAACCTAAGATCCTGTGTGTTGGCATGACGTTATCAATGACCTTTGCACCGATGGAAGCGACGTGGGTTTAAATCACTTAATGAAAGCGGATGTGCCGGCCTAAATGCGCTGAAATCTTATTCCAACTAAAAGATGTGCCACAATGTATCGTACTCTAAAATATAATTTAAAATAATAAAAAATTACTACCAGGAAGACTAGGATATTGTTCTCAAACATCGGGTCGTGTTATCTTCCAATCGATCTGGTACGGCGGGCTTCCTAGGAGACGGCACAAACAGTTTTGAAGGTGTCTTCGACAAAGTGCATGTCGGGCTGTAAAGGCTGAATGTCAGAGCGCGTTGCTACCCCCTGGTGCCACTTTCTATCAGACATCCATTGAGTGCAAGGTAAACATAATCTAGAATGTTCTCAGTCGAGCCCCCAGAACTCAGATAGGGACGTCCTGACCTTTCCGTGGCTTATATCCGGAGTTGGGGAGCTAGCTTTTGCTAGAACTTTGAGAGATAGCCAGATGAAGGTAGACAAATGGTTCTGCAGTCAGGGATGAGGTGTTATCGACTTCATTTTAAGTATATTCAGATTCTGTGAGATGATAGACTGACCATGTTTCTTGCCTCTCATTTCTATCTTTATTATAATGAGTCGCTTTGATAACCAGAATGGCCGCTGTTTCATTCAGCAATGTCTAACACAGCGGCTTCTCAACTTTTGTATACCTGGCGGCCACTTTTATGACTTTTGCGACCGCAAATTGTTCTTGCCACCGACTAAAATCTATATTGATAAAAACTATTCTATCATCCACTGAGTCTGTACTTTTGGGATATTTAAATTATCATCTAGCTTGTCCTTTGCAGAAAGTGGCTCGTCTGAAAGAAACTCGATCTCTTGCCTAATCTCCAGCCTGCTCCATAGTCATGCTCAATCATTCCTTGACATATTGTTACAATCCCCTTCTTGGGCCGCCTCTGTCTCTCTTGTTCAGTATGTTCTAGATTCATGCCCAATCATTCCTTGACATATCGTAGCAACCCCCTTCTTGGGCTGCCTCTGTCTCTCTTGTTCAGTTTGTTCTAGATTCATGCTCAATCATTCCTTGACATATCGTAGCAGCCCCCTTCTTGGGCTGCCTCTGTCTCTCTTGTTCAGTATGTTCTAGATTCATGCCCAATCATTCCTTGACATATCGTAGCAACCCCCTTCTTGGGCTGCCTCTGTCTCTCTTGTTCAGTTTGTTCTAGATTCATGCTCAATCATTCCTTGACATATCGTTACAACCCCCTTCTTGGGCCGCCTCTGTCTCTCTTGTTCAGTTTGTTCTAGATTCATGCTCAATCATTCCTTGACATATCGTTACAACCCCCTTCTTGGGCCGCCTCTGTCTCTCTTGTTCAGTTTGTTCTAGATTCATGCTCAATCATTCCTTGACATATCGTTACAACCCCCTTCTTGGGCTGCCTCTTTCTCTCTTGTTCAGTTTGTTCTAGATTCATGCTCAATCATTCCTTGACATATCGTTACAACCCCCTTCTTGGGCCGCCTCTGTCTCTCTTGTTCAGTTTGTTCTAGATTCATGCTCAATCATTCCTTGACATATCGTTACAACCCCCTTCTTGGGCCGCCTCTGTCTCTCTTGTTCAGTTTGTTCTAGATTCATGCTCAATCATTCCTTGACATATCGTTACAACCCCCTTCTTGGGCTGCCTCTTTCTCTCTTGTTCAGTTTGTTCTAGATTCATGCTCAATCATTCCTTGACATATCGTTACAACCCCCTTCTTGGGCTGCCTCTGTCTCTCTTGTTCAGTTTGTTCTAGATTCATGCTCAATCATTCCTTGACATATCGTTACAACCCCCTTCTTGGGCCGCCTCTGTCTCTCTTGTTCAGTTTGTTCTAGATTCATGCTCAATCATTCCTTGACATATCGTTACAACCCCCTTCTTGGGCCGCCTCTGTTCTTATACCCAGCACCATACATTTCATAACCGTTCTCTGAAACCCGTTGTGTCTTTTCAATGTATGGACCGCTTCTCCTTTTCAGCCCAACTCTTGTCGAGTATCTGTATTCTTCTTTTCTGTCCATGGTTTTCGGAGGATCCTTCTACAACATTTCGACTGGACGGATTTGATCCCCTTCCTTGAGGTTTGGTAACTGTCCATAATTCACAGCCGTATGCTGTCATGGGGTAAAAAAACATAAGTTCTCAAAATTGTCACTTCTGTTGGTTGGCTGGCATTCTGTCGTTTCCTCAGGATGTCATCACATAATGCCACTATTCCGCTATCGCCCACCTGAAAGCTAAAACATCCCCCTGCTGGCGATAGTGCCTATTTTGAAAAGCACTGGTTCAGTACTAAAATAATTACCTCTTCTGTTGATTGTTTTTTTTTTTTCAATTTGCCGCATTTTCAGACATGCATGTTGTAGTACAACTTTGTTTGTCTATTGTCCATAGGTGGATCGGAGTTGTGCTATACTTGAGTTTATTTCAGTATTGCTCACTACTACAATGATCAAATCGATCACCCACCCCGTTAGCCAGGATGCCCTGAAAACAGTCCGTTTCCAAGGAAACCTACGTGGAAGTGAGGCTGGGAGGGGGAAGGGGGCTCTTGGTCAGTATATTTCGCCTGACCCTGATTAACACTGTCCAATCAGTGTTTTCCCTGACCAGATGTTAGTCTCCTTACCCCGGATGTTGACAGTAACATAAATTAACAGAAACCCAAGTTAACATAACATAAATTAACAGAAACACAAGCTAACATAACATAAATTAACAGAAACACAAGCTAACATAACATAAATTAACAGAAACCCAAGTTAACATAAACATAAATTAACAGAAACACAAGTTAACATAAACATAAATTAACAGAAACACAAGTTAACATAAACATAAATTAACAGAAACACAAGTTAACATAAACATAAATTAACAGAAACACAAGTTAACATAAACATAAATTAACAGAAACCTAAATTTATTATAACATACATTAACAAAAACATATATTTATAATAACATACATTAACAGAAACATACATTTACAATAACATACATTTACAGAAACATCCATTTACAATAACATACATTTACAGAAACATCCATTTCCAATAACATAAATTTACAGAAACATACATTTACAATAACATACATTTACAGAAACATACATTTACAATAACATACATTTACAGAAACATACATTTACAATAACATACATTTACAGAAACATACATTTACAATAACATACATTTACAGAAACATACATTTACAATAACATACATTTACAGAAACATCCATTTACAATAACATACATTTACAGAAACATACATTTACAATAACATACATTTACAGAAACATCCATTTACAATAACATACATTTACAGAAACATCCATTTACAATAACATACATTTACAGAAACATCCATTTACAATAACATATATTTACAGAAACATACATTTACAATAACATACATTTACAGAAACATCCATTTACAATAACATACATTTACAGAAACATCCATTTACAGTAAAATTAGACTGTTGCTATCTTTATGCCTGCCATTTCTTGTTCTTCGTCACGATATATCTATTCACACATAGTGGCATGTTTCTTGGATTCCTGACAATGTATTGTGCTAGCCTAATGTAGAGTAGATATAATACTCTTGAATTCAGACTCTTTCACAAAAAATGCACAACCATCTCCCAGCAGACTCACGATAGTTACATAATACTCTTGATGTGAATTCGTTCTTTCTCAAAGAAGGCGTAAATAACACAGAAAAGATTTATAATACAACTATTGATCTGCCTTCTATATATGTGAAAAATAAATAAATATCAAACAAGACGCTTTTAAATCTGGGAAGGTTTCATACACAGACAAACACGTAGAAAGGATCAGTATAAAGAGCAGTACATTAGCTGCAGCGACCAGCTGCCAAGACCCTTCTACGCCTCCAACTTATGGTCCTGGATAACTGGCTGCAACAGGGTAACTGGCTAAGGAGAAGGGATCGAAGAGGGAAAGCTAGCCTGGTACCCAAAAATGCGTCATGAAATCGGATGTGCCGGACCGTTAGGGGCAAATATCGTAGTCAAGCTGTAAACTACGACACAAGGCATTCCGTTCTCCGGACTACATCCTGCTACTAGCAAAGCCATTTTCTGGACTTGGTAGCGAGAGATTGAGATCGAATGGGGAAGAAAAAGAAGAAAGAAGACAAAGAAGAGGAAAAAGAAGAAGAATAAATAGAAGAAGAAAAAGAAAAAGAAGAATAAGAAACATAATAGCCTACGCGAAATCAATCAATGACCGCCTGCTGGATGAGGACACCGCAATAGATGAAGCAGCAATCCACAGACTGCAAAGTTTCGACATTAAACGAGGTTCAAGCGGAGTGGGGCCCATGAAAGGACGGCGCAGGAGAGTGTACAATCAGCGAGCTACAGGGACCATCAGCATCCATACCTTACGCAATTTGAAGAGAGAGAGACTGAGCACCTCTAGGTATGCCCGGAGTGCAGTGACGTCGATTCTTAGAAACAGACACAGAAGCCCACGAGAAGGGAACAAGAGAATGAAAATTAGGAGACCTCTCCTATGCATTCCCTCTTCCATTCCAGTATGCAGAAGTCAATTCGTTTGTTCTTCTGTAAGCATGTGAGGCTGGGGAGAAGAGAGACAAAAGATGAGAGTGTAGGAGAGGGCAGAAAGAAGAGATATAGAAAGAGAGAGAGAGAGAGTGAGAAATATGAGAAAAAGATGTTCTAAGAACAAATTATAATCTACCTGTGTAGCGTTACGCGATAAGTGCCTATCAAAGCCTTTGTTTAGAGTTCAGAGATGACGGGATGAAAGGGATCCTTTACAAATAATCAAGAAGCCTTTATCAACATGCGCTAATGCCACGGACAGGAACGTCTGGCCGAGTTGTGTGGATGTGGGTCTTTTGACCTCGGGGGCATGCGTTCAAAACCTTTCCGAGTCAAATGCTTATTTTTCTAGCGAAGGCAAAACATACGACTGATCCTGTGTAGTTCGTGGCGACTGCAGGTTCAGACGGCATTTATTGATCAGAGCTATAATATAATGGTGATTAAATGCATGGGCGGAAAGGGTGGGGAAGGGGTCGAGGTGGGGGCAGGGGGTGGGGGTCGAGGAAAGGGCGGTGGAGAAGGAAAAGGCAATTTCAAAAGAAGTATGAACGGGAAGAACAAGTCAGTAACAATAAACAGTGAGGCCAGGAAAGGCTGAGAGGAATGAATAAGAAAAATCATGGCTCTCCAAACTTCTTGGCATACTTTCACCAAATGTCATCTTACCTGATCCCCACCCCATTTCATTAAATGTCAATATGTTATACACCTACCCTAATCACATGCCAGAATGTCATTCCTTCTGTTCAATAAATGTCAAAATGTCACCCACCAGCTCACTCCTTTTCATGTGTCATACCCCCCTCCCCCTCCTCACTGTTCACCAAATGTCAAAATGTTATAATTTTCATAAAATGTCAAAATGTCATCTCCACCTCCTTTACACATGTCAAAATGTCTACCTCATCCACTTTGGAACATGTCAAAATGTCATCTCCATCCCTTCTTTACACATGTCAAAATGTCATCCACACCCCCTATACACATGTCAAAATGTCATCCCCACCCCCTTTACACAGTTCAAAATGTCTACCTCATCCACCTTTGAACATGTCAAGAAGTCATCCACACCCCCTTTACACATGTCAAAATATCTACCCCATACACATTTGAACATGTCAAGAAGTCATTCCCACCCCATTTACACATGTCAAAATGTCATCTCTACCTCCTTTACACATGTCAAAATGTAATCTCTACCTCCTTTACACATGTCAAAATATCTACCTCATACACATTTGAACATGTCAAGAAGTCATTCCCACCCCCTTTACACATGTCAAAATATCTACCCCATACACATTTGAACATGTCAAGAAGTCATTCCCACCCCCTTTACACATGTCAAAATGTCATCTCCACCCCCTTTACACAGTTCAAAATGTCTACCTCATCCACCTTTGAACATGTCAAGAAGTCATTCCCACCCCCTATACACATGTCAAAATGTCATCCCCACCCCCTTTACACAGTTCAAAATGTCTACCTCATCCACCTTTAAACATGTCAAGAAGTCATCCACACCCCCTTTACACATGTCAAAATATCTACCCCATCCACATTTGAACATGTCAAAATGTCATCCCCATCCCTATTCACTTAATGTCAGAATGTCATTCCGCTTGCCCCTTCACCAAATGCCAACATGTCATTCCGCAATTTACCATATGTCATGTCATTCCCGCTTTTCACCAAATGTCAAAATGTAATACGTCTCCCCTCTTCACATGTCATAGCAAAATTCCCCCTTGTCCCCAAATATCAAAATGTCACCCCCTCCTTTTTTACATGTCATAATTCCCCTTTCCCCCAAATGTCATTCACCTCTTTACACATGTCAGAATGTCATTCCGCTTGCCCTTAGTCAAATGTCAATATTTCATTCCCCATTTCCACCACGTCATAATGTCATTCCCCTTTTCGATGGCTTCAATACTCTTTTCCAACTTATCTTTCATTGTCCATGTTTCTGCGCCATAAAACCTGACAATTCTCATTTTCAAATTCTGATTTATCTGTTTGGATGTCAGTATATGTCACATATTGCTGAATGCCATCTTGGCCATACCTATTCTCTTTCTGATATCTTTTTCCCACCTGCCATCTTCCGTTATTATATGACCTAGATAGGAGAAACTCTGTACCTGTTCAAGTATCTGACCTTTTATTTTTATCTGCATACATGGTTTCTTGTCCCTTCTCCCAAGTATCACAGTCTTTGTTTTCTGTATGTTTATGTCTAATCTAATCTCTAGACTTATTCTCTATATTGTTGCCCTAGCCTTCTGTTATTCTTGCTCACTATTTGTCTTAAAAAACTGTATCACCTGCATATCAAAGATCATTAACTGCCACTCCTCCAATGACAAGCCCTGGCATCATGTTTGAATATTTGTTCTTTGAAGATATGAGAGACAAGGGGGTAATACACATCCCTGTCTTTCTCCTCTTTTTACATCTATACTTGGAGAACATAACTTTCCTGATTGTACTGTAGCTGTTTCTCCCAAGTACAGATTACGGAGCAGTCTTATGTCTTTACCATCTAGAACTATTTCTCTTTGATACATTTAATTAGTTTTCTGGGGGCTTCTGTGTCGAAGTGGTCAAGGGATTTGCCTTGTGTTCAGACGGTCGGGGTTCGATTTCAAACTGCGACGGTCGGCCCATGATGTCAATTTTTTTCTGTAGATCCCTGGGTTCATCGCTGGAGCTACGGAGTCGGTGCTTTGTGCGATGCTCTCGACAGATGAGACAGAGAGACCGAATTAAAATGGAAAAGAAACCCGAGGCAATGAAGTCGAGCCCCTGCTTTTTTTGTTGTTTAGTTTAAACAAATTAGTTTTCCATGTTGCACTCTGTGAAAAGCTTTCTGGTAGCCTTCTTTTCGTTCGCCATATTTCTCTATTCCTCAAGGCGGTGTGCGTTGCACAATGTTTTTATTTTGTGCCTATCTGCCCAGTACATCTGCCTTCCTCATGAATTTTATGCAAGGGTCTGCTTCGGCCATGCATTTTCTAAAGGTTTATTTCCCCGGGGCAACGGCCGGTGCTGTGACTGGGGTACGAGCCCAGCACCTTCGGACGTTCATCTCTTCTACGTAGTTTATTTATCTCATCATTACTTTTTGGCTGTGACATTTCGCTAAATACACTGCGACCTGTTGTTTCCCTCGCCCACCTGTTCATCCAGATTTCCAGAGTATTATTCTTAATAATTCGTTGCAGGGTCTATCCAATTGTTGTTTCGAGGCTCCTGTTTTTGCCAATCTGTCGGCCATCTCGTTCCCTAGTATCTCACTTTGTCCAGGGATCCATTGCAAGGTGACATTTATCCCGTGGGCAGTGATAATGTTGTTGATCTACCCCCCCCCCCCCCCACCCCCACAACCAAAAATATCTCATTTTTTCTGTGTGGGGAGTACTTCAGAACCTCCAGAACCAACATGGAATCACACAAAATCTAGCGGCATCAATTTGTCCAAGTCAAGCTGTTGGTGCAAAACCTTAACTGCTGATTTTATAGCCTCGTCCTCCGCTTTATCGTTTGAACGTTTTTCGCCGCATGAATCACAAAACTCGTATATGGGCCCATCCGGGTATTTCATATGGATACCATACCCTGCAAAAAAGGTAGATTTGAGCGTTCATCCATCCGTATAGACACGAACTGCCAATTTTGGGTAGCTAAATACTATCTCGAAAGCGCATGTCTTCAGGATATTAGGTTTAGTGTCATTGCCAGCTGCCTTTTCTGCCAAACTGGGGGTGGTCCAAAAGACCTATTTTGCGTTTCTCTCTCCTCTGGTAGATGATTAAAATGGCTTTCCTCTTCTGCAACATCCAGTGAGGACAATTGCTTCAGTCCTCTATGTTGCTTCCAAGTGTCTATTTGTACCCTATTTGGATGGCCATTTTCTTGTATCTCTCTACCGCTTCAGTCAGTGCCGCCTTTCTCATGATATCTAGCGGTTCTATGTTGGCCTCTATCTCGCACGCCGCTGTAGATGTTGATCTCACTCCCCCCCCCTCCCCACAAATTAGTATGAGAGCCTGTCAATAGATGAGATGTTATTTGTACTCACATTGGTCTGGATGGGAAGGCTGTAGTCCATCACCGGTAGTACATAACCAAGGTACAGTTGCTGAAAAGTTTGTTTATCAGCTCCCCAATTTGTACTAGCAAATCTTTTGATTAAGTTCAAACTCTTGGTTACTTTACTTCTGACATTGTAGATGTGGCTGCCAAATTTCAACTGTCTGTCCAGTATTAAACACAGGAGGAACCATCTTCTTGAGTTCGCACCTAGATTTACGAAGAGCCACCACAACATGTCTGTCCTCAGAGTAAACAAACTCGGCACGAGCAGAGGCTGGGAACAACAAAGTCACGTGCACGAGGCGCCAGCTCACACTCTTTATCTACGTAGACCAGGTTGAGCATGCGCGACTGTGTTATCATCAATTTGTCTTAGACGATGGAGACGATAAGTGAACGGAGGAGAACTACAGGTTAAAACGACATTCATCTTTCACAACGTAAAACTATCAATGGCGTTGTATGGGACAGCATACGACTGCTAAAAAAGTAGGGTGATGGTGTCTGGTTGAATTCATTGAAGTGCGAACTTATAGGAGAAGAGACAAGTGTCTTATACGAGAAGGGACAAGTGTCTTAGAGGAGAAGGGAAAAGTGTCTTGGAGGAGAAGAGAAAAGTATCTTATACGAGAAGGGACAAGTGTCTTAGAGGAAAAGGGACAAATGTTTTAGAGGAGAAAGAACAAGTGTCTTATAGGAGAAGAGACAAGTGTCTTATACGAGAAGGGACAAGTGTCTTAGAGGAAAAGGGACAAATGTTTTAGAGGAGAAAGAACAAGTGTCTTAGAGGAGAAGGGACAAGTGTCTTAGAGGAGAAGGGACAAGTGTCTTAGAGGGCAAGGGACAAGTGTCTTAGAGGTGAAGGGACAAGTGTCTTAGAGGAAAAGGGACAAATGTTTTAGAGGAGAAAGAACAAGTGTCTTAGAGGAGAAGGGACAAGTGTCTTAGAGGAGAAGGGAAAAGTGTCTTAGAGGTGAAGGGACAAGTGTCTTAGAGGTGAAGGGACAAGTGTCTTAGAGGTGAAGGGACAAGTGTCTTAGAGGAAAAGGGACAAATGTTTTAGAGGAGAAAGAACAAGTGTCTTAGAGGAGAAGGGACAAGTGTCTTAGAGGAGAAGGGAAAAGTGTCTTGGAGGAGAAGAGAAAAGTATCTTATACGAGAAGGGACAAGTGTCTTAGAGGAAAAGGGACAAATGTTTTAGAGGAGAAGGGATGTATGTTAGAGGAGAAGGAACAAGTGTCTTAGAGGAAAAGGGACAAATGTTTTAGAGGAGAAGGGACAAGTGTCTTAGAGGAAAAGGGACAAATGTTTTAGAGGAGAAGGGACAAGTGTCTTAGAGGAGAAGGGACAAGTGTCTTAGAGGGCAAGGGACAAGTGTCTTAGAGGAGAAGGGACAAGTGTCTTAGAGGAGAAGGGACAAGTGTCTTAGAGGAGAAGGGACAAGTGTCTTAGAGGAGAAGGGACAAGTGTCTTAGAGGAGAAGGGACAAGTGTCTTAGAGGTGAAGGGACAAGTGTCTTAGAGGAGAAGGGACAAGTGTCTTAGAGGAGAAGGGACAAGTGTCTTAGAGGAGAAGGGACAAGTGTCTTAGAGGAGAAGGGACAAGTGTCTTAGAGGTGAAGGGACAAGTGTCTTAGAGGAGAAGGGACAAGTGTCTTAGAGGAGAAGGGACAAGTGTCTTAGAGGTGAAGGGACAAGTGTCTTAGAGGAGAAGGGACAAGTGTCTTAGAGGAGAAGGGACAAGTGTCTTAGAGGTGAAGGGACAAGTGTCTTAGAGGTGAAGGGACAAGTGTCTTAGAGGGCAAGGGATGTATGTTAGAGGAGAAGGAACAAGTGTCGAAGAGGATGTAGGGACGTGAGTTAGAGGAGAAGGGACGTGTGTTAGAGGAGAAGGGACGTGAGTTGGAGGAGAAGTGACGTGTGTTCGAGGAAAAGGGACGTGAGTTAGAGGAGAAGGGACGTGAGTTAGAGGAGAAGGGACGTGAGTTAGAGGAGAAGGAACGTGAGTTAGAGGAGAAGGGACGTAAGTTAGAGGAGAAGGGACGTGAGTTAGAGGAGAAGGGACGTGAGTTAGAGGAGAAGGGACGTGAGTTAGAGGAGAAGGGACGTGAGTTAGAGGAGAAGGGACGTGAGTTAGAGGAGAAGGGACGTGAGTTAGAGGAGAAGGGACGTGTGTTAGAGGAGAAGGGACATGAGTTAGAGGAGAAGGGACGTGTGTTAGAGGAGAGGGGACGTGTGTTAGAAGAGAAGGGACGTGTGTTAGAGGAGAGGGGACGTGTGTTAGAGGAGAAGGGACGTGTGTTAGAGGAGAGGGGACGTGTGTTAGAAGAGAAGGGACGTGTGTTAGAGGAGAGGGGACAAGTGTATTAGAGGAGAAGGGACGTGTGTTCGAGGAGAAGGGACGTGTGTTCGAGGAGAAGGGACGTGTGTTAGAGAAGGGACGTGTATTAGAGGAGAAGGGACAAGTGTATTAGAGGTGAAGGGACGTGTGTTAGAGTAGAAGGGACAAGTGTGTTAGAGTAGAAGGGACGTGTGTTAGAGTAGAAGGGACGTGTGTTAGAGAAGGGACGTGTATTAGAGGAGAAGGGACGTGTGTTAGAGTAGAAGGGACAAGTGTATTAGAGGAGAAGGGACGTGTGTTAGAGTAGAAGGGACGTGTGTTAGAGGAGAAGGGACAAGTGTATTAGAGGAGAAGGGACGTGTGTTAGAGTAGAAGGGACGTGTGTTAGAGTAGAAGGGACAAGTGTATTAGAGGAGAAGGGACGTGTGTTAGAGTAGAAGGGACAAGTGTATTAGAGGAGAAGGGACGTGTGTTAGAGTAGAAGGGACAAGTGTATTAGAGGAGAAGGGACGTGTGTTAGAGGAGAAGGGACAAGTGTATTAGAGGAGAAGGGACGTGTGTTAGAGGAGAAGGGACGTGTGTTAGAGGAGAAGGGACAAGTGTCTTAGAGGAGAAGGGACAATTTAACAGAGGTGGTTGTTGAGGACAATATGAGTTATCCAATGCCTCTTTATGCTTTGTACCAGGATATTAGGACACATTTTTTAGAGAGTGTTGAATGATTGGAATGCATTGCCCCAGGAAATAGTGGAGACAGTCTCAATTAATGCATCCAGGAATAGATTGGATGTGCATAGTTTTAAGATCAAGAAAATGTAAAAGAAACTGGTTGTATACAGATTCTGCAGAGTCTTTTAAACCAGTATAAAGAAGTTAAGTTAATGGAAGTAAAAGTGAAAGTGAAAGTTAAGTTAAGAGAAGTGATCAGGCTGTTGCCTTTAATGTGGGGTTTTATTAACACATATGTTGCGATCTACATTTCGCGGTGCAAATTGGTTTTAAGGGGTCGTCTGTCTGTCTGTGTGACAGTCTGTCTATCTGTCTGGCGATCTGCCCGTCTGCCTTTCCGTCCGTCCATCGATCCATCTACCATAATCTTATCTTACCGTATTTATATGTATATCTTGTCTTATTATATCATGTGTGTCTGTCGGATGGTTAGTTGGTTATTGATCCAGCGGCATATGGGCTGTTGTTTTTGGGGCTCAATGCCATATAGGGGTATCTGCACGTGTTTGTAACCTGCTGTTTAGTTCCGTTTAGTGTCCCATTAATCTGGCCTTGGAGGAAGGGGCTTTTTCCTAACACCAGCAAGCGCCAGATATTCAAAAAAGATAATTTTGTGTTTGTCGATCAATCTGTTTGTCGATCTGTCTGTCCGCCCGTCCACATCCAATCAATCAATCAATCAATCAATCTTTCAATATATCAATCTATCAATCTATCAATCTATCAATCTATCAATCTATCAAATCCAAATCCAAATCCAAATCCAAATCAAATCAAATCAAATCAAATCAAATCCATCTATCTATCTATCTATCTAAAGCTGAAAGTATGTTTGTTTTCTCCTTATACTATTCTAAACGGCTCCACAAAATTGGGCACAGTTGTCTTTAACTACCCTTATGGCATTACTCGCTAACCACAATTTGGATACCTCCCTCCTATCCCCAGATTTCATCCCAAAAAAATATTTACAATGATAGCATGGAGATATATGTTATTCCATGACCTAATTCAAAGTGCGGAGCGCATGAGTAGGACAAAGAATTTGGTCGGGTTGAGAGCAGAAGACATTGGCGGGGTGATAGACTTGGTTATGGGCTGGGAGGACGGTTCGTGGAGGGCAGAAGATACATTCGGGCTGAATGGAGAATGAGAAATTGGCTAAAGGGATGAGGATGTTGGTTGGGGAAGACATGATTTGGTGATGGGAGCTTATGGTAGGATGAGATGGGCGGATAGAAAACTAAGAACACAGTCTCACTTACATGTAGCATTCCCTGGAAACAGGCTGCTTTCAAGGCAGTCTGGCTGACGAGATGTGGATTGACGTGATCTCCGTAGTGTTGTACTTCACACAGTTGACTCCCACATTCCACATAGGTTTGTACGACCACGATCTACCTTCATCAGCACGCTAGGGGTGTGAGGAAAGATGCTATAACCTGCCCCTTTAAGCTCGTTTTAGGACGGACACAAGAGTTAACGTATGTATTGTGCCTGGAAGTAAAAACTGCCCGAATCAATACCAGGGTTCCATATTTAATTTTGTTCAGTAGAAATAATAGCAGAGCATTAAAAAAAAAGATAAAAGTAAAAGTCTTCAGAGCCTGTGTTTTTCCTGTGGCAGATTATGGCTGCGAATCATTGACGATTACCAAAACTTCCAGACAAAGAATCTAATCCTTTGAGTTAAAATGTTGCAGAAAGATCCTCAGAATACCCTGGACGGAGAAAAAGATAAATGTAGACATTCGGCAAGATTTGAGCATAGAGGAGAACTGGTTCATCAATTTCATTTTGGCTAGAAAATGCAAATACTTTGGTCACATCAAAAGACACAACGGTCTTGAGAGAACAGTGATGGAAGGTATGGTGCCAAGCAAAAGAGGAAGGGATAGACCAAGAAGACGATGGCACAAAGATATCCAGGAATGACTGGCGGAGGCTGGAGTTCTGGCAAGGGAACGAGTTTCTTTCAGACAGACTGTGATGGGAGCGACGTTCTACAAAGGACGTGCCACATTTTGAGAAAGAAATACGTGATCCGTACTTCTCCCTAATTTTGGTAGAATCTGAGCACAATGCATGAACCTTGTAACACAGACGAGGATCCATGAGCACAATGCATGAACCTTGTAACACAGACGAGGATCCATGAGCACAATGCATGAACCTTGTAACACAGACGAGGATCCATGAGCACAATGCATGAACCTTGTAACACAGACGAGGATCCATGAGCACAATGCATGAACCTTGTAACACAGACGAGGATCCATGAGCACAATGCATGAACCTTGTAACACAGACGAGGATCCATGAGCACAATGCATGAACCTTGTAACACAGACGAGGATCCATGAGCACAATGCATGAACCTTGTAACACAGACGAGGATCCATGAGCACAATGCATGAACCTTGTAACACAGACGAGGATCCATGAGCACAATGCATGAACCTTGTAACACAGACGAGGATCCATGAGCACAATGCATGAACCTTGTAACACAGACGAGGATCCATGAGCACAATGCATGAACCTTGTAACACAGACGAGGATCCATGAGCACAATGCATGAACCTTGTAACACAGACGAGGATCCATGAGCACAATACATGAACCTTGTAACACAGACGAGGATCCATGAGCACAATGCATGAACCTTGTAACACAGACGAGGATCCATGAGCACAATGCATGAACCTTGTAACACAGACGAGGATCCATGAGCACAATGCATGAACCTTGTAACACAGACGAGGATCCATGAGCACAATGCATGAACCTTGTAACACAGACGAGGATCCATGAGCACAATGCATGAACCTTGTAACACAGACGAGGATCCATGAGCACAATGCATGAACCTTGTAACACAGACGAGGATCCATGAGCACAATGCATGAACCTTGTAACACAGACGAGGATCCATGAGCACAATGCATGAACCTTGTAACACAGACGAGGATCCATGAGCACAATGCATGAACCTTGTAACACAGACGAGGATCCATGAGCACAATGCATGAACCTTGTAACACAGACGAGGATCCATGAGCACAATGCATGAACCTTGTAACACAGACGAGGATCCATGAGCACAATGCACGAACCTTGTAACACAGACGAGGATCCATGAGCACAATGCACGAACCTTATAACACAGACGAGGATCCATGAGCACAATGCATGAACCTTGTAACACAGACGAGGATCCATGAGCACAATGCATGAACCTTGTAACACAGACGAGGATCCATGAGCACAATGCATGAACCTTGTAACACAGACGAGGATCCATGAGCACAATGCATGAACCTTGTAACACAGACGAGGATCCATGAGCACAATGCATGAACCTTGTAACACAGACGAGGATCCATGAGCACAATGCATGAACCTTGTAACACAGACGAGGATCCATGAGCACAATGCATGAACCTTGTAACACAGACGAGGATCCATGAGCACAATGCATGAACCTTGTAACACAGACGAGGATCCATGAGCACAATGCATGAACCTTGTAACACAGACGAGGATCCATGAGCAGAATGCATGAACCTTGTAACACAGACGAGGATCCATGAGCACAATGCATGAACCTTGTAACACAGACGAGGATCCATGAGCACAATGCATGAACCTTGTAACACAGACGAGGATCCATGAGCACAATGCATGAACCTTGTAACACAGACGAGGATCCATGAGCACAATGCATGAACCTTGTAACACAGACGAGGATCCATAAGCACAATGCATGAACCTTGTAACACAGACGAGGATCCATGAGCACAATGCATGAACCTTGTAACACAGACGAGGATCCATGAGCACAATGCATGAACCTTGTAACACAGACGAGGATCCATGAGCACAATGCATGAACCTTGTAACACAGACGAGGATCCATGAGCACAATGCATGAACCTTGTAACACAGACGAGGATCCTGAGCACAATGCATGAACCTTGTAACACAGACGAGGATCCATGAGCACAATGCATGAACCTTGTAACACAGACGAGGATCCATGAGCACAATGCATGAACCTTGTAACACAGACGAGGATCCATGAGCACAATGCATGAACCTTGTAACACAGACGAGGATCCATGAGCACAATGCATGAACCTTGTAACACAGACGAGGATCCATGAGCACAATGCATGAACCTTGTAACACAGACGAGGATCCATGAGCACAATGCATGAACCTTGTAACACAGACGAGGATCCATGAGCACAATGCATGAACCTTGTAACACAGACGAGGATCCATGAGCACAATGCATTAACCTTGTAACACAGACGAGGATCCATGAGCACAATGCATGAACCTTGTAACACAGACGAGGATCCATGAGCACAATGCATGAACCTTGTAACACAGACGAGGATCCATGAGCACAATGCACGAACCTTGTAACACAGACGAGGATCCATGAGCACAATGCACGAACCTTGTAACACAGACGAGGATCCATGAGCACAATGCATGAACCTTGTAACACAGACGAGGATCCATGAGCACAATGCATGAACCTTGTAACACAGACGAGGATCCATGAGCACAATGCATGAACCTTGTAACACAGACGAGGATCCATGAGCACAATGCATGAACCTTGTAACACAGACGAGGATCCATGAGCACAATGCATGAACCTTGTAACACAGACGAGGATCCATGAGCACAATGCATGAACCTTGTAACACAGACGAGGATCCATGAGCACAATGCATGAACCTTGTAACACAGACGAGGATCCATGAGCACAATGCATGAACCTTGTAACACAGACGAGGATCCATGAGCACAATGCATGAACCTTGTAACACAGACGAGGATCCATGAGCACAATGCATGAACCTTGTAACACAGACGAGGATCCATGAGCACAATGCATGAACCTTGTAACACAGACGAGGATCCATGAGCACAATGCATGAACCTTGTAACACAGACGAGGATCCATGAGCACAATGCATGAACCTTGTAACACAGACGAGGATCCATGAGCACAATGCATGAACCTTGTAACACAGACGAGGATCCATGAGCACAATGCATGAACCTTGTAACACAGACGAGGATCCATGAGCACAATGCATGAACCTTGTAACACAGACGAGGATCCATGAGCACAATGCATGAACCTTGTAACACAGACGAGGATCCATGAGCACAATGCATGAACCTTGTAACACAGACGAGGATCCATGAGCACAATGCATGAACCTTGTAACACAGACGAGGATCCATGAGCACAATGCATGAACCTTGTAACACAGACGAGGATCCATGAGCACAATGCATGAACCTTGTAACACAGACGAGGATCCATGAGCAAAATGCATGAACCTTGTAACACAGACGAGGATCCATGAGCACAATGCATGAACCTTGTAACACAGACGAGGATCCATGAGCACAATGCATGAACCTTGTAACACAGACGAGGATCCATGAGCACAATGCATGAACCTTGTAACACAGACGAGGATCCATGAGCACAATGCATGAACCTTGTAACACAGACGAGGATCCATGAGCACAATGCATGAACCTTGTAACACAGACGAGGATCCATGAGCACAATGCATGAACCTTGTAACACAGACGAGGATCCATGAGCACAATGCATGAACCTTGTAACACAGACGAGGATCCATGAGCACAATGCATGAACCTTGTAACACAGACGAGGATCCATGAGCACAATGCATGAACCTTGTAACACAGACGAGGATCCATGAGCACAATGCATGAACCTTGTAACACAGACGAGGATCCATGAGCACAATGCATGAACCTTGTAACACAGACGAGGATCCATGAGCACAATGCATGAACCTTGTAACACAGACGAGGATCCATGAGCACAATGCATGAACCTTGTAACACAGACGAGGATCCATGAGCACAATGCATGAACCTTGTAACACAGACGAGGATCCATGAGCACAATGCATGAACCTTGTAACACAGACGAGGATCCATGAGCACAATGCATGAACCTTGTAACACAGACGAGGATCCATGAGCACAATGCATGAACCTTGTAACACAGACGAGGATCCATGAGCACAATGCATGAACCTTGTAACACAGACGAGGATCCATGAGCACAATGCATGAACCTTGTAACACAGACGAGGATCCATGAGCACAATGCATGAACCTTGTAACACAGACGAGGATCCATGAGCACAATGCATGAACCTTGTAACACAGACGAGGATCCATGAGCACAATGCATGAACCTTGTAACACAGACGAGGATCCATGAGCACAATGCATGAACCTTGTAACACAGACGAGGATCCATGAGCACAATGCATGAACCTTGTAACACAGACGAGGATCCATGAGCACAATGCATGAACCTTGTAACACAGACGAGGATCCATGAGCACAATGCATGAACCTTGTAACACAGACGAGGATCCATGAGCACAATGCATGAACCTTGTAACACAGACGAGGATCCATGAGCACAATGCATGAACCTTGTAACACAGACGAGGATCCATGAGCACAATGCATGAACCTTGTAACACAGACGAGGATCCATGAGCACAATGCATGAACCTTGTAACACAGACGAGGATCCATGAGCACAATGCATGAACCTTGTAACACAGACGAGGATCCATGAGCACAATGCATGAACCTTGTAACACAGACGAGGATCCATGAGCACAATGCATGAACCTTGTAACACAGACGAGGATCCATGAGCACAATGCATGAACCTTGTAACACAGACGAGGATCCATGAGCACAATGCATGAACCTTGTAACACAGACGAGGATCCATGAGCACAATGCATGAACCTTGTAACACAGACGAGGATCCATGAGCACAATGCATGAACCTTGTAACACAGACGAGGATCCATGAGCACAATGCATGAACCTTGTAACACAGACGAGGATCCATGAGCACAATGCATGAACCTTGTAACACAGACGAGGATCCATGAGCACAATGCATGAACCTTGTAACACAGACGAGGATCCATGAGCACAATGCATGAACCTTGTAACACAGACGAGGATCCATGAGCACAATGCATGAACCTTGTAACACAGACGAGGATCCATGAGCACAATGCATGAACCTTGTAACACAGACGAGGATCCATGAGCACAATGCATGAACCTTGTAACACAGACGAGGATCCATGAGCACAATGCATGAACCTTGTAACACAGACGAGGATCCATGAGCAGAATGCATGAACCTTGTAACACAGACGAGGATCCATGAGCACAATGCATGAACCTTGTAACACAGACGAGGATCCATGAGCACAATGCATGAACCTTGTAACACAGACGAGGATCCATGAGCACAATGCATGAACCTTGTAACACAGACGAGGATCCATGAGCACAATGCATGAACCTTGTAACACAGACGAGGATCCATGAGCACAATGCATGAACCTTGTAACACAGACGAGGATCCATGAGCACAATGCATGAACCTTGTAACACAGACGAGGATCCATGAGCACAATGCATGAACCTTGTAACACAGACGAGGATCCATGAGCACAATGCATGAACCTTGTAACACAGACGAGGATCCATGAGCACAATGCATGAACCTTGTAACACAGACGAGGATCCATGAGCACAATGCACGAACCTTGTAACACAGACGAGGATCCATGAGCACAATGCACGAACCTTGTAACACAGACGAGGATCCATGAGCACAATGCACGAACCTTGTAACACAGACGAGGATCCATGAGCACAATGCATGAACCTTGTAACACAGACGAGGATCCATGAGCACAATGCATGAACCTTGTAACACAGACGAGGATCCATGAGCACAATGCATGAACCTTGTAACACAGACGAGGATCCATGAGCACAATGCATGAACCTTGTAACACAGACGAGGATCCATGAGCACAATGCATGAACCTTGTAACACAGACGAGGATCCATGAGCACAATGCACGAACCTTGTAACACAGACGAGGATCCATGAGCACAATGCACGAACCTTGTAACACAGACGAGGATCCATGAGCACAATGCATGAACCTTGTAACACAGACGAGGATCCATGAGCACAATGCATGAACCTTGTAACACAGACGAGGATCCATGAGCACAATGCATGAACCTTGTAACACAGACGAGGATCCATGAGCACAATGCATGAACCTTGTAACACAGACGAGGATCCATGAGCACAATGCATGAACCTTGTAACACAGACGAGGATCCATGAGCACAATGCATGAACCTTGTAACACAGACGAGGATCCATGAGCACAATGCATGAACCTTGTAACACAGACGAGGATCCATGAGCACAATGCATGAACCTTGTAACACAGACGAGGATCCATGAGCACAATGCATGAACCTTGTAACACAGACGAGGATCCATGAGCACAATGCATGAACCTTGTAACACAGACGAGGATCCATGAGCACAATGCATGAACCTTGTAACACAGACGAGGATCCATGAGCACAATGCATGAACCTTGTAACACAGACGAGGATCCATGAGCACAATGCATGAACCTTGTAACACAGACGAGGATCCATGAGCACAATGCATGAACCTTGTAACACAGACGAGGATCCATGAGCACAATGCATGAACCTTGTAACACAGACGAGGATCCATGAGCACAATGCATGAACCTTGTAACACAGACGAGGATCCATGAGCACAATGCATGAACCTTGTAACACAGACGAGGATCCATGAGCACAATGCATGAACCTTGTAACACAGACGAGGATCCATGAGCACAATGCATGAACCTTGTAACACAGACGAGGATCCATGAGCACAATGCATGAACCTTGTAACACAGACGAGGATCCATGAGCACAATGCATGAACCTTGTAACACAGACGAGGATCCATGAGCACAATGCATGAACCTTGTAACACAGACGAGGATCCATGAGCACAATGCATGAACCTTGTAACACAGACGAGGATCCATGAGCACAATGCATGAACCTTGTAACACAGACGAGGATCCATGAGCACAATGCATGAACCTTGTAACACAGACGAGGATCCATGAGCACAATGCATGAACCTTGTAACACAGACGAGGATCCATGAGCACAATGCATGAACCTTGTAACACAGACGAGGATCCATGAGCACAATGCATGAACCTTGTAACACAGACGAGGATCCATGAGCACAATGCATGAACCTTGTAACACAGACGAGGATCCATGAGCACAATGCATGAACCTTGTAACACAGACGAGGATCCATGAGCACAATGCATGAACCTTGTAACACAGACGAGGATCCATGAGCACAATGCATGAACCTTGTAACACAGACGAGGATCCATGAGCACAATGCATGAACCTTGTAACACAGACGAGGATCCATGAGCACAATGCATGAACCTTGTAACACAGACGAGGATCCATGAGCACAATGCATGAACCTTGTAACACAGACGAGGATCCATGAGCACAATGCATGAACCTTGTAACACAGACGAGGATCCATGAGCACAATGCATGAACCTTGTAACACAGACGAGGATCCATGAGCACAATGCATGAACCTTGTAACACAGACGAGGATCCATGAGCACAATGCATGAACCTTGTAACACAGACGAGGATCCATGAGCACAATGCATGAACCTTGTAACACAGACGAGGATCCATGAGCACAATGCATGAACCTTGTAACACAGACGAGGATCCATGAGCACAATGCATGAACCTTGTAACACAGACGAGGATCCATGAGCACAATGCATGAACCTTGTAACACAGACGAGGATCCATGAGCACAATGCATGAACCTTGTAACACAGACGAGGATCCATGAGCACAATGCATGAACCTTGTAACACAGACGAGGATCCATGAGCACAATGCATGAACCTTGTAACACAGACGAGGATCCATGAGCACAATGCATGAACCTTGTAACACAGACGAGGATCCATGAGCACAATGCATGAACCTTGTAACACAGACGAGGATCCAGTAATAAATTGGGAAGGTTTTTCACATTATCTTGAATTGTGCCCGGCAACGGCCGTTAAGCCTATTTTTTCGATTTCCAACTGCGGAGGGATTTTTAAGGTGCGCAACACTGCACACGGATGTTAGATCTCTACTACCCAGAGATCTAGAGAAATACCAGAAAGTTCAAGTAAAAAAAAATCCCAGTCTCCGTCAGGTTTTGAACCTGCGACCTCCAGCAGCCGAGGCAGACGTCTTACGGGGTAACCACTAAGTCCAAGCGCTCTAACTTAGTAGCGAGCAGTGATCATTTAAAAGCGTCTTCTTGTCTTTTTGTTAATTTTTCACTCCAGCTGGAGAACAGGCCCTTCGGAACAGTTGGCCTTCTTTGACGAAGCAAGCAACAGCGTGGGTGGTTTCTGCAGCTTTTTGTTTTACGCGATGGGGTAGCTAGCACCATCCGCAACTCGCTTTAGTCACATGTTCAAACCTGCACGCCGATGTAGTGGTCCTATTCTGTCCTCCTGGGATCCCCACAGGGATTTTAATTGTTTGGACTAGATATATTTCTTCATTTCTGTTGTCTGTGCTGAGATAAGCCGTGCAGCCATGACCCCAGCCGTGCAGACATGACCCCAGCCGTGCAGCCATGACCCCAGCCGTCAGTATGAGAAAAGGGCGATTGTGGCAGTGACTCCGCCTCTGAGGTGACCTACCTGAAAACTCTATAATTAGGGTCGACTAAGGTGTGGATAGCGGGACATGAAGGCTTTGAAAAGTGTAGATCTCGTGGGGTTCTACTGTCCGAAACGTGCTGGTGTTTGCGGAAATGAAAGATCATAGATGGCCTCAAATGCACACGAATTGTGGGCATTGACATTGTATAGAGGTGATGTTGGTAATGTATAGAGGTGATGTTGGTAATGTATAAAGATGATGTTGACAATGTATAGACGTGATGTTGATAATGTATAGAGATGATTTTGGTAATGCATAGAGGTGATGTTGGTAATGTATATAGGTGATGTTGGTAATGGATAGAGGTGATGCTGGTAATGGATAGAGGGGATGTTGGTAATGGATAAAGGTGATGTTGGTAATGGATAGAGGTGATATTGGTAATGTATAGAGGTGATATTGGTAATGTTTAGAGTTGATATTGGTAATGTATAGAGTTGATACTGGTAATGTATAGAGTTGATATTGTTAATGTATAGAGGTGATGTTGGTAATGTATAGAGGTGATGTTGGTAATGTATAGAGTTGATACTGGTAATGTATAGAGTTGATATTGTTAATGTATAGAGGTGATGTTGGTAATAGATACGAGGTGCATTTTAAAGTTGACCAGCCACCATCTCTGGGATATTGATTAGCTCAGTTCAAGTGCCATCACCGCATCAAAGATAGATTTCAATCGATCTCCAGTGTACTCTGTGCTTAACAGATCTCTTGCCGTAATAGTGCAACATGACAGGTCTTTTTCCAGTCCATCTCCCGATGGTATCCCCCCAATTATAACATTGTCTGCCTCTTAAACGACTGTCTTCCACCATATCCTCTAGTACTGAAAGCTGGACTGAATAATCTGGACAGGAGTGTGTACAAATAGCGAGCTAAATGACACATTATTATCTACACCCTCTCCAATTCACGGATAACAATTAGAACCTATTGGTCTTTCCGGAACCAACTGATGTTGATTCTCAACAGAACTGATATATGTTATGCGTAATATTCTCTCAAAGAACAAAATTCCACTCCCTCAAACGAGTTTATTTTATTTGGTTACCCTTTGTCCATGATTCGTATCTATAGAACAATATTGATTCTACAAAACACTCAAAGGCCCATTTTCCCACTCCCTTTGTCAGGGGCCTGTTTGTAAGAATAGCTTTTTCTCTTTAACATGTCGTGGAAACTTGTATTATCTTTCGCTATCCCACTTCACCTTGCCAGCATATAGACATGCTCCAATGTATACAGCCGGTCGGGTATCAAGGATTGATCTAGTTCGCGTGCCAGGCTGAAGAACTATCAAGGACGATTAAGAAAGCAATCACGTGGACAGATAAGATCAACAAATTGGGCATCAAACATAGAAAGAAAAACAAAAAAACAAACAACAAGATAGAATCAAACTACACCATTACCGAACAATTGAGCAAACATTTAAATGAATGATTAGATAAGACGACGAAGGCGACGGCGTGGTTTAGTGGTTAAGTGGCACGGCTTATCATCCGAATGTGCTGGGTTCGCTCCCCAATCACAGCACCGGCCGTTACCCTGGGGAAGTAAACCCTTAGAAAATGTAGAAGGAAGCAGACCCTTACATAAAATGCATGCCGAAGTCGAATGCATTTGACCGACAAGCGCAAAATAAAAACATAGTGCACTGCACACCGCATTGGAGAATACGTTACTGCCTTATGGTCTTCGTCGGGGACAAGATGAAAGTTAAAAGATGAGTTACTTAATCATAGAAGAAGGGATGAATATATGAATTAGAGATATTCTTTGTCTTATTTGTTCATTCTCAATTCGCCGCTACCAGTTTTAGCAGCTCTGGTTCGCTGACCGTAAATCTACCAGTCTTAGCAGGTTTGGTTCGCTGACTCTGACTCTACCAGTCTTAGCAGGTTTGGTTCGCTGACTCTGACTCTACCAGTCTTAGCAGGTTTGGTTCGCTGACTCTGACTCTACCAGTCTTAGCAGGTTTGGTTCGCTGACTCTCACTCTACCAGTTTTAGCAGGTTTGGTTCGCTGACTCTGACTCTACCAATCTTAGCATCTTTGGTTCGCTGACTCTGACTCTACCAGTCTTAGCAGCTCTGGTTCGCTGACCCTGACTCTACCAGTCTTAGGAGGTTTGGTTCGCTGACTCTGACTCTACCAGTTTTAGCAGCTCTGGTTCGCTGACCCTAACTCTACCAGTCTTAGCATCTCTGGTTCGCTGACCCTGACTCTACCAGTCTTAGGAGGTTTGGTTCGCTGACTCTGACTCTACCAGTTTTAGCAGCTCTGGTTCGCTGACCCTGACTCTACCAGTCTTAGCAGGTTTCGTTCGCTGACCCTGACTCTACCAGTCTTAGCAGTTTGGTTCGGCTGACCCTGACTCTAGCAGTCAACTATGGGTCGCTGACCGCTGCAGCTCATGCGCTGCTGGGCGTCTTGATCCCAAAAAGGTATTTGATTTGGTACCATATAATAACACAGCACTGGTCTCGACACCCGTGGACACGTCAAAAGTTAGGCAGCAGGCCTAGGAACTGTTGACGTATCGTTATTAGCATGTAGTTGAGCGGTTAGGGCACTTGTCTTAAACTCAAAGGAGATGAGCTGAGGTGGTATTGGTAATGTAAGTAAAGTAAGTAGTAAAGTAACCCATAGCATTTACTGCCGTAGGGGTGTGAGGTGTTAGCGATCTCACATTTCAAAGGCTCGGCTATATGAGGGCGGAAGACATCTCCTCTCCCTCGTCGCTTTTACTTCCCGGACTGAACCGGTACCCATTTAAGGCTGGGTCGACCCTGGAGCCATTGCGGTCTGTAAAAACACTACCGCCTCAACTGGGGAATGAATCCAGGACCACTCAGATGCGAAGCCAGAGCGCTAACCACTGCGCTACGCGGCTCCCCACATTGGTAATGTATAGAGGTGATATTGGTAATGTATAGAGGTGATATTGGTAATGTATAGAGGTGATATTGGTAATGTATAGAGGTGATATTGGTAATGTATAGAGGTGATATTGGTAATGAATAGAGGTGATATTGGTAATGTATAGAGGTGATATTGGTAATGTATAGAGGTGATATTGGTAATGTATAGAGGTGATATTGGTAATGTATAGAGGTGATATTGGTAATGTATAGGATTCACTGATTGAAGCTTGTGTTTTTGGTTTTTGTATGTACTAGGGCGTACGATTAGCCTAGTAGTACAGTACTCCCTTTTCGTGACAAGGGTAAGGCATAAGCATATATTGGTACGCTCCAGTCGACTCAGTTGTAAATGCGCACCTGGCATACAACTAGGGACGTAAAAGGCAGCGATGAATGAGACTGGCCACAGATGTGGCTTAGTGTACTGAAGTCTCTAACAACTTCCTTCCCCGACAGTAGCGTAAAAACTATGAAACTCACCTCTACTTTAGATACGAAACAACAGTCAAGTCTGTACCCTGTGCGACTGTCAGGGCATGCAGCCTATATTTCTTAACGCCTGAAATCCTCTAAGGATTGTCAAAACTCAATTGTTAAGGGGGAGTTTAAAAAAGGTATTACCAAAGAGGATGTACTCTTTGTCTTAGTCGACCTGTACTTCTACATGAGAAGATGCCCCTGTGCAGGTCCCAGCTCTGGCGTGAGCTAGCTGTAGTCTGGAAGGGGATTTTTTGCTTATCGGGCTAGGCTCGAGCAGCTTATTACTCCAGTACGTTGAGACAAGTACCGCGGAGGGTGATTAACCGATGTGGGGTGGATCCATCTTAATAAACTCAAACACTAGAGCAAAGTAGACCCGCAGCCTGTTAGGTGCCATCAATGCTGCTCTTAACAAACCACCTAACCATGGCCGACGTTATGCCATGTCACACAGTTAGTCGCCTCTTACGACATGCCCTTCTTGTCCTTGTCAAACACAAATCCTCCGCTGACGACTCGAAATAAAGATAATGATAAAAAGATGCCTAATGAGAATATAGAGTTTACAATAGTACGATACGGTTGTTAATGCGCACCTATGCCGTGTAACTGAGCCACCTGGCAGTAAATCAGGGGATATAGATAAGGCATTGGATTGTACAGGATATTCTGTGCGTAAAGGGACATTGTAGGTCCCCAAGATGGCGGATGGTCAGTCATATCTGCGACAGGTCTCCCTTTATGGTGTTTTCTATGGGAAATAAATGTACAAGAATGAAGAAAGGTCATCATAATTGTGGCACATATGCCAACCAGTACACAATTTCTTTACGTTTTGTTAATGGAATTCCACTTCAAGGAAGTTTGTTTGTCTTCATACGATTTTTTCATTAGATTTGGTGAACTATTGTTAAGATCTGTTTACGTGACGCGTCTCTCCAAGTACACATTTTCTTGAGGCGTCTCTCCAAGTACACATTTTCGTGAGGCGTCTCTCCAAGGACACATTTTCGTGACTCGTCTCTCCAAGTACACATTTTCATGACGCGTCTTTCAAAGTACCCATTTTCGTGACTCGTCTCTCCAAGTACACATTATCGTGACGCGTCTCTCCAAGTACACATTTTCGTGACTCGTCTCTCCAAGTACACATTTTCGTGACTCGTCTCTCCAAGTACACATTTTCATGACGCGTCTTTCCAAGTACATATTTTTGTAGAAGAGTTTCATCATATTTAGTGGAAACTAGATCTACCATTTCTGTGGAATAGAAAGTGCTTTGATAAAGCTACACAGTGGGGCGCATCCAGGACACTTAAGGAGGAGACGGCCGGTCACAGTGGGGCGCATCCAGGGCACTTAAGGGGGAGGCGGCCGGTCACAGTGGGGCGCCTCCAGGACACTTAAGTGGGAGGCGGCGGTCACAGTGGGGCGCATACAGGACACTTAAGGGGGCGGCGGCCAGTTACAGTGGGGCGCATCCAGGACACTCAAGTGGGAGGCGGCCGGACACAGCGGGGCGCATCCAGGACACTTAAGTGGGAGGCGGCGGTCACAGTGGGGCGCATACAGGACACTTAAGGGGGCGGCGGCCAGTTACAGTGGGGCGCATCCAGGACACTCAAGTGGGAGGCGGCCGGACACAGCGGGGCGCATCCAGAACACTTAAGTGGGAGGCGGCGGTCACAGTGGGGCGCATACAGGACACTTAAGGGGGCGGCGGCCAGTTACAGTGGGGCGCATCCAGGACACTCAAGTCGGAGGCGGCCGGACACAGCGGGGCGCATCCAGGACACTTAAGTGGGAGGCGGCCGGTCACAGTGGGGCGCATACAGGACACTCAAGTGGGAGGCGGCCGGACACAGCGGGGCGCATCCAGGACACTTAAGTGGGAGGCGGCCGGACACAGCGGGGCGCATCCAGGACACTTAAGTGGGAGGCGGCCGGTCACACAATACCGCAGCACAATACTCAGGTATCGGTAATGATGTTTTCGTCAGTAGTCAAGTACTCAGGTATCCAAACTAGTTCTCTGCTGCTATAGTGGGCGGAGGAGGAGGAGAGAGGGGGTTGGAGAGAGAAAGATCACCATCATGTAGCATGTCCTTTATAGAACGTCGCTCCCATCACAGCCTTTCGCTCAACTCTTGCCGAATGTCTACATTCTCTTTCCATGATATTCTGAGGATCTTTCCGTAACATTTTGACTCTGAAAGACACTCGTTCCCTTGCCAAAACTCCGGCCTCCGCCACTGTCATACTCAGGCATCCCTGGATATCTTGGTGCCATCGTCTTCTTGGTCTACCCCTTCCTCTTTTGCCTGGCACCATACCTTCCATCACTGTTCTCTCAAGACCGTTGCATCTCTTGATGTGACCAAAGTATTTGCATTTTCTGGTCATAATGGAATTGATAAACCAGTTCTCCTCTATGCTCAATTCTTGACGAAAGTCTACATTCTCTGTCAAGGATATTCTGAGGATCTTTCTATAACATTTTAACTCCAAAGATTCGATTCTTTGTCTGGAAGATTTGGTAATAGTCCATGATTTGCAGAGAGAGAGAGAGACAGAGAGCTGCTGAAATTAAATGTACCTCATGAAACTATACACATGTTTTTGTCTTGATTATGTAACTTGCGCTGTATGTGGATTATAGTGGGGAAGAAACTGTATCTTATTCTTCTTTTGTCCTGCTGTCTTTGCCATATGTCATAGCAGAGAGGCAGGATGCGTAGATTGGGGAGGTTTGTGATGTCGTTAGGTGTAACTTCCTGAGAGTGTCAGAGACATCCTCGATCCACCGACGTCGTGGGCTTCCCCTTGCTCGTGGACCGGATTAGTCAATACGATATGCTCTTGATGCAGGATGGTCATAATGCATTCTAACTAAATGACCAAACCATTTGATTTGTTCAGAGTCAGTGCAGGTACTAATTGAATTTGTCTCCACTGTCTGCCTCAGCGTGGTTTTGCGTATTCGGTCACGGATTATCTTTCCGGTTACACCTCACACAACGCGCATCTCACAGCTCTTGTTCTTCCTCTGTCTCATGAGGACCAAGATTGACGTTGGTAACACAATGTAGGAATAAATAGTGTATTGATCAGCTTCCTCTTAATTGAAAGAAGCATTCTAGGGTGTTTAAAAATCAGCGCAATTTGATAGTGGACGCTGCGCTGGTCATCAACCTTATTCTCTAGTTCCAGGCTACCTTGGACCAGTGGTGCACTCTTTCTCACATCACACACTCACTCTCTCCCACACACTCGCTCTCGCCCACACACTCGCTCTCTCCCACACACTCACTCTCTCCCACACACTCGCTCTCTCCCACGCACACGCTCTCTCCCACACACACGCTCTCTCCCACACACACGCTCTCTACCACACACACGCTCTCTACCACACACTCGCTCTCTTTCTCTCTCACACACTCACTCTTTCACACACACACACGCTCTCTACCACACACTCGCTTTCTGTCTTTCTCACATCACACACTCTCTCTCACACACTCACTCTCTCCCACACACTCGCTCTCTCCCACGCACACGCTCTCTCCCACACACACGCTCTCTCCCACACACACGCTCTCTACCACACACACGCTCTCTACCACACACTCGCTCTCTTTCTCTCTCACACACTCACTCTTTCACACACACACACGCTCTCTCCCACACACACGCTCTCTACCACACACACGCTCTCTACCACACACTCGCTCTCTTTCTCTCTCACACACTCACTCTTTCACACACACACACGCTCTCTACCACACACACGCTCTCTACCACACACTCGCTCTCTTTCTCTCTCACACACTCACTCTTTCACACACACACACTCTCTATCACACAGTCGCTCTCTTTCTCTCTCACACACTCGCTCTTTCACACACACGCTCTCTCTCACGCGCTCTCTCTCACACACTCTCTCTCACACACTCACTCTTTCCCACACACACACTCTACCACACACTCGCTCTCTTTCTCTCTCACACACTCACTCTTTCACACACACACACACTCTACCCCACACTCGCTTTCTGTCATTCTCACATCACACACTCTCTCTCACACACTCACTCTTTCACACACACACACTCTCTATCACACAGTCGCTCTCTTTCTCTCTCACACACTCGCTCTTTCACACACACACGCTCTCTCTCACACGCTCTCTCTCACACACTCTCTCTCACACACTCACTCTTTCCCACACACACACTCTACCACACACTCGCTCTCTTTCTCTCTCACACACTCACTCTTTCACACACACACACTCTACCACACACTCGCTTTCTGTCATTCTCACATCACACACTCTCTCTCACACACTCACTCTTTCACATACTCACGCTCTCTCTCTCACGCTCTCTCTCACACACTCTCTCTCCCACACTCACTCTTTCACACACTCACGCTCTCTCTCACACACTCTATCTCACAAACACTCTCCCTCACAGGCGTTCCACAATTTGAATATGCACAGGAATGGCTGTGGTGGGTTGAGAGCCACCAAAGCTGGGATGATCACTCACGGATGTACGGCCTTCTCTAAAACGTTTACACCATTACAATATTTTACCGCGGCTGAGTGTCTCATCACCGTACTGTGTTTGCAGTCTTCTGTAAATTTCCGCAGGTTTCATGCCTTCTTTCACAAGAAACTTCAACACAACACGCTGTTCCATGCAAGCACTAACAATGATGTCCACCATTTTTATTTATCTCTCTTGTGATTATCTTATGGCTAGTGGGTCACCTTGCAGTAATAGCACACAAGTGCCACTAACTAAATATAGTACTTCCAACACGCTTTAACCAATTCAGGCAGAACCACGAGGCATGTTCAAATGAAACCGGACCAAAGCTTAAAGAAGGACGGGAGTTAACGAAAAATCTTCCGAGACTAGGTCACGCGAATATTGTTGCGTTAACTCATGTCCTTCTTTAAACATCGTTGTCCAGCTCTTCACTGTTTTTTTCGACACACCTGTGTCACCATACCCTGCCTGCATTCTGAGATGAATGTCAACTGGTCAACATACTTCAGCTGTTAGAACACGAATCACAGCTCGCTGATCAACTCTGTACGGATTCCGTATCACACCCGTCATGTTTTCAACGTTCTGCTGAGAAAACTATGAGTCGGAGAATAATGACATTTGGCAAACTTGACGGCTGGAATGTGCTGTTTACACAAGAAGTGACGTCAGCATGCGCATTGTTCGTATATTCACGTATTGCTGTTTGTTCCGCTTTCATTTGAACACACCTCGTAGAATAAACATTAGTTTGAACATACCTCGTATGTTTTGAAGTGTGCATGCGTTCATGTGCATGTGCATGTGCTTGTGTATGCGTTCATGAGCATGTGCCTGTGCGTGAGCGCGCTTGCGCTTGCGCCACCATGTATAGAAAGAGGCAACACTCAAATGGGAGAGAAATCAAGAAACCTGAATCTGATTAAAGTAAAGGTTACAGAAGAGGATGCTGGAATGAAAAATATACAGTACATCAAATAGCAGCATGGAAGGAAAACCAAATCGCAGGACAGGAAAGAAATGGGGGGGGGGGGGGGACGTGTTGTTTGTACTGAGTGACTTGGGTATCCGTGAGTTCAATTAAGGAGGAACATACTGAGTGAGGATAGACGTATTACATGTGTGTGTTTGGGAGGAGGGAAGAGGATTGAATCAGGTCTAACTGCAATCTTCTCTTTTTCTCTTTGCATGTTAGCAGTGCGTTTGCGCGCGTGTGATAGGTAGAGAGGGAGAGAGAGAGAGAGAGAGAGAGAGAGAGAGAGAGAGAGAGAGAGAGAGGGAGACAGAGTGAGAGAAAGAGAATGAAATGTAGGAGGTATATAGATGATAAGATAGAAATAAGATAAGGTAACATAGGATAAAATTATGATTAGACAATACGATTAGATAATAAGAATAGACAGACCGACAGATAAACAGACAGGCGGATGGGCGGGCGGACTTTTGGGCGGACGTATAGGCGGACGGAAAGACGAACAAACGAAAAGACAGACGAAAAGGCAGGCAGGCAGGCGGGCGGGCGGGCGGGCGGGGAACGGGTGACGGACGGACGGACGGACGGACGGACAGACAGACAGACAGACAGACAGACAGACAGACAGACAGACAGACAGACAGACAGACAGACAGACAGACAGCCAGACAGACAGACGACCAGACAGACAGACAGACAGACAGACAGACAGACAGACAGACAGACAGACAGACAGACAGACAGACAGACAGACAGACAGACAGACAGACAGACAGACAGACAGACAGACAGCCAGACAGACAGACAGACAGACAGACGGACGGACGGACGGACGGACGGACGGACGGACGGACGGACGGACGGACGGACGGACGGACGGACGGACGGACGGACGGACGGACGGACGGACGGACGGACGGACGGACGGACGGACGGACGGACGGACGGACGGACGGACGGACGGACGGACGGACGGACGGACGGACAGACAGACAGATAGATAGATAGATAGATAGATAGATAGATAGATAGATAGATAGATAGATAGATAGATAGATAGATAGATAGATAGATAGATAGATAGACACTCTTATAAAAATGATACGTAAAAAAACCGAGGCTTAAGAAAACCCATTAAATATGCTAACAGAACAAACCACCTAGGCAAACCGATTCAGAATTGGTAAAAGAGAGACACTAACAGACGAAATATATCGCACAACACCGTGATAAATATATTCTTTGTTATAAACAGTCCATTTAGGAATCCGTACATGGTATATCTCATTTACATTGTGTGTATATGTGTATATATATATATATATGTGCACACAACACAGGCGCTACAAAAGTAATCTCTCCTATTTTGTTCCATGACAAAATATAAACAGTTACAAACAGCACAATCTGATAGTGCACTACCTTGTCTTCAAGAAACTATTTTTGAACATAGTCACCACTTTTGGGTATTCATTACTTCAACGATGAACAAGAGCATACATATCGCGCTCGAAAAATCTGTACCATCCGAGGTGACTGTTTCACAGCTGATATTAGGGCGTCGTTGTTAGGAAAATGCTGCCCACGCATCAATTTGGGTAGACCGTTCCCAGAGTTTATGTTCGCTACACTTTTGTCAACAATTGTTGCAGTTAGGTCCCGTTTCATTTGAACACGCCCCGTGTGTATATATGTACACGCACATCACTGACAATGTCCCCCAGAATTGCGTTGGCCATTAAAACAAAATATTAAAGGCCAGCCTGAAGGAGTCTCTTAAGGGCTGTCAAATACTCTACAATCTGGAAACAGAACTGGAACAAAGTCTTTCAATCCGGATAGGCGGGAATGTTCGCTGCTGTCAGCGAGGGCATTCGTGTGGAGACAACCCAGGATAGAAGGAGATGGAGAGAGAGAGAGAGACACACACACACACACACACACACACACACACGCACGTACACACACACACGCAAGTACACACACACAAGCACGTACACACACACATACGCACGCACACACACACACATACGCACGCACGTACACACACATACACACACACATTCGCACGCACGTACACACACACATATACGCACGCACGTACGTACACACACACACGCAGGTACACACACACGTACGCACGTACACACACACACACACGCACGTACATACACAAAGACGTACACACACACGCACGTATACACACACGCACGTACACACACACGCACGCACGCACACACACATACACGCACGTATACACACACACACACACACGCACGTACACACACACACGCACGTATATACATACACACACACACACGCGCGTACACACACGCACGTACACACACACACGCACGTACACACACACACGCACGCACGTACACACACACACACACGCACGTATAAACACACACACACACACGCACGCACGTACACACATATATATATATATATATAAAGAACATGACAACAATGTTTAAAGAAGGACGCGAGTTAAAAGATTTTCCGAGACCAGGTCTGGTGTATATTGTTGCATTAACTCTCGTCCGAGACCAGGTCTGGTGTATATTGTTGCGTTAACTCTCGTCCGAGACCAGGTCTGGTGTATATTGTTGCGTTAACTCTCGTCCGAGACCAGGTCTGGTGTATATTGTTGCGTTAACTCTCGTCCGAGACCAGGTCTGGTGTATATTGTTGCGTTAACTCTCGTCCTTCTTTAAACATCGTTATCCAGTTCTCCACTTCGGCACACTTGTATCACCATACACTGCCTGCGTTCTGCGAGCACTTGACACAACCGGTCGCTTAGACAGAAAACGTCTCCTACCTGAAACAGATGAGTTGACCATTTTTTCTTATATGTTGATTTGTTAGTTCAGTGGTGTTGTCCCTGATGAAGGCCTATTGGTCGTAACGTAGGTTTTGTTTGTGTTCTCATCTCGGTGCGGTATCTGACCATACCCATTTTTAAATTTTGATTAAGCTCAACCTTAATCAACTTTTACTAGTTTTTTTTCATGTTTTTTCCCCGATGAATGTCAACTGGTCGACATCCTTCGGCCGTTAGAAACCGAATCACCGCTCGCTGATGAACTCTGAACGAATTCCGTTCCACACCCGCCAGGTTTCCAACGGTCTGCTGAGGAAACTATGAGTCAGAGAATAATGAAATTGTGCATACTTGACGGTTGGTATGTGCTGTTTACTCCAGAAGTTATGTCATCATGGGTATCGGACGTATGTTCACTTGTTACAGTTTGTTCCGGTGTCATTTGAACATGCCTCGTATATACATATATATATATATACAAACACAAATATCTACATATTATACTTATCCGCCAAGTCCGTTTGATTCGACTGTTCCTATTCCTTCAATGGAATGTAGACTGACACAAATGTTCCATTTCTGATTATGTCTTTTATTTATTTAAAGATACACAGTTCAATGTTGTCCGTGTCCGTATATGCTTCTGATATTTTCAGCGAAAAATATGTTTCAAATACGTTTCTTGAGTTAGTCACCGGAGAGTTTGTTTCATGTCTCTTGGTCAAGGAGACACGGGTACAAAACTTCGGTAGGAACGAGTGATTTTTTTTCTATTTTGGTCAGGTCAGATCAAGTCAGGTCATCCCGTAACCTGTGAGGTCGTTGGGGCACACATGAAGACATCCTCACAACCACACGCCACCCTTCTCTGTCAGCGGTCGCTGCCTGTGACTCTTCTGGTCGGAGATTGGTCCATTCTTTTATGTTGTCCTCTCATCTATTTTTGGGTCGACCTCTTCATCGTCTGCTTTGCTCCTTTCCGTGGAGGATCGTATTTGCAAGACCATTTGATCTCGATAAGCGATTTTCCTTCTTTTGACAGTTGCCAAGAGGTCTTCAAAAGGCCCTATTGCTGTTGTTGTTGCTATTTATTGAGACCAATATATAACCGCAGTCTACACACTGTGTGGCGACTGGATGTGTACGCGGCCTTTATTTATCAGCCCCATCAATCTATATCTCCCTATCCCCACCACAGTAATGAAAATAAAACCGAGTTAATCGTTTATTGTTGTTGTAAAAATATGTCCCGTATCTGGACTCCTACTCAATGTCTTGAACAAACATCGGTTTGACAAATGATAAATAGGTCTAATCCGTTTCCTGACATGTTCCTGTATTTGTCAGCGACAGAGTAGATTAAACAATGATACTTCATTCTGTACATCTAACATTTAAATAAAATGAGGAACAGACGCTAGTAAGGACAGGCACAATATACTGAGCAAGATGTCGTGTCAGAATCAGGCACACCATACTGACTAGAATGTTCGCCAGGGTCAGGCACAATATATTGACCAGGACGTCGCGTCAGGGTCAAGCACAGCATACTGACTAAGACGTAGCGTCAGTCAGGCACAACATACTGACAAAGACGTTGCGTCAGTCAGGCACAACATACCGACCAGGACGTCGCGTCAAAATTAAGCACAACATTCGCTAAAACCCATTCAGTTAGGATTAGAAAAACAAGTCCCGGTTTGATTTGAACGCCCCTCGTACAATATACCAGCAATAGCCCGTTAGTAACGGACAGTCTTAGATGTCAATGAAAAAAAATTGAAAAATGGTTTGAATCAAGTAACTTTGGATGACATCTTTCTTTCCACGCCTCAAATCGCTGCCGGCTACCTAACGGGTCATACATTCTCCACTACCAACAGAGGTATCTCGGGTCACACACATATTTCTGCTTTTGCTGTTTTTATCATTCATCAAACGATCCAAGAGGACGCAATAACGAGACCAGCACAAAGAATACAAGCCAGACAATGACAGCATTCACAATCTTGGCAGAGATGGGCAGGCTAAGATCGTTAGACCAAGAACCAGCACAAAAATGAACTCGGTGCTCTGGCAGACTCGCTTGAACGCCTGTCCCAGTGCTTCAAAAAAAGCACAGTCCAGTGGATACCAGCCCACTGCGACATTCCAGGCAACGAGGAGGCGGACAGACTCGCCAGAGAGGGAGGAATGCTGCAGCAGAGTGAAACAGAAATCACATACTATGAGACAAAAGCATTCATCAGGGCAACATACAGTGCAAAATGGAAAAAAGACCACCCTGGCCACATAGAAAGCGATGCCTACCATCAACTCTTCAGGCGAGACCAGGTGATAATTCTCCGGCTACGCACATGTCACAACAGACTTAGATGTCATCTGTACAACAAGTTCAAGATTGGCACTACAGACCTTTGTGCCTGCGGCACAGCCCCCATGAAGGCAGAACATATTTTGCAGTCCTGTCCACTGTATACCAACAAAAGAAGTAGCATTTGGCAACAGCCAGTGTCCTTCCACGAGAAGATGTACGGAAGCGTACAGAGCCTTGAGTCGACTGCTGCCTTCGCTAGAGCCATTAAAGTTGAGGTCTGAAGATGAACGAGGAAGAAGACGGAAGAACGGAACATTGCAGACTCAAGGTCCACATGCACAGAATGGGTCCTAGACATACCCCCACATGCGATTGTCGAGCACCCAAACAAACACCAGACCATACCCTGCAGGACTTCCCTACCTTTACAGACCAAAGAGCGACAGTTTCGCCACGGAAAGTGGCCATCATTGACAAGCTATGGAGGACCAGCTAAGACAAGATACGCACAGTCTCTTTCGTAAGCATCGCCGGGTTAGTAGCACAGCAGCAGTTGGTCGAAGAAGAATCAGCTGTTATTATATGCTTAGGGTATTTCTCGTTTTGGAAATATCCAATACCATATAAATGGTAATTCGCTCCTGTGACGTCGGGAGTTCCACTTTGACCTGATTTTAACGTGAAATCCCCGCTTATATTGAAATTTACATTTATTTTAAGGTTTGACGTCACATAAGGGATGAATGGGTATTGATTTGATTGGATGTTGAGGATAGCGTGGTACATTGTGACAGACACATGTATCTGTCAAACATAGAGAATTAACAGTGTTTATAATACTATAAGACATGGACTTTCTACGACAAAGACAATCTCTATGGACATTTTACAAGTGGCAAAATAACATACTCTCTCTCTCTCTCTTTCTCTCTCTCTCTCTCTCTCTCATGTGTGTGTGTACATGCGTGCGTCCGTGCGTGCATGTACATATGTGTTTATGTATAACAAACAATTAAGCAATACGTTTTTACAATAATAAAGTCTGTTGTAGTTCGCGGATTGCCAATTGCTAATTGCCAAAAAACACCTAGGGGAAGATAACAACAATCTAAATGAGGTCTTTACGAATTGTAGTTTAAAAATCAACTTAGAAAAAACCAAAGTAATGGCGATTGCAAGAAAATTAATAGAAAAAACAATATTCATGCAAAAACTAACAAGTAACACAGGTAAAGTATTACACGTACGTAGGTATCATAATCTCTATCTCAACAAGTAAAACAGGCGAAAGATTGCACTTACATAGGTAACACAATCTCAGTAGACAGAAACGTCAACACCGAAATCCAAATCAGATGTAATATAGCAAGTCAAATCATTAAAAGAGCAGACTGGCTAAGGCGAAGGGATCGAAGAGGAAATGCTAACCCGGTACTCAATAATTACTTGCTGAAGTCGGATGTGATGGACTGAAAGGTGCAAATATCGCAGTCAAGCTGTAAACTACGACACAACGCATTCCGTTCTCTGGACTACGTTCTGCTACTTAGGTCCGTATCAGGGTTTGGTAGCATGAGATTGAGAACGAACGAAGCCAAGTCAAGCCAAGTCATTGGGCAAATATCCCTCGTATTACTATGTAAACACGTGACAATGGATACAGAAAAAACCCCTATACAACACGATATACCTACCCACATTGTGCTATCAGGGCCAAAATTTGACATTAACAAACAATGATAACAGAAACCTCATAACAACAGAGATGAAATGGCTAACCATAATGTTTGGAATAGCAATAATTCATAGAATCAAAAACCAAGATATTAGGAGACAAGTAGGTACAACACCAGTGCTAGACCTCATCAAGTAACAGCAAACCAAATGGTTCGGCGACGTGATACGTCAAACACCAGATAGTATCCCTCAGAAAGCAATGATATACAAATACAATGGAGCACACAGAACCAAGGGCCGACCAAGCAAAAGATGGATAGGAGAAATAACAGAAACAGTCAAGCTAACCATATACGAATCACATACTAGGGCCCTGTCAAGAAACCTCTCCATAACCTGACGCTGAAAGGCACAAGCACACACTAGGGCCCGGCCAAGAATTCTCTCCATAACCTGACGCTGAAAGGCACAAGCACACACTAGGGCCCGGTCAAGAAACCTCTTCATAACCTGACGCTGAAAGGCACAAGCACATACTAGGGCCCGGTCAAGAAACCTCTTCATAACCTGACGCTGAAAGGCACAAGCAGGACACAAGCGGAAAGATAGATGTTAGTTTAGATAAACACGCTTTTATGATATAAGTATTTCAATAAAGAGGTCGGTAGATAAGTAGGTAGGTGTTTCGGATAGTTGGTGGATGGATAGAATTAAGATTAAGGATTAGATTAGAATAGATTAGATTAGATTAGGAATATGAATAGGATTAGGATTATGATTAGGATCAGGGTCATGATCAGGATGAGGATGAGGATTAGGATTAGATTAGATTAGATTAGATTAGGAATATGAATAGGATTAGGATCAGGGTCAGGGTCAGGATTAGGATCAGGGTCAGGATGAGGATTAGATTAGATTAGATTAGATTAGATTAGATTAGATTAGATTAGATTAGATTAGATAGGTAAGTAGGTAGGTAAGTACACCGATTAGGTGACAAGAGTCCGTAGCGTCAACCGTACACTGTCACAAAACTGCATGCAGTGAGGATGATGTCTTTCCAATCCGATCTAACCAGATTAGGCATGGACTATCATGTGGTGTGACCACGAAGAAGATGGTCGCTTCCTTCCATTGATATCCATGATCAGTTGTTTATATTGGAGTCAATAAGTAGGCGTGTCTATCCGTCGGCCCTCCCAACTGTCTGTTCTTCTGTACAGCCATCCTTCCTACAGCCCAATATAATCTAACCTAGTTTAATCAATCACAGAATCAACGAATCAATAAATCTATCTATCGACCGCTTGTCAGTCAATCCGCCAGTCTACCTGACGACCTCATGCCACTGGCAGGCTAAAACTTGCTAAGGACATATCTAACCAGCCTATTTTGCCTGACCCTGACTAAAATATCTGACCAGTATATGTTGCCTGACCCTGACTAAAATATCTGACCAGTATATGTTGCCCGACTCTGACTGAAATATTTGACCAGTATATGTTGCCTGACTCTGACTGAAATATCTGACCAGTATATTTTGCCTGACCCTGATTAAAATATGCAACCAGTATATTTTGCCTGACCCTGATTAAAATATTTAACCAGTATATTTTGCCTGACCCTTACTAAAATATTAGACCAGCATATTTTACCTGACTTTGATTCAAATATCTAACCAGCCTATTTTGCCTGACCCTGACTAAAATAACTAAACAACATATTTTGCCTGACCCTGACTAAAATATCTAACCAGTATATTTTGCCTGACCCTGAATAAAATATCTAACCAGTATATTTTGCCTGACCCTGACTAAAATATCTGACCAGCATATTTTGCCTGACCCTGACTAAAATATCTGACCAGTATATCTTGCCTGACCCTGACTAAAACATCCGACCAGTATATTTTGCCTGACCCTGACTAAAATATCTAATCAGCATATTTTGCCTGACCCTGACTAACAAATCTGACCAGTATATTTTGCCTGACCCTGACTAAAATATCTAACCAGCATATTTTGCCTGACCCTGACTAACAAATCTGACCAGTATATTTTGCCTGACCCTGACTAACATATCTGACCAGTATATTTTGCCTGACCCTGACTAACATATCTGACCAGTATATTTTGCCTGACCAGATGTTAGTCTTCCCCCATTTTCTCCCTAGTCAGTTAGTCCTGCACTTGTTCCCGGGGTCCGATCGCGGCACTCAGTGTTTTATTAGCCTCGCAGGAACCCACTTTTTCTGACATTGAGAAACGCGAGTCAGGAAGTATTTACGGTAAACACGATAAAAGTGTCACCGTGCATCCTGGAAAGGCTGAGAAAATCCAATTTATGTAGACCAGCCACAAAAAGACATAAAAATTGAAAATGAGTCAGTTTTTCGTTTCAAGTGTAATGTGGGCACACTTTCTATAGGCGAACAGTTTCCTGAACTTTTGTTCATGAATACCCCTCTCAGACTATTGTTCAAATCACTTTTCTTTTAACTCTGTCCGGACATATAGCCCACTAAAGTGGCTCTTTAAAGCGGAACACTACAAAACCTTCAGCTGCTTTAGTGTACAACAAGTTACTTTGTTTCGCAGAACGGCCATTCAGGTTTTTATGTAATCGGATACTTTACTGCTAAGACTAAAATAGCTCTCTTAACACAATTTTACCAAAATGACATGATGGTGTAGCAAATGCGTTGTGTATTTCACTTTAAATGTCTTTACTGCTTCTACATCGATACATTTTTAGGTTCTTGTGCGTTAATTCACCCATTCTGAAATTTTATACCATTCAATGACCACACGGGTTTCTGTACAAAAATAATGCTGGTTTCCGTACAAAAATAATTATGTGTCTAGCTACAGGAAGCCAACATTAAGTGATGTCCTTCAGAATATTGTCGAACGGTCCACCAGAAGTTAGTCTTCTTCCAATGTTCCCCTAAGTAAGTCGCATGCCCTTTTACAGAACGTAGCTTGTTACAACCGCCAGCTATTTGGCTGTTATAAGTTTCTTGGCAAGTGTGCAGTACGGTCGGTTGCCATTACTTTCCGTACGTGCAGGAGCCCGAGAAAAGAAACAACCAAGTGTCGGCCAAACTGGACACAAGTGGGAATCGAACCTTCCCCAGGTATCAAGATGCTGAGCAGCGCATGAGCTGCAGTGGTCAGCGACCCATAGCTAACTGCTAGCGTCAGGGCCAGCGAACCATAGCTGCCAAGACCCTTCTACACCTCCACGCGGTGATCCTGGGTAACAGGCTGCATCAGGGCAGACAGGCTAAGGAGAAGGGATCGAAGAGGGAATGCTAACCCGGTACTCAAATAATGCTTGCTGAAGTCGGATGTGTTGGACCGAAAGGTGCAAATATCGCAGCCAAGCTGTAAAGTACGACACAACGCATTCCGTTCTCTGGACTACATCCTGCTACTTAAGCTCTTTCAGGGTTTGGTAGTGGGAGATTGAGAACGAACGAAGAAGAGGAAGAAGGAGAAGAAGAAGAAGAAGAAGAAGAAGAAGAAGAAGAAGAAGAAGAAGGAGGAGAAGAAGAAGAAGAAGAACCCTCCCCTAGTCAGATCTAGCCCAGATAACTGCTCTTCGATTCAGGTTGTATCTGTCCTGTTTGCTTGCCATGACCTTACTCTATCCGGTCCTCGGTTCTGTGTCTCAGCTCTGAGACTTCCTTCTCTATCATTTCTTCCGTGATGTGTCCCAGCCAAAAATCTGGTTTTAATAGCTCAAGTCGGCCTAACATCAGGACACTTCTCTTGGATACGCCAATCACATCCAGAGTGTACCAGTCCAGGCCGCTTGCTCCGACTTCTCGTGTGTACTGCGTCCAGTCGTTAACTCTAGTATGACTCTCTCCTTCCTGGTATTGCTGTCACATTGTTCCCGCTCCCCTTAGCTTTTCCACAGTTCCCTTTTTTGTCTCCTCTCAGACTGCCTTCTTTCTGCTCGTCTTCCCTGCTTAGCACTACCTATTTTTTAAAAATGACAGCCCCCCTCCTGAACCTCTCTGTTTATCATTGACTTGGCCATTTTTACATCTCTCACTTTCTCTCTCTCTCTCTCTCTCTCTCTCTCTCTCTCTCTCTCTCTCCCTTCTAATTGCTTGACATGGAGGAAGACTAACGTCTGGTCAGGCAAAATATACTGACCAAGACCCTCACAGACCTCCATGGAAACAGGCTGTTTTCATTGCATCCTGGCTAACAATGTGAGGGATCGATGTAATGCCCGTAGTAGTGAGCGACACGCAGATGAAGCCAATCATAGCATAACCACCTGGAGACCCTAGTCCACCTTCATCAGCACGCTCGGGATGTAAGTAACGCTACTACAACCCACAACTTAACGTCCTCTTCTGGGCACACAAAAGAGTAAACCTGCTCGTTGTGGACATTCGAAATATCAACCTCTTGACAAACACTCTTGGCCTAGCTTGACTTGCCTCATTACTTCACAACTTTACCTAGCCTCGCCTTTGTTCAACGGAGGCTACTAGGTAAGAGTAACGTTAGTTCAGCAGCTCTTTGCTGAGCGAAAGTACCACACCTGTGTAAGGGTCAAATAAGCCATGTCTCTAGAAAGTCCTTGATAGAGCACAGACCAGCTAGCACATTTTGTTTATCTCCCGTTGTCCTCAAGTTATTATCTATCTATCTATGTTCTTTGGGCGCCAAATATGGCGCATAAAGCAGAAAGACATGATCTCCAGTTGGAACAGTGTGACGCCACTGTTTTTAGATGTTGTATGATGCTGAGGCCCATAGTTTAGCCCTTTCGGATGATTGTTCTTCTGTTTCCTTGGGTCTCCCTCTTTTCCGAACGCCCCTTGGTGTCCATTCCAGTGCTTGCAATGGAAGACGGTTGTTGTTCATTCTATGGACATGATCGATGTATGCCCATCGTTTTTTTCCTGATAATGATCATCACATATAGTTGGTTTGTCTCTGTTCTTATCGAGTCATTAGTTATGAACTGCTCCCATTGTTTATTCAAGCATGTTCTTAAATATTTATTTTCAAAGCTATTTAGTTTGTCTTTCAGCGCTTTTTTTGTCTTCCAGCTTTCACGTCGATGCGTCAGGACTGCTATCACGATTGAGTTGAATAGTCTGAGCTTGATATGTTTGTTATGTGTCGTTGATTTCCTGATGTTGGTGAGCTGATTAAAGGCGCACGGGGCCAAAGCAATTCTAGTGGACATTTATTTCGTGGCATTATCTTGTGTCATTTTGCTTCCCAGGTATGTGTAGTGTTGGACATTTTGTAGAGATTTCCACTGTAGCTTGATATCAAACGTTGTGTTTGTGGAAGCCGTGATTTGCTTCTTTTAGCATTTATAAAATTAACAAAGCCGATACAAACAAGCCATGAAAGCCGTCGTATCGAGAGATGGCACGAATGGATGCAGGCCCCAAAGATGGCATGAACTGATGCAGGCCCCAGAGATGACATGAACTGATGCAGGCCCTAGCGATGGCATGAGCTAATGCAGGCCCCAGAGATGGCATGGACTGATGCAGACCCCAGAGATGGCATGAACCGATCCAGGCCCCAGAGATGGCATGAATTAATGCTTGCTCTAGAGATGGCATGAACTGATGCAGGCCCCAGATATGGAACTTCGGGATGAACCTACCCCCGGACATCATCTACCATACACAATATGGAAGTCGCTGAACAGACTCCCAACTGGCGTATCACGGTGCAAGAGGAATATGAAATGATGGGGATTCACCGATGATGACACACGTGACTGTGGGGCAATACAGGACCAAGACCACGTGATTGCCTGCCCCAACCTCCAGGAAACATGCAATAGGTGCGACAAGCTGGAGGCAAATGACAAGGCAATCCATGTCGCTGGATACTGGATGCATTCTGTATGATGTGTTGCTTGGACACGGAAAGTATGTAAGTATCCCTGGATTTAAATAATCAGATTGCTAGCTCCATGCACAATCTGTATTCGTCCTTTACGCATGATTGCTGGTCTACAGTGGTAATATTCTTGTCAACTGGCTGCAGGGGGATCAAACGGGAAAAAAAGGCAAGAAAACAATCATGATTAAGAACAGACATCATTCAAAACAAAAGGAGATGAGGAAGAAAATGAAGAGGAAGAAGAGGAAGATAAAGAAGAAAAATAACAAGTGTACTAAGACAAAAGAGGAGAAATGAGTGAATACAAAGAAGAAGAAAAAAACATTAACCGTGTGTGTTTTTCAATCTACGTCCTCCTCGTCTCGCCCCCCCCCCCCCCCCTTTCCCTCTTTCTCCTCCCTCTGCAACTTACAAATAATAGTAATTCCAACAAAATTACCGGTTTTTCACTCATCGCTGCCCCCCCCCCCCCCAATCTCTCTCTCTCTCTCTCTCTCTCTCTCTCTTTCTCTCTCTCTTTTTCTCTCTCTCTCTCTCTCTCCTTTTGCAACTAAGAAACGATGATATGAGCTCTCAAACATTTCGAATTTATTACACAATCTCTCTCTCTCTCTCTCTCTCTCTCTCTCTTTCTCTTTCTCTCTCTCTCCTTTTGCAACTAAGAAACGATGATATGAGCTCTCAAACATTTCGAATTTATTACACAATCTCTCTCTCTCTCTCTCTCTCTCTCTCTCTCTCTCTCCCTCTCTCTCCTTTTGCAACTTAGAAACGATGATATGAGCTCTCAAACATTTCGAATTTATTACACAATCTCTCTCTCTCTCTCTCTCTCTCTCTCTCTCTCTCTCTCCCTGCAAATAACAAACATTATCGACACCCACACAATCTTGTATTTCTTCCCCACATGTCACTCCGTCCCTCTCTCTAAACGTTATTACACTCAGAAATCTCCTAATTGTTCCCTCTCCTCCTCCTCCCCCTCCAACACAAACCCCCAACCCTCACAGCCTCCCTCCAAACTATCCCAGAAATAGCCACCCAATTCTCCAACAAAGACCCCCACTGACTCGAGCCCATATACCAGGGCCCTAATCAAGCTTAAATGCGTGTATTCCGGATCCCAGAAGCCCATTACTCTACCGCCCTAGCCAGTGAAGATGTTTGCTAAAAACACTGGCCTCAGTTGCAAGAAATTGTGGGGGAAATCAACCGAGACCAGATTAGATTTCCATGGAATCTTTGAACAAGCTGCAGCGAAGGGGCGTCCTGGACTTTCAATCAATTGAGGACGCGGGAAGATGAAACCGTCATCAGGACGCAGCCAATTAAATTCTTTCTCGTATTCCTCAGTGGGTCTCAGACAACTACACCTATCTCGATCACTAACAGTGGAGGGTTGTCTCATGTCTGAGTAGATGAGTGGCTGTCTATGTCGGAGTAGACGAGTGGCTGTCTATGTCGGAGTAGACGAGTGGCTGTCTATGTCGGAGTAGACGAGTGGCTGTCTATGTTAAAGTAGACGAGTGGCTGTCTATGTCTGAGTAGACGAGTGGCTGTCTATGTCTGAGTAGACGAGTGGCTGTCTATGTCTGAGTAGACGAGTGGCTGTCTATGTCGGAGTAGACGAGTGGCTGTCTATGTCGGAGTAGATGAGTGGCTGTCTATGTCGGAGTAGACGAGTGGCTGTCTATGTCGGAGTAGACGAGTGGCTGTCTATGTCTGAGTAGACGAGTGGCTGTCTATGTCTGAGTAGACGAGTGGCTGTCTATGTCTGAGTAGACGAGTGGCTGTCTATGTCTGAGTAGACGAGTGGCTGTCTATGTTAAAGTAGACGAGTGGCTGTCTATGTCTGAGTAGACGAGTGGCTGTCTATGTCGGAGTAGACTTGGATGGCTGTCTCATGTCGGAGTAGATGAGTGGCTGTCTATGTCGGAGTAGACGAGTGGCTGTCTATGTCTGAGTAGACGAGTGGCTGTCTATGTCTGAGTAGATGAGTGGCTGTCTATGTCGGAGTAGACCTGGATGGCTGTCTCATGTCGGAGTAGATGAGTGGCTGTCTATGTCTGAGTAGACGAGTGGCTGTCTATGTCGGAGTAGACGAGTGGCTGTCTATGTCTGAGTAGACGAGTGGCTGTCTATGTCGGAGTAGACGAGTGGCTGTCTATGTCTGAGTAGACGAGTGGCTGTCTATGTCGGAGTAGACGAGTGGCTGTCTATGTCTGAGTAGACGAGTGGCTGTCTATGTCTGAGTAGACGAGTGGCTGTCTATGTCGGAGTAGACGAGTGGCTGTCTATGTCGGAGTAGACGAGTGGCTGTCTATGTCGGAGTAGATGAGTGGCTGTCTATGTCGGAGTAGACGAGTGGCTGTCTATGTCGGAGTAGACGAGTGGCTGTCTATGTCGGAGTAGACGAGTGGCTGTCTATGTCGGAGTAGATGAGTGGCTGTCTATGTCGGAGTAGACGAGTGGCTGTCTATGTCGGAGTAGACGAGTGGCTGTCTATGTCGGAGTAGATGAGTGGATGTCTATGTCTGAGTAGACGAGTGGCTGTCTATGTCGGAGTAGACGAGTGGCTGTCTATGTCGGAGTAGACGAGTGGCTGTCTATGTCGGAGTAGACGAGTGGCTGTCTATGTCTGAGTAGACGAGTGGCTGTCTATGTCGGAGTAGATGAGTGGCTGTCTATGTCGGAGTAGATGAGTGGCTGTCTATGTCGGAGTAGACAAGTGGCTGTCTATGTCGGAGTAGACCTGGATGGCTGTCTCATGTCGGAGTAGATGAGTGGCTGTCTATGTCGGGGTAGACGAGTGGCTGTCTATGTCGGAGTAGACCTGGATGGCTGTCTCATGTCGGAGTAGACCTGGATGGCTGTCTCATGTCGGAGTAGATGAGTTGCTGTCTATGTCGGAGTAGACCTGGATGGCTGTCTATGTCGGAGTAGTTCTGGATGGCTGTCTCATGTCGGAGTAGATCTGGATGGCTGTCTCATGTCGGAGTAGACCTGGATGGCTGTCTCATGTCGGAGTAGACCTGGATGGCTGTCTCATATCGGAGTAGACCTGGATGGCTGTCTCATGTCGGAGTAGACCTGGATGGCTGTCTCACGTTGGAGTAGACTTGGGTGGCTGTCTCATGTTGGAGTAGACCTGGATGGCTGTCTCATGTCGGAGTAGACCTGGATGGCTGTCTCACGTTGGAGTAGACTTGGGTGGCTGTCTCATGTTGGAGTAGACCTGGATGGCTGTCTCATGTCGGAGTAGACCTGGATGGCTGTCTCACGTTGGAGTAGACTTGGGTGGCTGTCTCATGTTGGAGTAGACCTGGATGGCTGTCTCATGTTGGAGTAGACTTGGGTGGCTGTCTCATCTTGGAGTAGACGGGTGGCTGTCTATATCGGAGTAGACGAGTGGCTGTCTATGTCGGAGTAGATGAGTGGCTGTCTATGTCGGAGTAGACGAGTGGCTGTCTATGTCGGAGTAGATGAGTGGCTGTCTATGTCTGAGTACACGAGTGGCTGTCTATGTCGGAGTAGACGAGTGGCTGTCTATGTTAAAGTAGACGAGTGGCTGTCTATGTCGGAGTAGACAAGTGGCTGTCTATGTCGGAGTAGACCTGGATGGCTGTCTCATGTCGGAGTAGATGAGTGGCTGTCTATGTCGGGGTAGACGAGTGGCTGTCTATGTCGGAGTAGATGAGTGGCTGTCTATGTCGGAGTAGACCTGGATGGCTGTCTCATGTCGGAGTAGACCTGGATGGCTGTCTCATGTCGGAGTAGATGAGTTGCTGTCTATGTCGGAGTAGACCTGGATGGCTGTCTATGTCGGAGTAGACGAGTGGCTGTCTATGTCGGAGTAGTTCTTGATGGCTGTCTCATGTCGGAGTAGATCTGGATGGCTGTCTCATGTCGAAGTAGACCTGGATGGCTGTCTCATGTCGGAGTAGACCTGGATGGCTGTCTCATGTCGGAGTAGACCTGGATGGCTGTCTCATGTCGGAGTAGACCTGGATGGCTGTCTCATGTCGGAGTAGACCTGGATGGCTGTCTCACGTTGGAGTAGACTTGGGTGGCTGTCTCATGTTGGAGTAGACCTGGATGGCTGTCTCATGTCGGAGTAGACCTGGATGGCTGTTTCATGTCGGAGTAGACCTGGATGGCTGTCTCATGTTGGAGTAGACTTGGGTGGCTGTCTCATGTTGGAGTAGACGGGTGGCTGTCTCATGTCAAAGTAGACTTTGTCCCCCTAAAACCCACTACTGTCTCCGTCTTAAACTCGGATGGCTGTCTCATGTCAGAGTAAACTTTGTCCCCCTAAAACCCACTACTGTCTCCGTCTTAAACTCGGATGGCTGTCTAATGTCAGAGTAAACTTTGTCCCCCTAAAACCCACTACTGTCTCCGTCTTAAACTCGGATGGCTGTCTCATGTCAGAGTAGACTTTGTCCCCCTAAAACCCACTACTGTCTCCGTCTTAAACTCGGATGGCTGTCTTATGTCAAAGAGAAGAGTAACGCCTGGTCAGATAAAAAAAAACATGACTATTTTAGTCAGGGTCAGGAAAACCATAGAGATCAGACTATGTTAGTTAGGGACAGGTAAAATATACTGATCAGACTATGTTAGTCAGGGTCAGGTCAAATATACTGATCAGACTATGTTAGTCAGGGTCAGGTCAAATATACTGATCAGACTATGTTAGTCAGGGTCAGGTTAAATATACTGATCAGACTATGTTAGTCAGGGTCAGGTCAAATATACTGATCAGACTATGTTAATCAAGGTCAGGTAAAATATACTGATCAGACAAGTTAGTCAGGGTCAGGTAAAATATACTGGCCTAGAGCCCCGTTTCGACTTCCTTGGAGATCACTTGTTGAGCTGTTATAAGGCAGCCTGGCTAACGAGGTGGGAGTTTTATAAAAATTAAACAAAGCTATAAAAACACTCCAACATCAAATATGTAAAAATATAAAAACACTGTTAAATTCATTTTACAAAGCTACCAAAATTCTACTCTTCACAAACCACCTGGGGTAAGGTACAAATAACTTCCGGGTAGATATTTAACTCATTTTTTGTCCGGACAGCGGTCGTTAAGCCTTCTATTTTTAGATATCCAACTGCCAAGGAATTTTTAACGTGCTCGACTCTCAACACGGGTGTCCTTCTTCTTCTTCTTCTTCTTCTTCGTACGCAGTCAGACAGTAACCATTATTTTTTCGAAAAAAGCGGCTGTCATCCTGAGGCTGTCGCCGCTGCCATAGAGCTCGTCTTGCAGTTCCACTGGTGATGGCCACATCTGCTCTCTCTGATCCTGGTATGTCGGGCAGTTCTGCAGCAGATGTTCAGCGGTCATTTTACCGGTACCGCACGGGCATTCGTCGGTACCACCTATCTTCAATTTGTTGAATAGGTGGTACATCAGTCTATTGTGGCCAGTGCGAAGTCTAACGACAGTCTGTCTGCCTCCTCGTTGCCTTGGATGTTACAGTGTGATGGGACCCACTGTACCACTACCCTTTTTGGTGCGGACTGCTGGCACAGTTTGCAGAGTGCTGCTCTAGGGTCATTAAGCTCAGTGTTTTTCTGGCTTGTTAGCGCTATGACTACGGCGAGAGCGTCTGTAAGCAGGACTATATGGCTTTCATTTTCTTTATGTGCCACCATTTCTTCCACTGCCGCCCTCAGTGCCTTTGCTCCGCTCTGAAATTGCTCACGGGTGTCCATTATCACTACACAGAACAGGGACGTTTTACTATCAGATCTACGGGACAAAAATCCCGGTCTCCACCGTGATTCGAGCCCGCGACCTCCGGCACCCAAGGCTGACACCTTACTTCTAGAACACTGAGTTCACCACCACCCCCCCCCCCTCCCAAGGCTGACACCTTACTTCGAGACCACTGAGTCCCCCCCTCCCACCCCACCCCACCCAAGGATGACACCTTACTTCGAGACCACTGAGTCCCCCCCCCCACCCAAGGATGACACCTTACTTCGAGACCACTGAGTTCCCCCACCCCACCCCACCAAAGGCTGACACCTTACTTCGAGATCACTGAGTTCCCCCACCCCACCCCACCAAAGGCTGACACCTTACTTCGAGACCACTAAGTCCCCCCCCCCCCTACCCCACCCAAGGCTGACACCTTACTTCGAGACCACTAAGTCAAAGGCTGACACCTTTCTTCGAGACCACTGAATCCCCCCCCCCCCCCAACCCAAGGCTGACACCTTACTTCGAGACCACTGAGTTCCCCCCCCCCCCCCCACCCAAGGCGGACACATTACCTCGAGACCACCGAGTCCCCCACCCTAAACGGACACCTTACCTCCAGACCACTGAGTCCCCCCACCCGAGACGGACACAATACCTCGAGACCACTGAGCCTCCTAAACCCCAGCATGTATGAGGAAGGGTGACCAGGCTTATTCCCTGCTGTATTTTACCTCCCAAGTCGTATGCCAAGTACCCATCGACAATTGGTTGACTGGAGTTCAACCCCGTACTATTGTCGTGAAAAACTACTGTTCAACCACTGCACCAATTCGACTCTCAAAATGTCGCTAGACTTTCACATAAACGAAAATGCTTTGCCAGCTAGTATCCATCAGCGCACTATAAAACGCCTTCGTAATAAGTCTGTTTCGTTGAGATGAGTTCTGCTATAGCAGGGCTCTTCAGCCTGGTCGGTGGGACCTACTAGTTGGTGAATTCAGCTTTCATTTGGGCGGTAGCAGAATAACAACATTCTGGATTAAAACATAATCCAGGGATGGGTCAGATGGCTTGATGAAACTGATCTTGACTATGGTATGGAGAAAAACGTTGGAAAGATAAAATGAATGACCAACAACACGCGAAGGCTTCAACAGCAGGATCAAAGCTAATGGTCAGGAACTCGAAGTGGTTGGCCGTTTTAAATATCTTGGGTCGATTGTCAGTGATGAAGGATCAAAATGTGAAGTGTTGGTCAGAATAGCACAGACAATAGCGGCGCTTGCACGGCTTAACAAAATCTGGCAAGATAAACGGTTAGCACTTTGCACGAAAATCAGATTAATGTGTACACTGGTCCTGTCAATATTCCTTTATGCTTGTGAGATATGGACATTTACAGCTGACCTTCAGTGAAGGATACAGGCCTTGGAGATCAGATGTTTCTGAAGACTTTTAAACATCACGTACAAAGATCGAATTGCAAATTAGGAAATACGAGAAAGAATTACAACATCAATAGAGCCTTTTGAAGACCTCTTGGTAACTGTCAAAAGAAGGAAACTCGCTTGGTACGGTCACATATCGAGATCAAATGGTCTTACAAATACGATCATTCACGGAAAGTGCAAGCTGACGACGAAGAGGCCGGATCAAAAAGAGGTGGGAGGACAACATAAAAGAATGGACCAATCTCCGACAAGAAGAGGCACAGGTAGCGGCCGCTGACAGAGATGGGTGGCGTGGTGTTGTGAGGATGTCTTCATGTGTGCCTCAACGACCTCACCGGTTACGGGATGACCTGACCTAACCTGACCCAACCTGACCTGACGTGTATTAACAACATTATTATTATTATTATTATAGGTTATTCAGAGGTTGTTACACAACCTGAGGAAACTATGGTGTAACACCAGCAAGCAAACAGAAGTAATAATTTTGAGACCCTGTATTTTTCCTGTGTGCAAAATAGGGCAGCAAAACTTTTGAGTCCTTCGAGTCGAAATATTATAGAAAGGTTATCAGAATAGTATAGACCAAATAAAATAAGAATGCATTTGACAAAAGTAGGCATAGAAGAGAAGTGGTTCATAAATTCAATCCTCAAACAAACACAAAATTGAAATACTTTGGCCACATCTAAAGAGAACGATAATGGAAGATGTTATACAGGGCAAGAGGGGCAGAGGAAGACTAAGAAGGGGATGGCACCAAGATGTCAAGGAAAGCTTGGGCACGGCTCTGGAGCTGGGTAGAGATTTGGCAAGAAATTGCGTTTGTTTCAGACGGGCTGTGATGAGAGCGACGTTCTACAAAGAACATGATACATGATAATGATGTACTAAATACTTCGGGGATCAAGATGCTGAGCAGCGCCTGAGCTGCAGCGGTCAGAGACCCATAGCTGACTGGTAGCGTCAGGGCCAGCGAACCAGAGCTGCCAAGTCTCTTCTATTAAAATAAGGCGAGGCTGCAGCGGTTCTGTGGATGTGTATAATGAGAAAAAAACATGAAAAAAACTAGTAAAAGTTGATTAAGGTTGAGCTTAATCAAAATTTAAAAATGGGTATGGTCAGATACCGCACCGAGACGAGAACACAAACAAAACCTACGTTACGACCAATAGGCCTTCATCAGGGACAACATGTTGATTTGTTAGTTCAGTGTTGTTGTCCCTGATGAAGGCCTATTGGTCGTAACGTAGGTTTTGTTTGTGTTCTCGTCTCGGTGCGGTATCTGACCATACCCATTTTTAAATTTTGATTAAGCTCAACCTTAATCAACTTTTACTAGTTTTTTTCATGCTTTTTTCTCAAGTCTCTTCTACAACTCCATGCGGTGATCCTGGATAACAGGATTCGGCAGGGCAGACTGGCTAAGGAAAAGGGATCGAAGAGGGAAGGCTAACCCGGTACTAAAAAAATGTTTGCTGAAGTCGGAGTTGTCGGACCGAAAGGTGTTAATATCGCAGTCAATCTGTAAACTACGACACAATTCCGTTCTCTGGACTACATTTTGCTACTTAAGTCCTTTTCAGTGTTTGGGATTGGACGAGATAAGATGGTAAGAGATGGGATGAGTGAGATGAGATTGCATGAGATGGTATGTGATGAGATGGGATGAGATGAGATGAGATGGGATGAGATGAGATGGGATGGGATAGGAGAGATTTGATTGGTAATGTGAGATTGAGAACGAACGAAGCCAAGCCAAGCCAAATACTTCCAAAATATACACTCAGAGGACATTTTCTTCAGTGTGGATGTTAGTGTCCTGTCAGGAGAATTTAGTTAGTGAGTTAGTTAGTTTTCTTTCCACTTGTGCCGTTAAGCGTCGCTGGGAGCTTAAGTCGTCTATCCTGCGCAAGTGCTTTGCGTCGATCAGTGTGAGCCCTTGTCGCTGCACAATCACTCTTATGTCATCTATCCACCTACCTCGCAGCCGTCTCCTTGCCCTGTAACCAGATCTACCAGCGTTGTAAGCCATCAGTGGAAGATGATGAGGGTGCATTCTCATGGGATGACCAAACCAACTTATTTTCTACCAGGAAATGTATTCGACACAAGACGTAGTGCCGACCATACTGTCTCTCCTGGTAACACCGATGACCTTCCTCAAACACTTCACAAGTCGAAATTCTACTCTCACGCGCCCTGGACAGAGGCCATGTTTGGCACTGGTAGCACAGAGTCGGCATAAATATACTGTTTATCAGCTGTTGCTTTGATGCCAAACTAATGCTCGGGTGTCTAAGCAATGGGAACAGCTGATAAGTCACCGCAGATGCTTTCTGGCACCTTGTCTCGATTTCCCTGTCGATCCTGCCGTCTGCCAAAAAGATACTGCCCAAACACTTGAACTCATGAACCTGTTGAAGAGCAATATCATTTAGACTTAAGGGGGACGGAGTGGGCTAGTGGATAAGTGATACGGCTCCCAATCCGAAGGTGCTGGATTCGATCCCCATCACAGCACCGGCCTTTACCCCGGGGAAGCAAACCCTTAGAAAATGCAGGAGGAAGTAGACCCATTTCATAAAATGCATGCTGAAGTCGGATGCACTGGGCCGACAGGCACAAAATAAAAACCACACTGCAATGCTCTTCGCCTTGGGGAATAGAGAAGGGAAGGCAAACGAAAAACAAAAATAAAGAAATTGTATACTTATCTTGAGTGGCCCATGAGTTCTACTAAGAGAATTTACCCTCAGGAAACTTATGCGAGTCGGCGCCAAGTATAGAAAGGTTGACGACCTCTGATCCACCACAACAGCTGTGCGAAGGAAGCTCTGGCAAAATGAGTATTTAGACTCACTACTAGGCGGCGCCAGAAATAGCTCCCTCGACCTATAACACAGGGACAATATTGTACAAACGGAAACGCTCGGAGTTCACAGCCACCGGTAAATTGGTTTGCTTGGCGAATGGGGCAACGTATGGTAGTTAGGCGGCAGATGAATCTATAGGAGATGTTCTGGGTTCTAGAAATTTGGTAATAAGTTTGTTCTGTAATACAGCCTTCACAGAATCAATGCGCAAACACACAAAGCTCAGGTGTTTTGAACTCCAACGTAATATCAGTGCTAATATTTGAATGAGGAAGCTGGAAAACAACAAAGAGGCAAGAAAACAACAAAGAGGCAAGAAAACAACAAAGAGGCAAGAAAACAACAAAGAGGCAAGAAAACAACAAAGAGGCAAGAAAACAACAAAGAGGCAAGAAAACAACAAAGAGGCAAGAAAACAACAAAGAGGCAAGAAAACAACAAAGAGGCAAGAAAACAACAAAGAGGCAAGAAAACAACAAAGAGGCAAGAAAACAACAAAGAGGCAAGAAAACAACAAAGAGGCAACAAAACAACATGAAAGATGTTGAGAAGAAATGTCTTAGAAAACTAGTGAACCTTTGGATGAGAAGAATTCAAGACCAAGATAATACGAGAAAAGACCAACTAGCAAAATGTTTCAACCATCATAAAGAAAAAACGGTGGCCATACATCGGGGATGTCCTTAGAATGGATAGCGACAGTCTCCCAGTACAGGCAGTTATATGGGCTTCATATGGCATCAGGAAGAGAGGAAGACCAACACAGACTTACTAGAACAATCTTCAGAGAGAGATCAACTAGGGGTTTAAACAACATACAAGAACTAAGACGAGTGGGGTCACACAGGCGAGGCGAGGCGAGACGAGACGAGACGAGACGAGATAAGATAAGATATATAAGATAAGATAAGATAAGATAAGATAAGATAAGATGAGAAAAGATGAGATGAGATGAGATGAGATAGATGAGATGAGATGTTGTGGGAGAGAAATGGGATGTGATGGTATGGGATGAGATGAGATGAGATTGGATGAAATGAGACGTGATATGATGGAATGGGATGAGATAGGATGGGATGGAATGGGATGGGATAGGATGAGATGAGATGAGATAGGATGAAATGAGACGTGATATGATGGGATGAGATGAGATAGGATGGGTTGGAATGGGATGAAATCTTCAGTGACCTTTCTCATTCTCGTCTCTACTTCCAATCTTTGCTCCAAGGTGACGTTTGTGAGTCTTCTTCTGCTGCCATTTCTTGGTGGCATTTCTTCTTGAGATGGGATTGGACGAGATAAGATGGGAAGAGATGGGATGAGTGAGATGAGATTGCATGAGATGGTATGTGATGAGATGGGATGAGATGAGATGAGATGGGATGAGATGAGATGGGATGGGATAGGAGAGATTTGATTAGTTTGGATAGGATAGGATGAGATTGGATAAGATGAGATGGGATTAGATGGGATGGGATAGACAAGACAAGGACTTACACTAGACTTGGCGACAAGACACGACAGGTTAGACAGACAGACATGATTAGGTTGGGAGTTAGGGTTCGGTTTGATAAGGTTTTGTAATATTATGTTATGATATATTGTATTATGTTATATTATGTTATATAATGTTCAATTATATTATATTATATTATATTATATTATTATTTTTTTTGTGTTCGCCTTATTTCTCTTATTCCCAAGACGGTGTGCGTTGCACTGTGGTTTTTATTTTGCGCCTGTCGGCCCAGTGCATCCGACTTCAGCATGCATTTTATGTAAGGGTCTGCTTCCTCCATCATTTTCTATGGGTTTGCTTTTCCGGGGTAACGGCCGGTGCTGTGATGGGGATCGAACCCAGCACCTTCGGGTTGTGAGCCGTGCCACTTAACCACTAGACCGAACCGTCCCCATATTATATTATAATATATTATATTTTGTAATATTATGTTACATTATTTTATATTATGTTTTGTTATGTTATATTATGTTGCGTGGCCTAGTGGTTAAGAGATACGGATCACAACCGGAAGGTACTAGATTCGATCCCATCACACCACCGGCAGTTACCCCGGGGAAGCAAACCCTTAGAAAATGCAGGAGGAAGCAGTCCCTTACATAAAATGAATGCTGAAGTCGGATGCACGCAAAATAAAAACCACAGTGCAACGCACACCGCCTTTGGGATTAGAGAAATACGGCGAACATAAAAAAACAAAAAACAAAGTAAATTATGTTATATGATGGATGTCCTTCTTCCGTGGGGTCTCTGCGGCCCTCGGGTGAAGGATATAAACAAGTTAAGAACCCTTTGCTTACACAGAACCAGATGGCGTAGTGCAAAGACTGTCTAACCGACTAAACACGTTTCTCCCACTACGCCTCTGGCCGGTCTTGTTTGCAGTTCTGACCCGAGAGAGCATAAATGGCGGGAGATTGCGCTTAACGTCAGACGTGACATTAATGGCAACTATAATTTGTATTGCTTTCAAATGTCTGCTTCCGAACAAAGTCATGTGTCTCCCACATGGTCAATATTATCATTACTGTTAATTTTACATGACACCCTTTCCTGACTGAGTGGCCTCGAGGTAAGACGTCGGCCTCGGGTACAGAAGGTCGCCGGTTCAAATCACGGTGGAGACCGGGATTTTTTCACGCGGACTTTTTGGTATTTCTCCGCGTCTATGGTTAGTAGAGATCGGACGCCTGTGTGCAGTGTCGCGAACGTTAAAAATCCCTCGGCAGAGGGAAATTGAAAAGGGTAGGCTTAACGGCCGCTGCTCGGGCAGAATTCAAAATTATGTTACAAATCTAGCCAATCCATTACAGGATCCACGCCGGTACTACGGAGTCCGTCCATTGTGCTGAGGTTCTCCAAAAATATGGAGAAAAACAGAACACTTATGGGTTAAACCGTGTGCAATGGCGATGATTCTTCGACTAAAAATAAACTAAATTAGATTAAACTAAAGCCCTTCCCTTTTCTCGCTTACTTCCTCTCTTTCTCCTTCTCTTTCTCTCTCTCTCTCTCTCTATCTCTCTCTCTCTTTCTCTCTCTCTCTCTCTCTCTCTCTCTCTCTCGATTTAAAGAAAGAAGAAAAAACTCGAGTATTAACAAACTTATCCAAAAAATGTCCGGGCAGAAGCAGAGGCACTGAAGGCCGCAGCTGAGCTTGTAATCCAAGATAAAGATATCCACCAAGAATACATAGTATTCTTGACTGATGCCGCATCAGTATTAGCAGCGCTAAAACAACAAAACGATGAAGATCTCGAGCAATGTATGTTCTCCCTGACACAGCTCTCAGCAAAACACCCACTGCAATATTGAAGGCAATGAAGCTGCAGACAAACTAACAAAGTGTGGAGGAGCATCCCCATAAACAGACGTGAGTATCTCATATAATGAGGCCAATACCATATTTAAAGCCGACTTCAGGGTAAAATGGGCTGATCAACACCCCGACTTCCGAAAAGAAGACAGCTACTTTAACTTAACTAGAGAAGAGCAGGTCATCATCTTCAGACTGAGAACTGGGCATAACAGACTCAAGGGTCATCTTTACAACAAAATGAGGATTGGGACAGATGACAGGTGCCCATGTGGGAAGCATACCATGACCGTGGAACACATCCTACAAAGCTGCACGCTCACGCAGGAAAAGAGATAACAATACTGGCCTTGTGAGACAGATATGAGACAAAAGCTGTATGGAGATGAAACAGCCTTACAAACACCGGTGTCCTTTGTAAGAGAAACCGGAACTTTAATCTGAGGATGAACGAAGAAGAAGAAGAAGAAGAAGAAGAAGAAAAAGAAGAAGAAGAAGAAAAAGAAGAAGAAGAAGAAGAAGAATTAAATACGTACCACCCCCCCCCCCACCCTCCCCCCCCCCCCCCCACTCCCCTTATAAAAACGTCTATAAAATCCAGAAACATCTCCTACTCGATGCTGTCTTTCAATCAACGGTTAAAGAAAGTAGTCTGGCGTCAGGTAGAACCAGACTTAAGGCGGCATAGCGTAAGGTTTACGTTCATTTGGTAGAGGCACTTCCTGTGTCCGGCTTGTTACAATATTTTTGCACCGTTTGGCTTGGCTTGGCTTCGTTCATTCTCAATATCCCACAACCAAACACTGAAAGTGCTTAAGTAGCAGAATGTAGTCCAGAGAACGGAATGCGTTGTGTCGTAGTTTACAGCATGACTGCGATATTTGCACCCGTCGGTCCAACACATCCGACTTCAGCAACCATTTTTTTGAGTACCGGGTTAGCATTCCCTCTTCGATCCCTTCTCCTTAGCCAGTCTGTCCTGCTGCAGCCTGTTATCCAGGATCACCGCGTGGAGGTGTAGAAGAGTCTTGGCAGCTTTGGTTCGCTGGCCCTGATGCTAGCAGTCAGCTATGGGTCGCTGGCCCTGACACTAGCAGTCAGCTATGGGTCGCTGGCCCTGACGCTAGCAGTCAGCTATGGGTCGCTGGCCCTGACGCTAGCAGTCAGCTATGGGTCGCTGGCCCTGACGCTAGCAGTCAGCTATGGGTCGCTGGCCCTGACGCTAGCAGTCAGCTATGGGTCGCTGGCCCTGACGCTAGCAGACAGATATGGGTCGCTGGCCCTGACGCTAGCAGTCAACTATGGGTCGCTGGCCCTGACGCTAGCAGTCAGCTATGGGTCGCTGGCCCTGACGCTAGCAGTCAGCTATGGGTCGCTGGTCCTGACGCTAGCAGTCAGCTATGGGTCGCTGGTCCTGACGCTAGCAGTCAGCTATGGGTCGCTGGCCCTGACGCTAGCAGTCAGCTATGGGTCGCAGGCCCTGACGCTAGCAGTCAGCTATGGGTCGCTGGCCCTGACGCTAGCAGTCAGCTATGGGTCGCTGGCCCTGACGCTAGCAGTCAGCTATGGGTCGCTGACCCTGACGCTAGCAGTCAGCTATGGGTCGCTGACCCTGACGCTAGCAGTCAGCTATTGGTCGCTGACCCTGACGCTAGCAGTCAGCTATGGGTCGCTGACCCTGACGCTAGCAGTCAGCTATGGGTCGCTGACACGGACGCTAGCAGTCAGCTATGGATCGCTGACCCTGATGCTAGCAGTCAGCTATGGGTCGCTGGCCCTGACGCTAGCAGTCAGCTATAGGTCGCTGACCACTGCGACTCATGCGCTGTTCCTTTGCACCGTCTAATTTGTATCCTTTGGTGTCGAGAACAAATATAGTTCAAGGCTCACGAAGGTACAGAAGACGACATACTAATCAATAATGAAGATATTAACTGCTCGAAGACTCTCTCAGAAGAATCGAAATCGGAATGTGAAGACAACACTGAAATTGATTCAGAAGGAAGTGATATATATTACATGCACTTGATAAAGTTTGTTCGTAGTAGATTTATTTATATGATTAATTTGTATTTTTATGAGAGAGAGCGAGAGAGAGAGAGAGAGATGTAACAGTTCCCGCCGGAGCAAGGGGAGTTTAGGATGCCTGAACATGTTAAAGCTTAAACCTACATGAATGCATGTCAAGGTCACTCACTGTCTCAGCAAAGGAGAACAGAGTTGGGTTAAGGAATGTGGACAGGTAGAAACTGACCACTGGCCTTCCGATTTTGGTAGGGGGAGATTGATTGACAGACGAAATTGGCAACGGGGCTTGCTGCGAGAGAATGAGTGACAGGTGTGCAAAGTGTTTCGTTCCAATTGGAATTGAAGATGACCATACCTGAGATCGATTGGTCAAGCTCTGGCCTTGCTTGAGGATATATAACTCGAGACAAAGTTTAGCTCGAGAGGCTGGAGGAGAGATGGAGTATGAGAGAGAGTGAGGCTGGAGAGAGAGAGAGACTGAATGTAGACAGTGTGTTTTAACTCACCGACTTTAGATAGAGGAGCGATTGATAGACGGTTGGACGAATGTTTAGTGATAGAACAGGATCGCTCAAATAGGTGTGTGAGTTTTGCATTAATAGATAATGTGAAAGTGTGTTTGTAAGCAAGGACACATTGTGAACGAGTTATGTCGAGATCGCCCGCCTGAGGGGATTTCAGTGAGGAAGAGTATTTGATAAGGTGTGTTGAAGACGCAGTTAAGGCGATGTGTGTGTGATGTAACTGCAAGGCAATAGAACTGGTTTTTTTTAGATAGTTGGGAATTCCATCAATAGCTAATGCTTACAATTCCCGTTTTAGTAGAATGTTTAGTTAAGATATGTATTATATTGTGTTTGTAATTTCTCTACTCATTCTATGATATGAGTATGATATAATAAACATGCCACCTGCTGTGTGATGTCATTTACTGAGTATGGTCATGATGATGTGGATGAGTGTGAGAATGTTCTAAGTTCGATCACGGCCAAGGCAAACAGTGGGATCTGTTACAGAGAGACAGTCACAGAGGTAGAGACTGGCAGGTAGAGATAGAGACATAGATAGATAGAGACAGAAAGAGTACCGTACAGCACAGAATAGCATAGCACAGCACAGCACATCAGAGCAGAGCAGAGAAGAGAAGAGAAAAGAAGAGAATGTAGCATATCCCACTGTTTGCTCTAGGGTTATTCTAACTTAGAACATTATCACACTCATCCACATCATCATGACCACACACAGCAAATAATATATCACACAGCAGATGGCATATTTATTTTATAATATTCATACCAGAAAAATGAGTAGAGAAATTACAAACACAATACAATACATATGATCTTAACTAAATATTTCTATATTATATATATGTTGACATAAATATTAACTAAAACGGAAATTTTAAGCATTAGCTCTTGATGGAATTCCAAACTATCTAAAACCCAGTTATTTTGCCGCACACACATCACACACATATCTCCTTAACTGCGTCCTCAACACACCTTATCAAAAACTAGTCCTCACTCAAATCCCCTCAGGCGGGCGATCTGGACATACCTCGTTCACAAAGTGCCCTGCTTACAACATACGTTCGGATTATCTATTAATACAAAACTCACACACCTATTTGAGCGTTCCTGTTCTATCACTAACATTCGTACGACAGTCTATCAATCGCTCCTCTATCAAATCGGTGAGCTTAACGAACTCCTATCTACAGTCACTCTCATTCGCTCCCCTCCCCTCTCCATCCAGCCTCCTGAGCTCAACTTTGAATAGTCTTATATACACTCAAGCAGTATCAGAGCTGACCAATGGATCTCAGGGGGATGGCTCTATTCAGTCGTTATTGAAACGAAATACTTTGCACACCTATCACTCATCTATAGCAGCAAGTTCCTCTAGCATCTCGTCTGTCACTCATTCTCTCACTACCCAAATCGGAACGCTAGTGGTCAGCTCCTACCTGTCCACATTCTTTGCCCCAACTCCGGATGAGGACACCGCAATAGATAAAGCAGCAATCCACAGACTGCAAAGTTTCGACATTAAACGAGGTTCAAGCGGAGTAGGGCGCATGAGAGGGCGGCGCAGGAGCGTGTACAACCAGCGAGCTACAGGGACCATCAGCATCCATACCTTACGACATTTGATAAGAGAGACTGAGCACCTATGGATAAGCCCGGAGTGCAGTGACGTCGATTCTTAGAAACAAGAGAGAAACCAACAAGAAACAATAGTATAGTATAGTATAGTATGGTATGGTATGGTATGGTATGGTATGGTATGGTATGGTATGGTATGGTATGGTATGGTATGGTATGGTATGGTATGGTATGGTATGGTATGGTATGGTATGGTATGGTATGGTATGGTATGGTATGGTATGGTATGGTATGGTATGGTATGGTATGGTATGGTATGGTATGGTATGGTATGGTATGGTATGGTATGGTATGGTATGGTATGGTATGGTATGGTATGGTATGGTATGGTATGGTATGGTATGGTATGGTATGGTATGGTATGGTATGGTATGGTATGGTATGGTATGGTATGGTATGGTATGGTATGGTATGGTATGGTATGGTATGGTATGGTATGGTATGGTATGGTATGGTATGGTATGGTATGGTATGGTATGGTATGGTATGGTATGGTATGGTATGGTATGGTATGGTATGGTATGGTATGGTATGGTATGGTATGGTATGGTATGGTATGGTATGGTATGGTATGGTATGGTATGGTATGGTATGGTATGGTATGGTATGGTATGGTATGGTATGGTATGGTATGGTATGGTATGGTATGGTATGGTATGGTATGGTATGGTATGGTATGGTATGGTATGGTATGGTATGGTATGGTATGGTATGGTATGGTATGGTATGGTATGGTATGGTATGGTATGGTATGGTATGGTATGGTATGGTATGGTATGGTATGGTATGGTATGGTATGGTATGGTATGGTATGGTATGGTATGGTATGGTATGGTATGGTATGGTATGGTATGGTATGGTATGGTATGGTATGGTATGGTATGGTATGGTATGGTATGGTATGGTATGGTATGGTATGGTATGGTATGGTATGGTATGGTATGGTATGGTATGGTATGGTATGGTATGGTATGGTATGGTATGGTATGGTATGGTATGGTATGGTATGGTATGGTATGGTATGGTATGGTATGGTATGGTATGGTATGGTATGGTATGGTATGGTATGGTATGGTATGGTATGGTATGGTATGGTATGGTATGGTATGGTATGGTATGGTATGGTATGGTATGGTATGGTATGGTATGGTATGGTATGGTATGGTATGGTATGGTATGGTATGGTATGGTATGGTATGGTATGGTATGGTATGGTATGGTATGGTATGGTATGGTATGGTATGGTATGGTATGGTATGGTATGGTATGGTATGGTATGGTATGGTATGGTATGGTATGGTATGGTATGGTATGGTATGGTATGGTATGGTATGGTATGGTATGGTATGGTATGGTATGGTATGGTATGGTATGGTATGGTATGGTATGGTATGGTATGGTATGGTATGGTATGGTATGGTATGGTATGGTATGGTATGGTATGGTATGGTATGGTATGGTATGGTATGGTATGGTATGGTATGGTATGGTATGGTATGGTATGGTATGGTATGGTATGGTATGGTATGGTATGGTATGGTATGGTATGGTATGGTATGGTATGGTATGGTAGGGTAGGGTAGGGTAGGGTAGGGTATGGTATGGTATGGTATGGTATGGTATGGTATGGTATGGTATGGTATGGTATGGTATGGTATGGTATGGTATGGTATGGTATGGTATGGTATGGTATGGTATGGTATGGTATGGTATGGTATGGTATGGTATGGTATGGTATGGTATGGTATGGTATGGTATGGTATGGTATGGTATGGTATGGTATGGTATGGTATGGTATGGTAGGGTAGGGTAGGGTAGGGTAGGGTAGGGTAGGGTATGGTATGGTATGGTATGGTATGGTATAGTATAGTGATATAACCCTATATGTAGACTACATGGAAACAAAGTAACAACCAAAAGAGCACGTCCATTCTACAACAGAGTTCATGTTTGAGAAGAGCGAAAAATCGTTTCCCGACTGGAATCTGAACAATCAAAAGTTTGAAAGCTCGCTCTTTTGATTGCAAGCTATTTCTTGTTCCTTTTTCAATGTTTTTGTTGTGTTTTGTTTCTTATTTTGTTGTTGTGTCTGCCTCGAAATAACTGTACCCCAGAATTAAGGCCACGCGTCATTGTCCATGCCCTATTGATTTTATCGTTTTAGTTTCTCTGAATTCTTTCATTTCTTGCACTTTCTTTATTCTTTACATCCATAAATTGTGAACTTTCATACAGCCTCTAGATCTTCTTTGTAATCCATTTTATTGCTGGAATAATGTCTAGCGATCTCATATTTTTTAATGTTCCCAATGCTTCCATATAGGACACGGTTATTTCATTAACATATTCATTCCGTACATCGAGGTTATACAATCTCTTTGATTTCTGTTATCGATTTTACGCTAATGTTTTGATAAGTATTTTTATGCTTTATCGTTACCATCTTTATCGCCAGAATGATTAGCTACGTGTTTTTTTTTTTCTGAAGTCTTTACTTTCCTGATGAAATTCTTTTGGTCGTAACCTAGATTTGTGTTTCTCTCAGCCCTAGTAATAAATGACTCGCATCTATTGATACTGTCTGAATATTTCGTTACCAGTTTTATGGCCAGCTCCTGAGAGAGTTTTGTATTTGCCTGGTTTTATGGTGGAAACATCGAGTTTTATTCTGTGTGCTCCCGTCAACCCAATACTGGGGGATGAAAACCTAGGCCCATTACTGGGGGGAGAATGGATAGGACCATGATATCCATTACTGGGGGGGGGGGGGGAGGGAATGGATAGGACCATGGTAACCATTACTGGGGGGGGGGAGAATGGATAGGACCATGGTAACCATTACTGGGGGGGGTGGGGGAATGAATAGGACCATGATACAAATTACTGGGGGGAGAATGGATAGGACCATGGTAACCATTACTGGGAGGAGAGTGGATAGGACCATGGTAACCATTACTGGGGGGGGGGGGAGAATGGATAGGACCATGATATCCATTACTGGGGGGAGAATGGATAGGACCAGGGTATACATTACTGGGGGGAGAATGGATAAGCCAAGGGTAACCATTACTGGGGGGGGGGGGATGGATAGATCCATGGTGCCCACTACTGAGGGAGGAAAACGTAGGTCTGTGATGTCCATTACTTGGGGGAAAAGGGATAGGTTCATTGTACTCATTATTGGGTGAAGAAAGGATAGATCCGCTGTACTAATTACCGGGTGAACAAAGGATAGGTCTGTGGTACCCATTACTAGGCAAAGAAAGGATAGGTACAATGTACCAATTACTGCGGGGGGGGGGGGGGGGGGAGGGGCGGGGAGAAAAGATAGGTCTAATGTACCAATTACTTGGGGGAAAAAGGAGAGGTCCATTGTACTCATTATTGGGTAAAGAAAGGATAGGTCCATTGTACTCATTACTGGGTAAAGAAAGAATAGGTCCACTGTACTCATTACTGGGTAAAGAAAGGATAGGTCCATTGTACTCATTTCTGGATAAAGAAAGGATAGGTCTATTGTACTCATTACTAGTTAAAGAAAGGATAGGTCCATTGTACTCATTACTGGGTAAAGAAAGGATAGGTCCATTGTACTCATTACTGGGTAAAGAAAGGATAGGTCCATTGCACTCATTACTGGTTAAAGAAAGGATAGGTCCATTGTACTCATTACTGGGTAAAGAAAGGATAGGTCCATTGTACTCATTACTGGGTAAAGAAAGGAAAGATCCATTGTACTGATTACCTGTGTCTGTATCTGTTTGTAATGTGGCCGTATTGGCCAGTGTATGGATGCGTGTGTGTGTATCTGTTGTAATATAGACGTATTGACCAGTGTATGGATGCGTGTGTGTGTATCTGTTGTAATATAGACGTATTGACCAGTGTATGGATGCGTGTGTGTGTATCTGTTGTAATATAGACGTATTGACCAGTGTATGGATGCGTGTGTGTGTATCTGTTGTAATATAGACGTATTGACCAGTGTATGGATGCGTGTGTGTGTATCTGTTGTAATATAGACGTATTGACCAGTGTATGGATGCGTGTGTGTGTATCTGTTGTAATATAGACGTATTGACCAGTGTATGGATGCGTGTGTGTGTATCTGTTGTAATATAGACGTATTGACCAGTGTATGGATGCGTGTGTGTGTATCTGTTGTAATATAGACGTATTGACCAGTGTAGGGATGCGTGTGTGTGTATCTGTTGTAATATAGACGTATTGACCAGTGTATGGATGCGTGTGTGTGTATCTGTTGTAATATAGACGTATTGACCAGTGTATGGATGCGTGTGTGTGTATCTGTTGTAATATAGACGTATTGGCCAGTGTATGGATGCGTGTGTGTGTATCTGTTGTAATATAGACGTATTGACCAGTGTATGGATGCGTGTGTGTGTATCTGTTGTAATATAGACGTATTGACCAGTGTAGGGATGCGTGTGTGTGTATCTGTTGTAATATAGACGTATTGACCAGTGTATGGATGCGTGTGTGTGTATCTGTTGTAATATAGACGTATTGACCAGTGTATGGATGCGTGTGTGTGTATCTGTTGTAATATAGACGTATTGGCCAGTGTATGGATGCGTGTGTGTGTATCTGTTGTAATATAGACGTATTGACCAGTGTATGGATGCGTGTGTGTGTATCTGTTGTAATATAGACGTATTGACCAGTGTATGGGTGAGCGTATGTATCTGTTTTTAATATGTTACATTACGACATAAGTGTCCAATCCTTGAAACATCGTAACAACAGAGATGAAATTCCTACGTAGAATTCTTTGAGTAACAAGAACGGTTAGAATCAGAAACGAAGATATTAGGAGACAAGTAGGTACACCACCAGTGCTTGACCTCATCAAGAGACAGCAAACCAAATGCTTCGGCCACGTGGCACGTCAAACACCAGATAGTATCCTACAAAAAGCAATGATACACATACACAATAGATACAAAGCCAATGACCGACTACACAAAAAATGGATAGCAGAAATAACACAAGCAGTAAATCTACGCGTGAAAAAAGCAAATACTAGGGCCCGGTCAAGAAATCTCTCCATAATCTGACGCTGAAAGACACAAACAGGACACAAGCGAAAAGAACATAATAGTTTTGCCAATTATTTCTGTACTTAGAGGAGTGGTCAAACCGATTTTTTTTTGAAACCAGTACATTTTATACTGACTGAGCTAAGAGTGGCAAATCTGATCTGTGTACAAGACGCGTGTGATTGGAGTTCCTACGTGTCTAGTGGAGTGTTTGAGAAAGGTCTGCATGGCCACCAGGAGAGACATTGCGGAATGGTGGCATTCTGGGAATAGTCTAATCCCCTCATTGTTCTGAGTACATTTCTAGACAGGGACTACGATGATTCAGTTAACGCATGCGAATCGGTGAAAACACATTTAATAATAACAACAACAGTAGAAACAGCAACAACAACAAATGAACAACCTCATCAGCAACCGACCAACAACCAACAATGAGCAACAACCATCAACCAACAACCAACAACAACATCAGCAACAACATCAGCAACAGCAGCGGCGGCAGCAACAAATGAACAACAGCAGCGGCGGCAGCAACAAATGAACAACCTCATCAGTAACAGCAGCAATAACTGCAGCAGCAGCAACAACAACAGCAACAACAACAACATCAACAACAGTAACAATAATAATTGTTCCGCGCAAGCAAACACGGTGACAGCATTAAGACCTGTGTTACGAGATGTGTTCTCATAAAACTGTGAAGTACGGCAGACTCTGCCGTACTCGGGGCACACATATGAGAAGCGTCGTGCGTGTTGTTGTTTAGGGCACTCGCTTTCTTTGGGCCGCAGCACTGGGGCGTACTTTCTGCCATCTGAGCACCCTGTGTGTTATTTGCGCGCCAGAATGAATGGTTCTGTGCAAGCATCTCCCAGAAGGAGACATCAGTATTGAAGCTTCTCAGAGGCACTTTCAAGGAGCCTTTCTAGCGTTTCTTGTGCCCATCTGGCGAGCATCTACCTGTTCTGTGCTCACCGTATAACAGCTGGAGGCGCTCATGTGGCATACAAACAACAAGTCCTGTCCATCTTACCAGGGTTTCTTTCAGAAGCGAATGTATACTTAACATATCTGACTCGCTAAGAATTTCAGAGACACGTGCTTTGTCTCGCCATCTGATCGCTAACTTCATACGCAGACGGTTCAAGTGAAAACGATTTAACTGTTTAGGGTGTCTGTTTTACATTGTCGATGTTACGCATACATGCATCACGTTGATTAACGTTACAGCACGATATAATTTTACCTTGGTAGCGACACTGATATCTTGAAGGTGCAAGACATTCATAGACGTTTGTTCAGTGAACGCATCAGGACAAAAACACATATAGGTAAAGGCTCATTGATTGGACCAGTACCAAAACACATTTACGTAATGGCTCATTGATTGTACCGGGACAAAACACATATAGGTAATGGCTCATTGATTGTACCGGGACAAAAACACATATAGGTAATGGCTCATTGATTGTACCGGGACAAAAACACATATAGGTAATTGCTCAGTGACGGCACCAGGACAAAAACACATAAAGGTAATGGCTCAGTGATGGCACCAGGACAAAAACACATATAGGTAATGGCTCATTGATCGCACCACGACAAAAACACATATAGGTAATAGCTCATTGATTGGATCAGGACAAAAACACCTCTAGGTAATGGCTCATTGATGGCACTAGGACAAAAACACATATAGATAATGGCTCATTGAAGGCACCGGGACAAAAACACATATACGTAATGGCTCATTGATGGCACCAGGGCAAAAACACATATAGGTAATGGCTCATTGATTGGTCCAGTACAAAAACACATATAGGTAAAGGCTCAGTGATGGCACCAGGGCAAAAACACATATAGGTAATGGCTCATTGATTGCACCAGGGCAAAAACACATATAGGTAATGGCTCATTGATTGCACTAGGACAAAAACACATATAGGTAAAGGCTCAGTGATGGCACCAGGGAAAAACACATATAGGTAATGGCTCATTGATTGCACCAGGGCAAAAACACATATAGGTAATGGCTCATTGATTGCACTAGGACAAAAACACATATAGGTAATGGCTCATTGATTGGTCTAGTACAAAAGCACATATAGGTAATGGCTCATTGATTGTACCGGGACAAAAGCACATATAGGTAATGGCTCATTGATGGCACCAGGACAAAAACACATATAGGTAAAGGCTCAGGTCCCGCACCAGGTTAAAAACAATTGGATACCTACAAATTCAGTGATTTCGAGGTAAGGTGTCCGCCTCGGATGTCAGAGGTCGCGGGTTCGAATCACGGTGGAGACCGATTTATTTTCACGAAGATCTTCTGGTAAAAATTTCCCAGATCTCTGGTTAGTGAGTTCGGACTCGCGTGGTCAGTGTCGAGCAAGTTAAAAATCTCTTGGCAGTTCGAAATCGAAAAGAGTAGATCTCTGCTAAGACAAAATTTAAAATGTTAGCTACAAATCTACCCAAGTTATTTGTACCCTTCCGCTGGTGGTTTGAAAATAGCTGCTACTGATGGCGCCTAACTGGCTACGGATCTACTTAGCTCTAGTGTTGAGTCTATTAAAACCATCCTCTAAGAAACTGGTTGTATACAGACTGTGCAGAGTCTTCTCAACCAGTATAAATACGTTAAGTTATGTTATGTTAAGATATATTAAGTTATGCTAAGTTATGTTAAATTATGTTAAGTTATGTTAAGATATGGTAAGTTGTATTAAGTTATGTTAAGTTATGCTAAGATATGTTAAGTTATGTTAAGTTATGTTAAGATGTTAATTTATGTTGCATCCACGATGTTTTTTTCTCCTGTGCGGTCACTGAGCTGTTCCCTATATATTTTTATAGATTTTTTACCTTCAGCACCGCTACAGCCCAGCTCTATTTATTTATCCCAATAAATGCACCCATAGTCAACACCCCCTGATATCTTACAACGCAAGAACATCTGGCTACATGACCCGCAAGAGGAGACACTGCAGAGTAATAGACGGCATCTGAACGATCCTCCGTTGACAGTGGCTAACGAAGACCGATGCAACGCTTTTAGCCCGGGACATACGATTTAAGCTGTACACGTCGATCAAGAATAGAATTGATGAGAAATGTACTGACTAATGAGATAAGAAATTGAAACATATGATATTTTGCTGCCAGCAACGGGATTACGGAATTAGCTTCCGCGGTGGAGTAATCAGGATTTGTTCTCCTGTCTATGACAGGCGAGGGGCATTGGTAAAATTGTTAAGGTCAGTGGTTCTAAAATTGTGTGATGCTGCACACTGGGACGCAGCGAATCATTCCAATATTTTACATCAACTTCCCACTTGGACGCAGCAAATTATTTCAATATTTTACATCAACTGCCCACTTGGACGCAGCAAATTATTTCAATATTTTACATCAACTGCCCACTGGGACACAGCGAATCATTCCAATATTTTACATCAACTGCTCACTGGAACTGTTCAGAATGTCATCTCCGGACATCACCTACCATACACAATATACACGTTGCTGACAGACTCCGAACTGGTGTAACACGGTGCAAAAGGAATATAAGACGATGGGGATATGTTATATTTAGATATGTTAAGTTATGTTATGTTAAGATATGTTAACTTATGTTGAGTTATGTTATGTTAAGATATGTTAAGTTATGTTATGTTAAGATATGTTAACTTATGTTGAATTATGTTATGTTAAGATATGTTAACTTATGTTGCGTTATGTTATGTTAAGATATGTTAACTTATGTTGAGTTATGTTATGTTAAGATATGTTAACTAATGTTGAGTTATGTTATGTTGAGATATGTTAACTTATGTTGAGTTATGTTATGTTAACTTATGTTGAGTTATGTTATGTTAAGATATGTTAACTTATGTTGAGTTATGTTATGTTAATATATGTTAACTTATGTTGAGTTATGTTATGTTAAGATATGTTAACTTATGTTGAGTTATGTCATGTTAAGATATGTTAACTTATGTTGAGTTATGTTATGTTAAGATATGTTAACTTATGTTGAGTTATGTTATGTTAAGATATGTTAACTTATGTTGAGTTATGTAATGTTAAGATATGTTAACTTATGTTGAGTTATGTTATGTTAAGGTATGTTAACTTATGTTGAGTTATGTTATGTTAAGATATGTTAACTTATGTTGAGTTATGTCATGTTAAGATATGTTAACTTATGTTGAGTTATGTTATGTTAAGATATGTTAACTTATGTTGAGTTATGTTATGTTAAGATTTGTTAACTTATGTTGAGTTATGTTATGTTAAGATATGTTAACTTATGTTGAGTTATGTTATGTTAAGATATGTTAACTTATGTTTACGTTTGACTGTGACGCAATACAGGATCCAGACCACCTGATGACCTGCCCCAACATCCAGGAAACCTGCAATTGTGGGCCATGCTGGAAGCAAATAACAATGCAATATATGTCGCTGGATACTGGATGCATACTGTATGACGTGTTGTTTGGACACGGAAAGTAAGTATGGAATGGTGCAATCAGACACGCCTTTCCAGTTCATCTCTTGATGTTATCCACCTACTTAAAACGTTGTCAGCCTCTCGAACCACTGACTTCCACCCTGTCCTCTAGTATGGTCTTCAACAAGGTGATATATCTTGTTATATGGCCAACATAACGTAACTGTCTAACTTTGATTTTCAATTCGCGCGTCTTCAATTCGCGCGGTAAACCTATGTCCATGTCATTCTCAGATCTAACACCGTATGTGGAAGATGGATTTATTGCAGTTGTCACACTTAAACACGCAGGAAAATAAATTGTGTGGAGTTTTTGCAGGAAAGACGAATTATACACACCGTTCGACTGTGTGTTAAAAATCATGTTATGTCTCTCACAGTTCGCCAAGATCGTTAGAGATGTCGGACATGTCAGTAGGACATTCCTGTTCGTTCTGGCACATGGTTAGAGGGCACATAACCCTAATCAAAACGGAACACTCAGACATATGATAGATTCCTACATGTGTGAGCTTCTGTGGCGACATCGGAATAAAGTCCGTCAGTTAGACCCGTTCGACAATATTCTGCAGAACATCCCAGAATTTTGGCCTCCTGTAGCTAGACACTAAAAATTATTTTTGTACGGAAACCCGTGTGGTCATTGAATGGTACAAAATTTCAGAATGGGTGAATTAACGCACAAGAACACTCTTTTCCAACTTGTTAAGGTAACTTTATGTTCTGACGTTGTGCCGTTGACAAATGTTGGTACACTTAAGGTGACAAGGACCGAAACAATTCAAGAACCACTGGCTGAAATATTAAGTATATTTCTCTTATCCTCTTTGTGTTTATAGAATTATTTTATATTCTCTTCCCTTTTTCTAAGATTCGTTTGTTCAAAACTGTTGTTGTCCAATGTTCCTGTTGAAGACCTTTCGGTCGTAACTTAGGTTTCGTTTGTGTTAGCGTGGTATTTAAAAATTAAAATGTAAAATCCAATCATACCATTCCAATCTTTCTATTCTGTCTGGTTCTGTCCAACAGTTCCACATGAGTGATCTTATCATACCATTTCAATCTCTCTATTCTGTCTGGTCCTGTCCAACAGTTCCACATGAGTGATCTTATCATACCATTTCAATCTCTCTATTCTGTCTGGTCCTGTCCAACAGTTCCACATGAGTGATCTTATCATACCATTTCAATCTCTCTATTCTGTCTGGTCCTGTCCAACAATTCCACATGAGTGATCTTATCATACCATTCCAATCTCTCTATTCTGTCTGGTCCTGTCCAACAGTTCCACATGAGTGATCGTATCATACCATTCCAATCTCTCTATTCTGTCTGGTCCTGTCCAACAGTTCCACATGAGTGATCGTATCATACCATTCCAATCTCTCTATTCTGTCTGGTCCTGTCCAACAGTTCCACATGAGTGATCGTATCATACCATTCCAATCTCTCTATTCTGTCTGGTCCTGTCCAACAGTTCCACATGAGTGATCTTATCATACCATTTCAATCTCTCTATTCTGTCTGGTCCTGTCCAACAGTTCCACATGAGTGATCGTATCATACCATTTCAATCTTTCTATTCTGTCTGGTCCTGTCCAACAGTTCCACATGAGTGATCGTATCATACCATTCCAATCTCTCTATTCTGTCTGGTCCTGTCCAACAGTTCCACATGAGTGATCGTATCATACCATTTCAATCTTTCTATTCTACTTTGGCACACACTTATGAAAATCTGTAATTTTTTTTTCCCTGCTCTTTTTCACATTTCATAGCCAACGGGCAGAAGAACTTGTTGGGACACGAGTAGAGGAATGAAACCTGGCGTGGATCTACTGCACTGGTCTGCCTGAGAGGTTCAGGGCAACGAAAGAGCTGCCTTCTTGGCCTCACAGCCACAAATTAGGGATACACTAAATATGGAGAGGACTGACATTTTGAAGTCTATCAATGGCCGTCTGTTAGATGATGACGTAAGAATAATAAAGTAAAGTGGAAATTCAGCTGAATTAACCGTTGGTTGGAAAATAGTTTTCGAAGACTTCTTTGTATTAAGCGGCAGCCCGTGAGAGGTAGGGTGGCCAGTGCCCTTTCTTGCTGTTTTTTTATCTTCCCTAACTCATGCAACAGGCACCCATTTACAGCAGGGTTGACTGGAGAAGCGGTCCTCGATTAAAATCCCGACACGGATTAGTTTAGTCTCCGGACGCCATGTGAACCGAGGCACGCCATTATCACAGAAAATACGAATGCCTCGCTGAGCTAACGCGAATAGATGAATCACCAATTCATAAACTAAAGATCTTTTATAGCGAATGAGATTCAAGTAGATTGGATCTCAAGCGAGGTCGGAGCAGAAATATGAAAAGCCAATGAGCTACAGAAACCATCCGTATCCAGACCCTTAACCCTTTAATGAGTGAGACTGTGCACTTATGCGTATGCCCGAGTCAGAAAAATCGGCCTACATTGTCTAGAAGAAAGAAGAATTCGAGGGGACTTAACACAGATTTATAAGATGATCAGAGGAATGGATAAATAAGACTAACAAGTTTTTGTATAAATACATCCACTTACGAGAACAAGAGGGCATAGCTACAAATTAACTAAAGAAAGGTCCAGATTAGATATGAGTAAATATTTTTTAGTCCGAGATTGGTGAATGCTTGGAATGCGTTGCCACAAGAGGTAGTGGTGGCAGGGACAGTTATGCATTTAAGAATAAATTGGATGCGCATAGCTTTTAGAGCAAGATAATGTAAATGAAACTGGTTGTATAGAGACTCTGCAGAGTCTTCTAAACCAGTATAAAGACGTTAAGTTAAGTTAAGTTTTTTGGGAACAAAACATAACACAGCCATGTAGACGATGTAACTTTTGTGTTGGCGATTTTAAAACTTGTATTTGACTGAATTTCTTGAAGTCACCCAGTGCCATTGAAGCTCCTCTCCCATGTTGCCATTTAGTTCCACGCATGTTCTCTGTGGACTATGTGTTGTGAGAGATCGTATGTTCACTATGTGCAGTTAAGTCCGGTTTCATTTGAACACGCCTCGTAGGTTGCGGGTCTACTTTGCTCTATTTTTGAATCTATTAAGATGGACTCACACTTCGGTTAACCACCCCCGCGGCTCTTGTCCCAATGCAGCGGAGGTAATGAGCTGCTCGAGCCTAGTCTGCTAAGCAGGAAACCCTCCTCCTGGTTACACCAAACTCACGCGAAAGCTGAAACTTGCACAGCACAGTACAGGTCGACTAAGACTAGAAGCAATGCCGGACATAGGCCTCATCAAAACGGTCTCATTATAGAAAACCTTGGTCTCATTATAAAAAAACAGAAGAAAACATTAATGTTTTCTGTTTTGTTGTTTGTTTTTGTGTTTTTATTGGGGGCGGGGGGGGGGGGGGGAGATTAATTGTATAACTGCACATGTACTGAAATAGCCTATCTTTTCATCATTCGCCCCGCCCCCCGCCCCACATTGTCGGACAATTGATTGATTTATTAAAAGTAAAGTAACCCATAGCATTACTGTCGTAGGGGTGTGGGATGTTAGCGATCTCACATTTCAAAGGCTCGGTTATATGAGGGCTTTATCCATCTCCTATCCCTCGTAGCACTTACTTCCCAGACTGAACCGGTACCTATTTAAGGCTGGGTCGACCCGGGAGTCGTTGCGGTCTGAAAAAATATTTCTGCCTCAACTGGGGAATGAACCCAGGACCACTCAGCGCGCTAACCACAGCGCTACAAGGCTCCCTGGTAGATTGATTGATTGATTGATCGTAGTGTAAGGCTGAAACCAGGCTCACTCAGTTCCACGCTCTAAAAAAAACACACCTTTAAATATGATGCAGAATATTTAAGGGCGAGTGACCCACTTTCCTCTTTGCTGAGAGTAAGCAGATATTGCCTCACTCATCTGTTATCCCTTACTTCCAGAGCCAGGTTACCTATACATCACAGAAGTGGAACGAGGCCACCTGTCAAACACTACCTACTACAACGTTTTAGCCCTACCGCTTAGCTAACTTTTTAACATCTTTTACTTCACTTAAACGTGAGACTCCAAAACACGTATTCAATCTTTACTGAGTCATAAAGCCAGAAGAGGCAGTTACCGCTATAAATACCCCTCATCAGTGGTCCCCTACCTGTGGCCCATTAAGAGGCATTTAAGGTCCACGAAACAAATCTAAAATCCAAAGGTAACAGTAATTCCGAACTGATGTAGTGGATGAATGCTTGAAATGCACTGTCACAGCAAATAGTGTGGGCAGGGTAAGTTCAAGCCGTCTGTATCACCGAGAAAACCCCCTGAAACGTCACATTCCACCACGGACTAAATAACGGAACTCATATTGTGCCAAGGTTTATAATCAATCCATGCTGCACGCAAAAAAATAAAACAAATTCACGGTACAAAACTCAGTGATCCTTTCACAGAATCCTGCCCTGAAACCAACTACATATCCATTTTTGTTTCCCGGACACGAAATTATAGTTGCTCTGATAGTTGACACATTAAAGTTCCGTCATTTAGTAAGCCTAAGAATGTGACGCTTCAAAGGGAGTCAGAAGACCTGTACATGGTCTTTAGAATTTTATCCAGAGTTGGCCATAGACTGTATCAGTTGCATTCAAAAATGGATTGCGTGCATCTATTTATTTTTATATCAATGGGGTAGAAGAAACTGGTTGTATACAGACTCTGTAGTCTTCTATACCAGTATAAAGAAGTTAAGTGTTAGTGTTACAAAACAAGGGTAAGCCTGGTTCTGCTACCGCTCTGCGATGAAAACAAGAGCGAAGCTACGTTACGACCAAAATGTCTTTTACATGGACATCAAACAATACACATATGAGCTAAAAACGTCATGGAATCAGAACTAAGGCACCAGTTGCAAAATATCAAAGGAAATCAGAAGGAGACTGCTTGAAAAGATTACAAAACTGCAATCCATGACCGACAGAAGAGACTGCAGAGCCCAGCAGCAATCAAAGAAACTCAGAAGACTGACTGAACATCCAATGCACAAGAGACTTAACAATTTCGGTAATGGGAAACTAAAGCGGAGAAACTTTGCAGAAATAGCCAAAGCAAAGATGCACGAAGACCTAATGAACGCACTAACAACACCAAAGCCCATCCCTACTGTACGAAAACCTACATGGAGGCAGCATATATTTCCAGAGGTGGTAGAAAATATACCAGGTATTGGAAACAAAAACTGCCAGACTGAAAAAGAAAGAAGAGATACAACCCTGAGTTATATAACGGAAAACTACCCAAGCATGGAATGGACCCATGCATACACCGACGGTTCTGTAACAAATACAACACAGAACGGAGGGGCAGGAGCATTTCTGAACCTACCAAATGGCAGAAAAATAACACTGTCATTCGCTACTGGAAAATACACAAGCAATTTCAGAGCGGAGGCAGAGGCACTGAGGGCGGCAGTGGAAGAAATGGTAACAGATAAAAGGACTGAAAGCCATATAGTCCTGCTTACAGATGCTCTGGCCGTAGTCACAGCACTAAAAAGCCAGGAAAATACTGAACTTAATGATTTAAGAGCAGTACTCTGTCAACTAGGCCAGCAGTCCTCAACAAAAAGGGTAGTGGTACAGTGGGTTCCATCTCACTGCAACATCCATGGCAACGAGGAGGCAGACAGACTGGCAAAAGAAGGTGCAAAACTACCACAACCAGATTCTAGTGTGACCTACGAAGAGTCAAAACGGCTTATTAAAGCTAGATACATGACCAAATGGGAAACAGAACATACTGGCTACACAAAAAACGATGCCTATTACCAGTTGAACAGAAGAGAGCAGGTCGTGGTCTTCAGACTTCGCACAGGCCACAATAGACTGAGGTACCACCTATTCAACAAATTGAAGATAGGTGGCACTGACGAATGCCCGTATGGTACCGGGAAAATGACCGCTGAACATTTGCTGCAAAACTGCCCGACATACGAGGATCAGAGAGAGCAGATGTGGCCATCACCAGTGGCAACACTAGACAAGCTCTATGGCAGTGTCGACAGCTTCAGGATGACCGCTGCTTTTTTCGAAAAAATACAGGTTGACGTTTGACAGCGTACGAAGAAGAAGAAGAAGAAGAAGAAGAAGAAGAAGAAGAAGAAGAAGAATGCTGTATGTGTATACTGCTGAGATCATACTGAGGGAGTGAGGAACAAACGAAAGTAAAAACAAATTGTTTAAGAAAGTGTACAAGTTGAGAGGAGGTCGGATAAGTTCATAGAGGTTAAATGGAAATACAAGTAATGAGATAATAAGAGAGGTAGGCGAATGAAGGGAGGCAGACGAATGAAGGGAGGCAGATGAATGAAGGGAGGCAGACCAATGAAGGGAGGCAATGATGAATGAAGGGAGGCAGATGAATGAAGGGAGGCAGACCATTGAAGGGAGGCAGACCAATGAAGGGAGGCAGATGAATGAAGGGAGGCAGACCAATGAAGGGAGGCAATGATGAATGAAGGGAGGCAGATGAATGAAGGGAGGCAGACCATTGAAGGGAGGCAGACCAATGAAGGGAGGCAATGACGAATGAAGGGAGGCAGACAAATGAAGGGAGGCAGACGAATGAAGGGAGGCAGATGAATGAAGGGAGGCAGACCATTGAAGGGAGGCAGACCAATGAAGGGAGGCTATGACGAATGAAGGGAGGCAGATGAATGAAGGGAGGTAGGCGAATGAAGGGAGGCAATGACAACTGAAGGGAGGCAGACTAATGAAGGAGGCAGATGAATTAAAGGAGGCAGACGAGTGAAGGCAGGCAATGACAAAATAACAGACGAAACAGCCTAAGAAAAGATGTTGGAAATATTGATGACATACGGTTGCATCAGCTCATGCTATGAGATCAGTCTACTTTCCAGATTGAGACGATGTCGATCGCCCGAGTAGCCGGAGACGATATTTGCGACTCTGACATCAACCTTCCACCTGTGACGTGACCCACTGAAGTTGTTGGAGACCGGGGAACCAGAACTATTGGAGATGTAAAGAAGGTCTTGCGGGAATAGGGCACTGGGTTAAACAACCGTCTGGCCAGTGTATGTCCTGCCACATTCGTGACAAGTTATGGAATATATGAGATAGTGCGACTTGCAGGTAAATCCTGTTTTTATGTCAACCACTGGTGCTATCTACAGAGCAGTGTTTCCCAAACTTTTTACATTCGCTGACCAGTGAAAATAGAACAAAATTGTTTACGGACTGGTAAAACAGAAAAAAAGTGCTCACAGACAGGTGAAAAAATGAAAAATATTTTCACAGACCAGTGAAAATATGAAAAATTTGTTCACGGACCGGTGAAAATATTAAAAATTTGTTCACGGATCGGTGACAATTTGTTCACGGGCAGGTGACAATATGAAAAATTTGTTCACGGACAGGTAAAAATGTGTTCACGGACAGGTGAAAATGTGAAAAATTTGTTCACGGACCTGAAAAAATTTGTTCACGGACAGGTGAACATTTTTTAACGGACCGCTGAAAATTTGTTCACAGACCGGTAAAATTATGAAAAATGTGTTCACGGCCTGGTGAAAATTTGTTCACGGACTGGTGAAAATCTGTTCACAGACCCGTGAAAATTTGTTCACACACCGGTGAAAATAGTAAACAATTTCGCAGACTTCTTAGACAGAAAATAACACAAAACCCATCATTGATATTGAAGTTTGTAAGCTGTAACATTTGATATTATACAAGGGAAATTCTCTAAGTATTTACAATAACCGGAATAAGAGCAGTAAATAGATATGGATTCAGCAGCAATTTCCTTTTTTTCGCGGACTGACAGGAAACGTCAGCATATCGGCAGGAAACGTCTGTGGACCGATATCAGTCCGCGTACCCGTTGTTGCGAAACACTGTTTTAGAGTACATAAATCTAGGTCACAGCTTGTTAATGAGGTTGGGATGATCAGTACCCGTCCCTGCTGCCTTTCCTTCATTAACATTAAGCTGGATCTGTTTTATCGTCTGAGTTTCCCTCACTAACAATAAACTGGAACCGATTTATAGTCTTGAGTTTCCCCTCATAACCGATTAGCTGGATCTGATTTATTGTTTGTGTTTCCCACATTAACAATAATCTAGAACCGATTTATCGTCCGACTTTCTCTCATTAACAGTAAGCTGAAACCGATTCATCGTCTGAATTTCTTTCACTAATCTGAAACCGATTAATCGTCTGAATTTCTTTTACTATCACTAAGCTGAAACCGATTTATCGTCTGAGTTTCTTTCACTAAGCTTAAACCTATTTATCGTCTGCGTTTCTTTCACTAAGCTGAAACCGATGTATCGTCTGAATTTCTTTCACTAATCTGAAACCGATTTATCGTCTGAATTTCTTTCACTGAGCTGAAACTTATTTATCGTCTGAATTTCTTTCACTTTCACTAAGCTGACACCGATTTATCGCCTGAGTTTCTTTCACTGAGCTGAAACCAATTTATCGTCTGAGTTTCTTTCACTTTCACTAAGCTGAAATCGATTTATCGTCTGAGTTTCTTTCACTGAGCTGAAACCAATTTATCGTCTGAGTTTCTTTCACTTTCACTAAGCTGAAACCGATTTATCGTCTGAGTTTCTTTCACTTTCACTAAGCTGAAACCGATTTATCGTCTGAGTTTCTTTCACTGAGCTGAAACCGATTAATCGTCTGAGTTTCTTTTACTATCACTAAGCTGAAACTGATTTATCGTCTGAGTTTCTTTCACTAATCTGAAACCGATTTATCGTCTGAATTTCTTTCACTAAGCTGAAACCGTTTTATCTTCTGAGTTTCTCACATTAACAGTAAGCTGAAACCGATTTATCTTCTGAGTAGCTAAGAGATGGAGCACCCAGTAAACATGACAGAAATATTGATATCGTCATTATCTACACGCTCCAATCGACAGTTACAAATTGGTACCCGACTTATCATTTAGAAGGAAGTAAAAGCAGCAAGGAAGAAAACTGGTCACCTCACTTACTGTAAAAAAATGCGAGGCCTAGCGCAATTAAGTCTATAACACTCCATTCCCGACAGCGGTGCCTGCTAGTTAACTTCCTTGACCTTACCTACATCGTGAGACGGCATCGGTCAAACACAATGCCATTTAAGCCATCTGAAAAGGAGCTATCATTTGTAAGTGAGTATCTTGAGAATGTGTGTATCCCCCGTGTGTATACCAGTGTGTATCCCCAGTGTGTATCGCCCGTCTGTATCCTCCGTTTGTATCGCACGTGTATCCTCGGTGTGTGTCTCGCGTCTGTATCTCTCGTTTGTATCTCCCGTTTGTATCTCCCGTCTCTATCTCCCGTCTCTATCTCCCGTCTCTATCTACTGCCTATATCTCCCGTCTGTATATCCTGTCTCTATCTACCGTCTGTATCTACGGTCCGTATCTCCCGTCTGTATCCCCCGTCCGTATCCCCCGTCTGTATCCCCTGTCCGTATCCCCCGTCTGTATCTCCCGTCTCTATCTCCCGTCTGTATCCCCTGTCCGTATCCCCCATCTGTATCTCCCGTCTGTATCCACGGTCTGTATCTCCCGTCTGTATCTCCCGTCTCTATCTCCCGTCTGTATCTCCCGTCTGTATTCATCGTCTGTATCTCCCATCTGTATCTCCCGTCTGTATCCCCTGTCCGTATCCCCCATCTGTATCTCCCGTCTGTATCCACCGTCTGTATCTCCTGTCTGTATCTCCCGTCTCTATCTCTCTTCTGTATCCCCTGTCCGTATCTCCCGTCTGTATCTCCCGTCTGTATCCCCTGTCCGTATCCCCCATCTGTATCTCCCGTCTGTGTCCACCGTCTGTATCTCCCGTCTCTATCTCCCGTCTGTATCCCCTGTCCGTATCCCCCGTCTGTATCTTTCGTCTGTATCCACCGTCTGTATCTCCCGTCTGTATCTCCCGTCTGTATCTCCCGTCTGTATTCATCGTCTGTATCTCCCGTCTCTATCTCCCGTCTCTATCTCCCGTCTGTATCCACCGTCTGTATCCACCGTCTGTATCCACCGTCTGTATCTACCGTCTGTATCTGCCGCCTCTATCTCCCGCCTGTATCCCCCGTCTGTATCCCCCGTCTGTATCCCCTGTCTGTATCCCCCGTCTGTATCCCCTGTCGGTATCCCCCGTACATATACACTATGTGCATCTATTTATAAACATAACTCAAATCCAGTGGTGGTTAATCAGAAACACAAATCTCAAAATTGCTGTATAAAGCTGAACTGAAACACATACATGCGTTTCAATACGTTGGCACCCACATCAGTTATAATGAAAGATACGCTTATGAACTAAAGAACAGAATAGTCAAGGCAAGATCAGTCTCCCAGAGCATGAGGGAAATCTTATGCAACAAAAGCCCATCACCGGAATTGAGCAAAATAGTTTTTGGTACTGACAAACGGTAGAGAGCCGTAGGCAATGAGCAGATGAGTACAGGGATCATTGAAGGCTGAGGAAATGTGATTTTACAGAAGAATGCTGAAAGTTCCGTAGACTGCAAAGGAACCTTCTTCTTCTTCTTCTTCTTCTTACGCTGTAAGACGTCAACCTTTATTTTTTCGAAAAAAGCAGCGATCATCCTGCGGCTGTCGACATTTCCATAGAGCTTGTCTAGTGTTACCACTGGTGATGGCCACATCTGCTCTCTCTGATCCTCGTATGTCGGGCAGTTTTGCAGCAAATGTTCAGCGGTCATTTTCCCGGTACCATACGGGCATTCGTCAGTGCCACCTATCTTCAATTTGTTGAATAGGTGGTACCTCAGTCTATTGTGGCCAGTGCGAAGTCTGAAGACCACGACCTGCTCTCTTCTGTTCAACTGGTAATATGCATCGTTTTTTGTGTAGCCAGTATGTTCTGTTTCCAATTTGGTCATGTATCTAGCTCTAATAAGCCGTTTGACTCTTCGTATGTCACACTAGTATCTGGTTGTGGTAGTCTTGCACCTTCTTTTGCCAGTCTGTCTGCCTCCTCGTTGCCATGGATGTTGCAGTGGGATGGAACCCACTGTACCACTACTCTGTTTGGTGCGGGCTGCTAGCATAGTTGACAGAGTACTGCTCTTAAATCATTAAGTTCAGTATGTTTCTGGCTTTTTAGTGCTGTGACTACGCCCAGGGCCTCTGTAAGCAGGACTATATGGCTTTCATTCATTTTACCTGTCACCATTTCTTCAACTGCCGCCCCCAGTGCCTCTGCCTCTGCTTTGAAATTGCTTGTGTATTTTTCAGTTACCACTGAGAGTGTTATTTTTCTGCCATTTGGTAGGCTCAAGAATGCTCCTGCCCCTCCGTTCTGTGTTGTGTTGCAAAGGAAGCTAATAGCCATGTTCTTGAGGAAGCACTGACAACAAAGCGTATGGCATAAACCAGGACAGGGCAGTCGTCTTTTTTTTAGGGCATGTCATGAGAAGAGGCGGGTTGGAACACACGGTGACAGAGGGAGGGACAGCTTGGAGGAATGGCATGGGAGACGATCAACGGCGGAACTCACAATGAGCAGACGCGATAATAGGAAATGGAGGTTCATGATCATCAAAGTATCCGACAGGGCACTTGATGATGATGATGATTATGATGGTGATGATGATGATGATGGTTAAGGTGATGATGATGATGATGATGATGAGGATGATGGTGATGATGGTTATCGTGATGATGATGATGATGATGATGGTTAAGGTGATGATGATGATGATGGTTATGGTGATGATGATGGTGATGATGATGGTGATGTTGATGGTGATGATGGTGATGATGGTGATGGTGATGGTGATGGTGATGATGATGGTGATGATGGTGAAGGTGATGCTGGTGATGATGATGATTGTGGTGATGAAGATGGCGATGGGGATGATGATGATGATGATGGTGGTGATGGTGAAGGTGATGCTGGTGATGGTGATGATGATGGGGATGATAATAGAAATATAAGGGGGAAAACGGTGAAGATTCGAACAAACACCCCACACCCCCAAAAGTGTCCCAACTAGACAAGCTGCAGTATCCGTCTGGTCGAATACCTCATCTCATCGTTCATGTGCGGAGGCCGCGTCATGACCTGGAGGTCCGTGGTTCGAATCCGGACTGACTTTGACTTCATTTTTGTTTCTGTTGTTTGTTACATATATTTTCCAAGCGCAGGAGCAATCTTTGTCTTGTGATCTCTATGAACATCTGATTGGCGCAGTGGCTGAGCACTCGTTGTTTGTGGCAAAGGTACGGGGTTGTTTTTGTTGTTAATGCCTAAAATGAGGTTTAGTCTTTTGTGCTTCCTGATAAAGAAGTTAAGGGGTGGATGGTACTAGGTTGTCTCACATACAGAGCACGCTAGTGAAGATGGGCCGGGTCCTCCATCCGATTGTGCCATGATTGGCTTCATCTTCGTGACGCTTACTACTGCAGTGATCACGTTGATTCCATAATTCATAAGCCAGACTGCCATGAAGATGAAGCCCGTTTGCAGGGAAGTCGAGTTTGGTGTCTTGCCCAGTACTCTGACCCTGACTAACATGTCTGACCAGTATAATTTGTCTGACCAGTATAATTTGTCTGACCAGACTTTGTTAGTCTTCCATTCCTAAGATGCGGAGTTCAACTCTGGCGTCCCGCAATTCCAGTCGACTCAGCTTGAAATGAGTACCTGGCTGACGTCTACGGAAGGAAAGGGAACTGCCAGCCCACCTCACAATAGCTGGACTACCTTTACCTTGTGATTGTTGACTACCTTTTCCGTGTGATCGTAGACTACCTTTACCTCCTGATCGTAGACTACCTTTACCTCCTGATCGTGGACTACCTTTACCTCCTGATCGTGGACTACCTTTACCTCCTGATCATGGACTACCTTTACCTCCTGATCGTGGATTACCTTTACCTCCTGATCGTGGACTACCTTTACGTTGTGATTGTTGACTACCTTTACCTCCTGATCATGGACTACCTTTACCTCCTGATCATGGACTACCTTTACCTCCTGATCGTGGATTACCTTTACCTGCTGATCGTGGACTACCTTTACCTCCTGATCGTGGACTACCTTTACCTTGTGATTTTTGACTACGTTTACCGTGTGATCGTAGACTACTTTTACCTCCTGATCGTGGACTACCTTTACCTCCTGATCGTGAACTACCTTTACCTCCTGATCGTGGACTACCTTTACCTCCTGATCATGGACTACCTCTACCTCCTGATCATGGACTACCTTTACCTCATGATCGTAGACTACCTTTACCTCCTGATCATGGACTACCTTTACCTCCTGATCATGGACTACCTTTACATCCTGATCATGGACTACCTTTACCTCCTGATCGTAGACTACCTTTACTTCCTGAACGTGGACTACCTTTACCTCCTGATAATGGACTACCTTTACCTCTTCATCATGGACTAGCTTTACCTCATGATGATGGACTACCTTTATCCTGTAATCGTCTCAGACTTTCCTCTCCCTGACTGCCTGCGATTCTGCAGATCTAATATAGGACTCTACGGCCACTTTCGCGACCATCCACGACCCCGACTCACAGAATACTCAACTGAAAGGAACGGTTGAACGAAAAGAGCAAAAAAGTCTTCAACACTCGTGATTGACAAACAACAAAACCTTGTTATCGCTCACTACTTTTACCGTGTGATCGTAGTCAGGATCTAAAATATTTCAAGAGTTTTCATGGGCTAAACTTTGCTGGCTCTAGAAACTTTTTGTTAAGTGTCATTGCAAGCGGGAAAACGCTCACCAATCAGAAGTTTTTCCACTTTTGACGTTCGAGTTCTTTTCAGTATCGCGGATATCGACCAGAAGGAAACAGCTGGTTTTAATGGCTGCGTTGTAGAAAGGCAGATACAGAAAGAAATGGAGAGAAAAGAATTTGCTTCTTGTTAGGGATGGGCGACGGGGAAGAAGAGAGAGAGGGAGAGTGTGTGAAAGATATAGAGACATAGAGAGAGAGAAGGCGAGAGAGAGATACAGAGAGAGAGTGATAGAGAGAAAGTTAAAAAGATAGATAGAGAGAGAGAGTGATAGAGAGAAATAGAGAGAGATATAGAGAGAGTGAGAGAGATAGGGAGTGTGAAAGAGATAGAGAGAAAGTGAAAGAGAGAGAGTGAGATAGATAGAGAGTGAGAGAGAGTGAGAGAGCTAGATAGAGACAGAGATAGAAAGATAGAGAGAGATGGAGATAGAAATGACAGGTTCAGAGATAGAGTGAGAGATAGAGATGCAGAAAAGTGAGAGAGAGAGGGAGAGATAGAGAGATAAATAATGAGAGAGAGAGAAAGGAGAGAGAGAGTGACAGATATAGAGAGATAGAGATAGAGACAGAGAGATTGAGAGATATAGAAAAAGTGAGATAGAGAGAGAGCTAGAGGTAGAGTTAGAAATAGAGAGATAGAAAGATATAGAGTGAGAGAGAGAGAGAGAGAAAGTGAGAAAGAGAGAAAGAGAGAGGTAGTGAGAGAGAAAGAGAGAGAGTTAGAGAAGAGCATTGAGGTTGGAGGAAACGGTAGGGGGTGGAGTGAGAGATTGAAGACATATTAATTGTGTGCCCATCGCAAGCAATGGTCGCGACATAATCAAAAGATTGTATCTTGATGATCTTCTTGTTACTGTAGATTAAAGTGAGGAAGGTAATGCGCTGGTCATCAACCTCACTCTCTAAGCCCGAGCTACACTGGGCTAGTGGCAAGACGTAAGTCAAGACGACTGGGGGTAACTCAGGATGTAGACTGGTCTCACCTCCCTTAAGACCAGGGGTCGCTTGAAACATGCGGGACTCTATCGCACAGCGTTTTCGTTCATCGCATTTTGAGAGGTGAGCGCCTTACCTCTCGACAACATGACTCCCTGTGTGAACGATATACCACAGACATGCAAACCGGACATGGCACAATCCCTCCAAAGCGATGTGTTAGTCAATAACTATTGGCCTGTGTGTACATTTCCCAGTAACACATCACGACCAGCACTATCAGCACACATGGATGCCAATCTCGTGGAATTCAGTCCCGTGCACATGCGAAACAGGGTACACGAAATACTATCGCAAATAGCCGATGACTATGCAAGGATAATCGAAGGGAAAAAACACAACAAACTGGACGAACAAACTAATCCAAATAGAAAACCACAACACGTACACTTTACACAGGTGTCAGCCGTCAACTAGTGTGAATTCCTGTCAAATCCGTAGCCTGCACGCATCTATATAAGACTAAAACACGAGAACAAGACTTAAACCGCCGCCGTTACGCCATCTTGGTGCGTCTGATATTGTTAACAAATTAAAACATTTCTTTCGTTTCGTCTTTCCCGTTTACTTTAATAGGTCGAAGGGGCATAAAATCTTACTACTGCTTATTCCAAATGGGAGTGATGTGTCTTGTAGTAAGGTGTTCGCATGGTTTAGCTTACAGCATATTGCATGTTGGCATGTTTCTAACCGGGCGAAGCACAAACCTCTCCTGGCGGTGTGATCACGTATCATTCATATTTTTGTGCTTAATCTTTTTTGTTTTCTTTTGTGTTCTGGTTTGTTGTTGTCGGGTACGGCGTTCTCGTTTGTTGTTCTCGTGTACGCAAACTGCTCGTCTTACAAACAGTTCCAAGGCCAGAGTGTGTGACTAAAACCTCCAACGATAAAGGTTGGTTGGGATGTGAAGAAAGGAACGGACAGAATAGAAGATAATTAGAAAAGGTTTGATGAAGATAAATTAGGAACAGAGAAACTTTAAAACATAATGCTTAAGAAGTATGCAGGCTTTCTTTCTCACCTTTACTCAGATCAGAGGAGACAGCGTGCCCTCGGGGTAAAACTGGCCCTGTTTCACAATCCAGACGCGTATGGTAGGAATCCTGTCGTTTCCAGTTTATTAAGCACTGGGTGTTTGTTTGTTTTTTGGCACGATCGCTTTTCCACGTACGGAAAAAAATGACAAGCTACCGTATGCACACCTATCAATAGTTTATAAAAGCGAAAAAGGTTGTCAGTTGTAAGTCCGCAGTTCTGTAAAGAACATGCTACTAACTATATCCAGATAATTTGGCTTTGGTGCTCTCAAATGAAGTGAATTAGTTAACTATTGCTGCCCGCGGTGTCTTTCAGCGTCAGGTTAGGAAGAGGTTTCTTGACCTGGCCCTAGTAGGTGCTTGTGTCTTTCAGCGTCAGGTTATGAAGAGGTTTCTTGACCTGGCCCTAGTATGTGCTTGTGTCTTTCAGCGTCAGGTTATGAAGAGGTTTCACGACCTGGCCCAAGTAGGTGCTTGTGTCTTTCAGCGTCAGGTTATGAAGAGGTTTCTTGACCTGGCCCTAGCAGGTGCTTGTGTCTTTCAGCGTCAGGTTATGAAGAGGTTTCACGACCTGGCCCAAGTAGGTGCTTGTGTCTTTCAGCGTCAGGTTATGAAGAGGTTTCTTGACCGGGCCCTAGTATATGCGTGTGCCTTTCAGTGCCAGGTTATGAAGAGGTTTCTTGACCGGGCAAGAGTATGTGCTTGTATTTTCAGCATGTTTCTACTTTTCGGTAGCTATTAAAAGCTATATAAAAATACACGTTCTACGTCAGCTCAAGAGACAGTATCCTAGCAACTCTTGGACACACGTGTGTACAGATGGATCGCCCACGGAAAGTGAAAAATGTCAGGCAGAGGAACTTACATCGCCTATATTCAAACAGGCACGTGTTAATGTCTGTTGCCAGGTAGCCAAAGGTTATCGGCTATTCGTAGTAAGTATTTTAAAATTACTGCGGCTTGATAGGCATGGGAGAAGGAACACATAACTCAAATTTGTATCAGCCAAAAAACAAATTGAAGGACAACGGTGATTATAACAGACTCCATGAACGTGCCTCGAGCCATCTCAAGCCCTAAACAATACAGACTCTGCCACGTAATGAAATGTAACATCGGGTTGTAGGCCACACACAAAAAAAAAAAGAACTAGTCCTATATTTGATTCATTGTGGGATCCGTGGAAACTAGAAGAAGAAGAAGAAGAAGAAGAAGAAGAAGAAGAAGAAGAAGAAGAAGAAGAATATGGAGAAGAAGAAGTAGAAGGAGAATAAGAAAAAGAAGAACAAGAAGAAGAAGAAAAAGAAGAACAACAACAACTAAACAACAACAACAACAACAAGAGGAAAAAGAAGAAGAAGAAGAAAATAAAAACGAAGTGGCAGCAGCTTCGGCTACAATCTTAAACAGGACAGCCAAGGTTGGGCCCTCCACTGCAAATTGTGAGCATCATTGAGAAAATAGATCGAACTACTTATGCGCCGACTTACGCCATGAAAACCTTCCATCGTAAACAGGGAGAATTTTCCAATGAACATGCTTTGGAGAAAGTCCTTTTAACTTAACTTAACGTCTTTATACTGGTTTAGAAGACCCTGCAGAGTCTGTATACAACAAGTTTCATTTAGATCACCTTGCTCTATGGGCATCTAATTTATTCTTAAATGCATTAACTATCCCTGCCTCCAATACCTCCCCTGGTAATGCATTCCAAGCATTCACCACTTTCTGACAAAAAAACATTTCCTAATATCTAACCTGAACCTCTCTTTAGTCAGCTTATAGCTATGTCCTCTTGTTATTGTGGGTGACTGTGTTTTTTAAAAATTGTTATAGTCTAATTTATCCACTCCTCTGATCATCTTATAAACCTGTATTAAGTCACTACGAATTCTTCTCTCTTCGATACACTGTAGGCCGGTTTTTCTGAGTCGTTCCTCATAACTGTAATTCTGGAATCCCACTATCAGCCTTTCCGCTATTTTTTGTATTCTTTCCAGCATGTTTATATCCCCTCTATGATAAGGACTCCACACCTGTACACAGTACTCCAATCTAGGTCTAACTAAAGCTTTATACAGTTTGACGTTCACTTCCTTGCTCCTATGTTTAATACTTCTTTGTATCATACCTAACATTGCATTTTCCTTTTTCACTGCTACCTTAACTTGCTCACTCACCTTACCTGTATGATCTATTATAACCCCTAGATCCCTTTCTGAATCTATCTATTTAATATTGTTCTCTCCCAAATAAAAAGCACAGAAACGCCACTGTTCTTTAAGCGTACGCTCTATAAGAAGGTCCGCCATTTTGTATCTCAACTACACATGTATGGAACAGAGAGCGCATGCTAAGTATTAAATCACAAAGCTAGATGCTGATGTCACCGTATGACGCCTTTAGAGATCACCAACTTATTATTCGGCCACTTCTTATCAGTTTGTGACCTAATTTCTGACTTATCATCATACCTACAATCGTGATTTACATATACATTGATTTTGGTGACGCACAACTTTATTCCCATTGCTGGGGTTGTCGATGGGTTTTTAAGGCTGAAGGCTAGGCCACGTTGTGTGCTGGCTACGTTTGTTTATTTCACCCCCTAACAGACAAAAACAAACATATGCCATACCAAAGATTCGAACCGCTGCCCTCCTTGTCAGCAGGCAAGCATCGAAACCATTAGGCTACGCGCTCACCGCAGACCCCAAAGCGAGCTGCATAATTAGCAAATGCTCTGTCAAACGCGGGTATTGTGAGGTGATAGATGAATTCATCCCCGCTGAAGTTTGATCCACCTTTGCGCGTTTTCCTTCATCCTAACCATTTTACTTTAGAAACACTACCATCACATCTCTTTACCACGGCACCGTAGAAGCTATAAATTACAAAAGGTTCTCATCAAGTACTGTCCTTCAAGTGAGATGCACGCACCGCACAATATAACTGAATTATGAACAAGAATTGTAGGAGTGTGTGACATTCTGGACAAGAACTTTACCTTGGCTACCTCGCAGCCGGTCCTGGAAATGGGCTGTTTTCATGGCAGCCTGGCTAACAAGGTGAGGCTTCGACGTTATCCCCGTAGTAGTGAGCGACACGCAGATGAAGTCAAGTATAGCACAACCGACTGGCGGACCCCGGTCCACCTTCATCAGCACGCTCGGGATGTGAGGAAAGCTACTGCAACCGCCACTTAACCTCCTTTTCAGGGCGCACAAAAGAGTAACCTATTCATTATGGGCATTCGCTAACAACAACATTTCTTATTATCTAATATGGACCTTTCTTTAGATAATATGTAGCTATGTCCACTTGTTCCTGTGGGTGGGCTACTATAGTCAGTGAGGACTGTAAGGGGCTACTGCAGTCAGTGAGGACTGTAAAGGGCTACTATAGTCAGTGAGGACCGTAAAGGGATATAATAGTCAATGAGGACTGTAAATGGCTACAATAGTCAGTGATGACTGTAAAGGGCTATTATAGTCAGTGATGACTGTAAAGGGCTATTATAGTTTATCATTTCCTTTGTCCATAGGTCTGACATCATGGCCTGACTATGCTGTACATCATCCTATGGGAAGTCGAACGATGGGGGAAAAGAAGATCTTGCAACAGGGAGAGGTGAAACGGCAACACCGAAAACAAAAAACCAACAATTCAGTCGGATAACCTTTAGTCAGTCATAACTGAAAGAGCTACTAGTCAGTCATGACTAAAAGCGGCTACTATAGTCAGTCATGATTGAAAGGGACATTTATAGTCAGCAATTGCTGATTAGGATAATATAGTCAATTACTGAAAGGGCTACTCTAGTCAGGCGTGACTAAAAGAGGCTACTACACTCGGTCGTGACTAAAATGGCCTACAACAGTCTGTCATGACTTAAATGGGCTACTATAGTCAGTGAGGACTGTAAGGGGCTACTGTAGTCAGTGAGGACTGTAAAGGGCTACTATAGTCAGTGAGGACCATATAGGAATATTATAGTCAATGAGGACTTAAATGGCTACAATAGTCAGTGATGACTGTAAAGGGCTATTATAGTCAGTGATGACTGTAAAGGGATATTATAGTCAGTGATGACTGTAAAGGGCTATTATAGTTAGTGAGGACTGTAAATGGCAACTATAGTCAGTGATGACTGTAAAGGGCTACAATAGTCAGTGATGACTTAAATGGCTACTACAGTCAGTGATGACTGTAGAGGGCTACTATAGTCAGTTATGACTTAGATGGCTACTTTAGTCAGTGATGACTGTAAAGGGCTATTATATTCAGTGATGACTTTAAAGGGCTACTATATTCCGTGATGATTGTAGATGGTTACTATAGTCAATGATGACTGAAAGGTGTTACTATAGTCAGTCATGATTAAAATGGGCTACTACAGTCATGACTAAAATGGGCTACTACAGTCAGTCATGGCTAAAAGGGGCTACTATAGTCAGTGATGACTGTAGATGGTTACTATAGTCAGTGATGACTGAAAGGGGCTACTGTATTCAATAATTACGAAACAACGCGCTCCTATAGTCAGCCATGACCAAAATGGGCTACTTCAGTCAGCCATGACCGAATAGGGGCTACTATGCCAATGGTGATGATGGGTGAATATAAATTTAAGAGCTTACCTTGGCTGTCCTCGTTTCCTCCCACAAAGTCTGACGTCATAAATTGCTGGGTCATCAGGCTCTTCCCGCAGCCGGCAGCCCCCATCAGGATGACGCGGTAGTACGTGGGAATGGCTGGGGGCTCGGGAAGGAAGCAGTTATTGTTCATGATCTTCTGCTGAAGATGTTGCTGACTGTTCGCCTGCTGGCTTCTTGGTTCGGTGATGGTACTGCCTGTAGACATTAAGCTGTGGGTGCTCTTCTTCTTAAAAGAGTCTCCTCTGTTTACAACTACTCCCTTCGAGGTCGTTCTGAAAGACCTAACCCGTCTTAAACGGTTGTCTTTGTCTTCTGAAGTGGGAACTCGGAGGAAGTTCACAGAAACGTTGGGCATAGAGTTTCGGCGAGGTCCCATAGAATCTGCGTCGCCGTTATTTTCGGCCTTATGCATGAAGCTACTGTTGGAAGCCAAGACAACACTGCTGGTATTGCTTCTTCCACAAGCGCTGGACGAACCATGTGTGTTTGAAGAGCGTTGAGAAGAAACTGTGGATGGCGGACGCTCCCTGAAAGACCCTCCTCTGGAAGCCGGTGCTGAGACAGGTATGAAGTTGATGGCTGGGTTCGCCGAACGAGAGTCGTGGGACTTCCCTGAACCAGTACTGTTTTCCGAGCCGTTGCTGTTCATCCTGGATCGGCGGATAACCGGATACTGGTTTCTCGGACTCTGACGAGACCCATTCCGGTTTGATGGAACATCCTGTTCCAAAATATCGTAGGCTATCTCCTGATCCTCACAGTAATCATCCAAAGATCCAGAATCATCCAGAAACTCTCGGGGAATACCGATATCCAGCTTGAAGCCGTACTATGAAACCGCTCAAATTAAATTCTCAGAAATCGTGCAGTGTTAATTTTCACTCGTAAACTTCTTACGATTGTGTTTTAGCCACATGCGCCAGTGTTCAACACTAACCTCATTGCAATAAAAGCACCGTAATGACATATACTAATCCACCTAATTCGAATCCATATCAATGCATAAACATATAACACAATCCTGTTATTGTGGTAGAAGAAGCCCTACAATTGAAAATGCAAACACCAATTAATATTAACTGATGACTCATCATCATGTTTTACCAGAATAAACTCATGTATTACCAAAATAAACTCATTATGTTTTACCAGAATAAACTCATCAAGTTTTACCAGAATAAACTCATCAAGTTTTACCAGAATAAACTCATCAAGTTTTACCAGAATAAATTCATCATGTTTTACCAGAATAAACTCATCATGTTTTACCAGAATATACTCATCATGTTTTACCAGAATAAACTCATCATGTTTTACCAGAATAAACTCATCATGTTTTACCAGAATAAACTCATCCTGTTTTACCAGAATAAACTTAAATTTTACTACCAGAAAAAACTCAAAGTGTAATACCAGAATAAAGTCATCATGTTTTACCAGAATAAATTCATCATGTTTTACCAGAATAAATTCATCATGTTTTACCAGAATAAACTCATCATGTTTTACCAGAATATACTCATCATGTTTTACCAGAATAAACTCATCATGTTTTACCAGAATAAACTCATCATGTTTTACCAGAATATACTCATCATGTTTTACCAGAATAAACTCAAAGTGCAATACCAGAATAAACTTTTCGTGTACTACCAGAATAAACTTTTCGTGTACTACCAGAATAAACTTTTCGTATACTACCAGAATAAACTTTTCGTGTACTACCAGAATAAACTTTTCGTGTACTACCAGAATAAACTTTTCGTGTACTACCAAAATAAACTTGTCGTGTACTACCAGAATAAACTTTTCGTGTACTACCAGAATAAACTTTTCGTGTACTACCAGAATAAACTTTTCGTGTACTACCAGAATAAACTTTTCGTGTACTACCAGAATAAACTTTTCGTGTACTACCAGAATAAACTTTTCGTGTACTACCAGAATAAACTTTTCGTGTACTACCAGAATAAACTTTTCGTGTACTACCAGAATAAACTTTTCGTGTACTACCAGAATAAACTTTTCGTGTACTACCAGAATAAACTTTTCGTGTACTACCAGAATAAACTTTTCGTGTACTACCAGAATAAACTTTTCGTGTACTACCAGAATAAACTTTTCGTGTATTACCAGAATAAACTTTTCGTGTACTACCAGAATAAACTTTTCGTGTACTACCAGAATAAACTTTTCGTGTACTACCAGAATAAACTTTTCGTGTACTACCAGAATAAACTTTTCGTGTACTACCAGAATAAACTTTTCGTGTACTACCAGAATAAACTTTTCGTGTACTACCAGAATAAACTTTTCGTGTACTACCAGAATAAACTTTTCGTGTACTACCAGAATAAACTTTTCGTGTACTACCAGAATAAACTTTTCGTGTACTACCAGAATAAACTTTTCGTGTACTACCAGAAAGGTAGAGGTAAAGCTCGCAGGTTCGAATCACGGTGGAGATCGTGGGTTTTCTGGTCCTAATTTCCCTGATCTCTATGTAGTGAGATTTGACCCCTGATTTCTGAGTAGTGAATTCGGACCCCTAATCTCTGGGTAGTGAGGTCGGACCCCTAGTCTCTGGGTAGTGAAGTCGGACCCCTGATTTCTGGGTAGTGAGATTGGACCCCTGAATTCTGAGTAGTGAGGTCGGACCCCTGATTTCTGGGTAGTGAGATCTGAACTCTGATTTCTGGGTAGTGAGATCTGACCCCTGATCTCTGGGTAGTGAGATCTGACCCCTGATTTCTGGGTAGTGAGATCTGACGCCTGATCTCTGGGTAGTTAGATCGGACCCCTGATCACTGTGTAGTGAGATCGGACCCCTGATCACTGGGTAGTGAGATCGGACTCCCGTGTGCAGTGTCAAGCACGTTCAAAATACCTTGGCAGTTATAAATCGAAAAGAGTAGGTTGAAGGTCGCTGCCTGGACAAAATTCAAGTATAAAAATCTAACCGAATTATTTGCATCTTCCCTCAGGTCTAGTAAACCGCAGGACGTTGTAAAAATACCTACTACGTATAGAAGAAGCCTTCGGCTACCTGGCAACATATTTTAACATAACTGTTTCAATACCAGTATTCCAAGTATTCCATGTATTCAGGTCAGGTCATTTAGTAACCGGTGAGGTCGTTAGGGCACACATGAAGACATCCTCACAACCCCACCCTTCTCTGTCAGATGCCGCTGCCTGTGCCTCTTCTGGTCGGAGATTGGTCCATTCTTTTATGTTGTCCTCCCACCTCTTCTTGGGACGGCCTCTTCGTCGTCTGCCTTGCACCTTTCCGTGGAGGATCGTATTTGCAAGACCATTTGATCTCGATATGTGACCGTACCAAGCGAGTTTCCTTCTTTTGACAGTTGCCAAGAGGTCTTCAAAAGGCCCTATTGCTGTTGTAATTCTATCTCGTATTTCCTCATTTGTAACTCGATCTTTGTACGTGACGATTAAAAGTCTTCGGAAACATCTGATCTCCAAGGCCTGTATCCTTCGGCTGAAGGTCGGCTGTAACTGTCCATGTCTCACACGCATAGAGGAATATTGACAGGACCAGTATACGCATTAATCTGACTTTCGTGCATAGTGCTAACCGTTTATCTTGCCAGATTTAGTTTAACCGTGCAAGCGCCGCTATTGTCTGTGCTATTCTGGCCAACACTTCACATTTTGATCCTTCATCACTGACAATCGACCCCATATATTTAAAACAGTCAACCCCTTCGAGTTCCTGACCGTCAGCTTTTATCTTGCTGTTGAAGCCCTTGGCGTTGTTGGTCATTAATTTTGTCTTTCCAGCGTTTATCTCCATACCATAGTCAAGAGCTGTTTCATCAAGCCTTCTGACCCATTCCTGGAGTTCTGCTTCTGAACCCGCCAACCCGTCGATATCATCTGCAAAACGAAGGTTGGTAATCGTTCGGCCCCCTATCTTGACAGTACCAACGTGATTTCCAAGTGCCTCACTCATAATTTCTTCAAGGAATATATTGAAAAGAGTTGGAGAGAGTGTACACCCCTGTCTCACACCAAATGATGTGCGAAACCAGTCCCCTCACAAGAACAGCGCTGGACGCCTTGTCATACAGGTGTTCAAGGACCGTTATAATATTTCCGTTGATTTTATACATCCTCATGGTTGCCCATAGCGCTTTATGCCATACGCTATCAAAAGTCTTCTAAAAGTTAACAAACACATGATAGTTTTTGCTGCTGTTCTAGATATTTCTCGCTTAGCAGCCTTAAATTAAATATCTGTTCTGTAGTGCTTCTTCCCTGTCTGAACCCTGCTTGCTCCTCGGCAATAATGTTCTCTGCTTGGGGTTTCAATCGGTCGAGGATTAATCTAAGCATGACCTTGCTAGGGTGGCTGATGAGGCTTATTCTTCTGTAATTTTGGAACAGCTTTAGGTTTCCAGACTTATGTAGCGGTATAATTATAGATTTCGTCCATAAGTCCGGCCAGTTTCCTGTCGCCCATATTTTGCTGTAGATGTGTGTCAGGCCTTCCACCACTACCTCTCCACCTGCTTGTAAGAGCTCTGCTGGTATACTGTCCACGCCGTCCGCCTTCCCTCTTCTCAATGTCTTTACCGCTGCAGTTACCTCTTCTTTCGTTATCACTTGGTTATCCTCTTTATTTGTTGGTGTTTGAGGGATTGTTTTCTCAGGTTCGTTTCGTGTTTCATAGTTATATAACTCGGAACAGTACTATGTCCGTTGAGCCAGTACGTAATGTTCTTCAAGTAGGCACTTGCCGTGTTTATCCTGGCTCATAACGTTCTTGCCGTGTCTTGGTGTTACCAGTTCTTTGACCACCTTGTATGCTCCTTTAGCGTCATTTCTGTTTAATATCTTCGATGTTTGTACATTGCTCACATTTCCACGCTTCTTTCGCCTCTCTCATCTTTTGTTGTATGGCTTTCTTGATCGCTTTATAGCTGCCGACCTCCTCCGGTGGGTAATTGTGGTTTTTCAGTGACCTTCTTTTATCACACAGGTCTAGAATTTATTTGGTCACCCATGGCTTCTTTTTTGTTTGGTGGCATCCCAGGATCTCTGTTGCAGTATTTATGAGAGCTGCGTTAAGAGACTCTGTATCTGAATCCAATCCCTCTCTGAAAGCCAGCAGTGGAGCAAATCTCCCTCCCACCCTTGCTTGAAATACTCCCATGTATTACCATAATAAAATTAAACTGGCCACATTCTATCCAATCGCTGAATATCAACAGACGTGGTCGTAGCTGCTTCTTTTCATCTTCTCTACAGCAGTGGTCTGCTTTCTTCTGCATTTTCTAAGGGTCTGATTCCCCGGGGTAACGGCCGGTGCTGTGATGGGAATGGAACCCAGAACTTTGGGTTGTGAGCCGTGTCACTTAACCACTAGACCACCCCGTCTCCAAAGAATATCTTCTTCTTCTTCTTCGTTCGTTATCTCCCACTAACGAGCCCTGAAAATCACTTTGCAAGCAAGTAGCAGGATGTAGTCCAGAGAACGGAATGCGTTGTGTCGTAGTTAACAGCTTGACTGCGATATATGCACGTTTCAGTCCGACATATCCGACTTCTGTAGGCATTTTTGAGAACCGGGCTGCCTGTCCTCTTTGATCCCTTGAGCTGCCTTCCTAGGATTTTGAAGCCCATCTACCCGAAACTACTTGTTTTAAGGCTCAAATGGCTCGCCTTCCATCCCTTCTCATCTTAGTCAAACCAGTTTTGCCGTGCGAAGGCCAGGAGATGCACTTTGGATATATGCGACTCTCGCTATGGGAGCATTTAGTTGGTGTTGAGAGTTCCTCCTCAACTCCACCCCTGCTATAACAATCGCTGAATATCAACAGACGTGACCGTAACTGCTTCTTATCGTCTTATCCACACCCCACTATATCTACCATCGTATCTTCCAGGGCTTGGTAGCGGGAGATTGAGAACGAACGAAGCCAAGCCATGCCATATCAACTCGGGCGACTATTGAACATCACGCCGACCTAAACCCAGAACTAACAAGATATCGTAGCGCGGACTCGGCTGCTTTCTCGTCCATAAAGACGGCACTAGACCACACCCACGATCAGAGTCCGCGCGCCTTCCTATTCACTGCACAGTTCTACCTGCACTATGGTATGCCACAGAAACATGGTCACTTATAAAAGACATGGAGCCCAAACTAAAAGTGACCCAAGCCTCCTTCGAGAGACGTATGATCGGTCTCACGCTCCGTTACCAACGTCTGAAGTGTCTTCACTTCACCGACGTAGGGCAAATGTTATTGGTGAAGGATCACTGACGTAGGGCAAATGTTATTGGTGAAGGATCACTGACGTAGGGCAAATGTTATTGGTGAAGGATCACTGACGTAGGGCAAATGTTATTGGTGAAGGATCACTGACGTAGGGCAAATGTTATTGGTGAAGGATGCAGTTCCCCACACTGGCAAGGTACAACATCTATGAGCGTGTCACTTTCTTTGGATAACTAATGACCGTTAGAGCACAACGACTGTAGTCTGGTACCCAAGAGACAGAACACCGTTAGAGCATGACAGTAGTCTGGTACCCAAGAAACAGAAGACCGTTAGAGCACGACTGTAGTCTGATACCCAAGAGACAAAAGACCGTTAGAGCACGACTGTAGTCTGGTACCCAAGAGACAGAAGACCGTTAGAGCACGACTGTAGTCTGGTACCCAAGAAACAGAAGACCGTTAGAGCACGACTGTAGTCTGGTACCCAAGAAACAGAAGACCGTTAGAGCACAGCCACTGTAGTCTGGTACCCAAGAGACAGAAGACAGTTAGAGCACAACGACTGTAGTCTGGTACCCAAGAAATAGAAGACCGTTAGAGCACGACTGTAGTCTGGTACCCAAGAAACAGAAGACCGTTGGAGCACGACTGTAGTCTGGTACCCAAGAGACAGAAGACCGTTAGAGCACAGCCACTGTAGTCTGGCACCTAAGAAACAGAAGACCGTTAGAGCACAACGACTGTAGTCTGGTACCCAAGAAATAGAAGACGACCACGGGGAAGACCACATACGCGCTCATCCACTCCCTCGAACTCAGAAACAACATCCACGATGCTATAGCTGAGGAACGTATCTCCAAGTAGACCCCGACCACAGTGGTAAAACACAGAAGACAATGGAAGCGAAGTTTGGACCCGCAGCGGCGTATCCACTTCTGGGGAAGCGATCGTCCGGTAATCCAGCAAGGGTTATCACAATAGTGAACTATAATTCCACAGAAGTGGATTTCAATGATCCTGGCAGCAATATAGACCAAACAAGAGGTACTGGAAGAGCCCATGACAATGCTGGAAGAGCCCATGACAATGTCTGTGATAGACATCAGTGACTCTTGAGGTACTGAAAGAGCCCATGACAATGCCTGTGATAGACATCAGTGACTCTTGAGGTACTGGAAGAGACCATGACAATGCCTGTGATAGACATCAGTGACTCTTGAGGTACTGAAAGAGCCCATGACAATGCCTGTGATAGACATCAGCGACTCTTGAGGTACTGAAAGAGCCCATGACAATGCTGGAAGAGCCCATGACAATGTCTGTGATAGACATCAGTGACTCTTGAGCTACTGAAAGAGCCCATGACAATGCCTGTGATAGACATCAGTGACTCTTGAGGTACTGGAAGAGACCATGACAATGCCTGTGATAGACATCAGTGACTCTTGAGGTACTGAAAGAGCCCATGACAATGCCTGTGATAGACATCAGCGACTCTTGAGGTACTGAAAGAGCCCATGACAATGCCTGTGATAGACATCAGTGACTCTTGAGGTACTGGAAGAGCCCATGACAATGCCTGTGATAGACATCAGTGACTCTTGAGGTACTGGAAGAGCCCATGACAATGCCTGTGATAGACATCAGTGACTCTTGAGGTACTGGAAGAGCCCATCACAATGCCTGTGATAGACATCATTGGCTATTTTCGTCTTGTCAGACGAGAGTATTGTGCTTTTAGCACAAAGCCTGGGCAGAGATAAAGAGACCATATGTTGACCATACAGTATGGTCCCTCTCTCGCTCTGCCTTGTTTGCTCCAAGGGAAAGGTGATACCAATACATTTGGAACAAGGCAAGCTGCAGAAGCTGCCGGATCAGCAGAGCAATGCTCTATCTGTTCGCTTGTCAGGGCTTCACTCCTAGACCAGCCGCCAACCAAGGCTAATGGCCCGATCAGCCCTGCCACAACACTCAGCTGAGGTTGGCTTTCATCGTTCTAGAATAAGACATTGTATCCTCTTGCGTGTGCTCTTTCGCACAAAATCAGCTGTTAGGTTTGGTAGACGCTGACAAACTTTCAGAATTATAAAAATAAAAATAAAAACAAACAAACAAAACAACAGCCATATCTGACAAAACCCGACAAGATACGCCAGTATCCTATCTGAAAGGGTTCAGGTGGTTTGAAATCAGTTTTCATTCTTCTAAATGAGCTCCCTTTCTAGGGTTTCGAACGCCATCTGCCCGAAACTACTGGTTTTAAGGCGCCAGTGGCTCGCCATCTCGTGTGAGTCAAAACAGTTCTGCCTCGCGAAGGCCAGGAGATGCACTTTGTGTCAGAGGCTATATGAGACGCACTCCATGGAAGCATTTAGTTGGTATTGAGAGTTCTTCCTCAACCTCACCCCCGGCTACAACAACAATATTATGTGATAGACATAATATGAAAAATGCAGCAAAAAGAATGAGGAAAAAAGAGAAGACACAAAATATTCAAGTGAAAAGAAACATAATTTAAACAGGCAATAGAATCCAAATATTTGGATGGCATGTTCATACGAGATGGGAGGACGGACAGACAGGTGTAATCAGCTGTCACATTTATCAAGACACACACATTCCAATAGAGATGAAGATACAGTTGACAAATAGTATTTTTATATCAACTCTCTGCCAGACATGGATTCTCACCAAGGCACAAGAAAGAATAATCATGTTACGTAACAAGAGGTGTGTGAGAAAAGCTGTCAGCGTCTAAAGGCTGGGCACAGTACCAAACGAAGCAGGTTTCTGCAAACCGGCCTACAGTGTTCAGAAAAGAGAAAATTAGGAGGTTATTGTATACAGGTTTATAAGATAATCAAGGGAAATAATAAATTAGACTATTACAGGTTGTTCAAAATACAACTACTTACAAGAACAGAAGGGCATAGCTACAAATTAATTAAAGAAAGGTCAAGATTAGATAACAGGAAATAATTTTTTAGTTAGTGGTGAGTGCTTGGGATGCATTGCCATAGGAAATAGTGGAGGCAGGGTCAATTAATACATTCAGAAATAACTTGGATGCGCAGGTAGTTTTAGAAAGAACTGGTTGTATCCATATTCTGCAATCTTCTAAACCAGTATAAAGATGTTAAGTTAAGTTAACACTGTGCATGAAATAAAAGAAAAGGCAGAGAATAAAATGATTCGGATGTCATGAAGGTAATTTACCAATCTACACCACCAGATAAGAGGGCCAAGAAGGAAGAAGGTCAGAAACTTTGTAAATGAGACATTAAAGGAACACGGGAGAGCAAGAGAGAGACAAAGAAAAATAGGGTTAGACAGAGTAAGGGAATCAATGAAGAAATACGGAATTACAATAACATCTGCGATAAATCTCAAACATACAAAAAAGAACTGCACCGTTCCAGAAAGCTTACTGACACAAGTGGATCACGATAAATGAATGGGTGATTAGAAGGCAGGCAGGCAGGCAGGAAGAGAGACACAGACAGACAGAGACAGACAGACAGACAGACGGACGGACGGACGGCCGGCCGGCCGGCCAGCCAGCCAGCCAGCCAGCCAGCCAGCCAGCCAGCCAGCCAGCCAGCCAGCCAGCCAGCCAGCCAGCCAGCCAGCCAGCCAGCCAGCCAGCCAGCCAGCCAGCCAGCCAGCCAGCCAGCCAGCCAGCCAGCCAGCCAGCCAGCCAGCCAGCCAGCCAGCCAGCCAGCCAGCCAGCCAGCCAGCCAGCCAGCCAGCCAGCCAGCCAGCCAGCCAGCCAGCCAGCCAGCCAGCCAGCCAGCCAGCCAGCCAGCCAGCCAGCCAGCCAGCCAGCCAGCCAGCCAGCCAGCCAGCCAGCCAGCCAGCCAGCCAGCCAGCCAGCCAGCCAGCCAGCCAGCCAGCCAGCCAGCCAGCCAGCCAGCCAGCCAGCCAGCCAGCCAGCCAGCCAGCCAGCCAGCCAGCCAGCCAGCCAGCCAGCCAGACAGACAGACAGACAGACAGACAGACAGACAGACAGACAGACAGACAGAGAGAGAGAGAGAGAGAGAGAGAGAGAGAGAGAGATAGATAGATAGATAGATAGATAGATAGATAGATAGATAGATAGATAGATAGATAGATAGATAGATAGATAGATAGATAGATAGATAGATAGATAGATAGATAGATAGATAGATAGATAGATAGATAGATAGATAGATAGATAGATAGATAGATAGATAGATAGATAGATAGATAGATAGATAGATAGATAGATAGATAGATAGATAGATAGATAGATAGATAGATAGATAGATAGATATATAGATATATATATATAGATAGATCAGTTCATTTATTTTCAATAGAGCAGACAGTCTAAGGAGAAGGCATCAAAGAGGGAAGGCAACTCGGTACTAAAAAAGGCCTGCAGAAGTCGGACAAGTTGGACTGGAAGGTGCAAATATTGCAGTCAAGATGTGAATTACGACACTACACATTCCTTTCTCCGGACTTCATCCTGCAACCAACTTGCAAAGTCCTTTGCATGGCTCGGTTGTGAGAGATAACGAAGAAGAAGAAGAAGAAGAAGAAGAAGAAGAAGAAGAAGAAGAAGAAGAAGAAGAAGAAGAAGAAGAAGAAAAAAATGAAGAAGAAGAAAAAGAAGAAGAAAAAGAAGAAGAAAAAGAACAAGAAGAAGGAGAAGAAGAAAAGAAAAAGAAGAAGAAGAAAAAGATATTCTTTAGAGATGCCTTGGCTAGTAGTTAAGTGTCACAGCTCACAGCCCGAAGGTGCTGGGTTCGATCCCCATCACAGCACCGGCCGTTTCCCCAGGGAATCAAATCCTTAGAAAATGCAGGAGGAAGCCGACCCTTACATAAAATGCATGCTGAAGTCGGCTGCACTTTTCCGACAGGAGAAAAATAAACACCGCCTTTGGGAATTGAGAAATAAGGCGATCGCAAAAAAAAATAAAAAGATATTTATTTCCTGAGTTTCATTTCGCATTTTCAGTTTATTCCATTAATTTATGAAGGACCATTATTAAGTAAGTGGGAATTTATTGATAATTTTTTACAAGAGTACGAACCATACCTTTTTTGTGTCTTATTTTTCTACATAGCCCTCTACCTGGAAACACAATTAGCCCTCTACCTGGAAACACAATTAGCCCTCTACCTGCAAACACAATTAGCCCTCTACCTGCAAACACAATTAGCCCTCTACATAGAAACACAATTGGCCCTCTATCTGCAAACACAATTAACCCTCTACCTGCAAACACAATTGGCCCTCTACCTACAAACACAATTAGCCCTCTACCTGCAAACACAATTGGCCCTCTACCTACAAACACAATTGGCCCTCTACATAGAAACACAATTAGTCCTCTATCTGGAAACACAATTAGCCCTCTACCTGGAAACACAATTAGCCCTCTACCTGCAAACACAATAGGCCCTCTAACTACAAACACAATTGGCCCTCTACCTGGAAACACAATTAGCCCTCTACCTGCAAACACAACTAGCCCTCTACATAGAAACACAATTGGCCCTCTTTCTATAAACACAATTGGCCCTCTACATAGAAACACAATTAGCCCTCTACCTGGAAACACAATTAGCCCTCTACATGGAAACACAATTAGCCCTCTACATGGAAACACAATTGACCCTCTACCTGGAAACACAATTAGCCCTCTACATAGAAACACAATTGGTCTCTACATAGAAACACAATTAGCCCTCTATCTGGAAACACAATTAGCCCTCTACCTACAAACACAATTAGCCCTCTACCTACAAACACAATTAGCCCTCTACCTACAAATACAATTAGCCCTCTACATGGAAACACAATTAGCCCTCTACATGGAAACACAATTAGCCCTCTACATGGAAACACAATTAGCCCTCTACATGGAAACACAATTAGCCCTCTACCTGGAAAGACAATTAGCCCTCTACATGGAAACACAATTAGCTCTCTACCTGCAAACACAATTAGCCCTCTACATGGAAACACAATTGGTCCTCTACATGGAAAAACTATTAGCCCTCTACATGGAAAAACAATTGGCCCTCTACATGGAAAAACAATTGGCCCTCTACATGGAAAAACAATTGGCCCTCTACATGGAAAAACAATTGGCCCTCTACATGGAAAAACAATTGGCCCTCTACGTGGAAACACAATTGGCCCTCTACGTGGAAAAACAATTAGCCCTCTACCTGCAAACACAATTGGTCCATCTGTTCACTACCTTCTGGGTGCATTCTAGTTTATTTGGTGTCGCCTTTAACCAATTTTGCACCGTCTCCGTTACATTGTTGTATATCCGCTACACACTTTCCTATAACCGAGGTCATCAAAGAGAATTGTGTGCCCAGGGCCGTGACTCATGTTGACATCTACGGCTATTTCATCAAAAGTGATTCCCTTGTCATGGGAATAGAACATCATGGGTCGTGTTACGTGGTAAGGCAGGATTAAGCATGTAATATAGATGTAATATAGATGTAATACAGATGTAATACAGATGTAATACAGACAAAGGAGAAACCCATTGCGGATAGGCTAAGGACTCAGGGTTTGAGAAGACACGTCATACCTTTCTATGTCGCAAACGGTCCAGCCTTTCCATGCACACACTGTAGCAGACGCTTCTCTGTTCGGGTTGGAATTACGTCCAATTTATATATATATATATATATATGTATGTACTTCCGGGACAAGCGCCAACATGGCTGCTGATCTGACTCGCTCCAGAATCATGTGTGTTTTTCTGTTATATGTGGATCTACAGTAACAGTGTTACTGGTTCCTCTTGGATAACATGTTTTATTGCGTTGTGTACAGTTGGATGTGCCCGTTAAAGTCCAGAGATGTATTTTAACCGTCATATTAGGGACAGCGTGGACTAGTGGTTAAGTGACACGGCTCACACTCCGAAGATGATGGGTTCGCTCCCCATGACAGCACCGGCAGTAACTCCGGGGAAGCAAACTCTTAGAAAATGTAGGAGGAAGCAGACCCTTGCATGCCAAAGTCGGATGCACTGGACCGACAGGTGCCAAATAAAAAAACCATAGTGCAACGCACACAGCCTTGGGGAATAGAGAAAAAGGTGAATGCAAAACAAAAAATAAACAAACAAAATCCACATATTATAGAATAAAGCCGAACACAGAATACGCAAAGCAAGGGGCCAAGATGAATATGAGACCGAAAAAGGAACATGGAAAGCCATAACGTTCATAGTGAACATGTAACGCCATGCTTAAGTAGACAGGGAGATCATAGAAAATGAACAATGTAGAGGGACACGTTGCCTGGAGAGGGATGGACTCTGCCAGGGGTAAAACGGTCCAAGACACACCAATATTGCAGAAAACATTGAGAAAAATCAGAAATGCGCTGGCCATCTCAATACACACCAATGACAATCATACCACCGAGGTTAACTCGTCCACGTGGAAGATTCAATATCCTGACACAAGCCCGAGTGGAGTGGTGGGAACTGATCCAACAATCTGAAGTATTGGTGCCCCAATGACCTTTCAGGTTACGGGAACGATGATTATGATGATGATGGTGGTGGTGATGATGATGATGATGATGATGGTGGTAATGGTGGTGATGGTGATGATGATGGTAATGATGATGATGGTGGTGATGGTGGTGATGGTGGTGATGGTGGTGATGGTGGTGATGGTGGTGGTGGTGATGATGATGATGATGGTGATGATGGTGGTGATGGTGATGGTGGTGATGATGATGATGCGATGATGATGATGATGATGATGATGGTGATGGTGATGGTGATGATGATGATGATGATGATGATGGTGATGGTTATGATGTTGGTCATGAGGTTTATGGTGGTGATGACGATGATGATATAAATATGTAGCTTAGATGTCGAATCTACTTTGGTAATAACATTCCATAGAAAATCACCCCAACCCAGCACGAGAGACCTGTACCAATCTCAGAACAAAAGCAACAGCTGTACATGCAGCAACGCGGATTCTAATCAGCCAATACACCACTAAAAGTATAACGGCCATCCTAACAGACTCCAGGAGCGAACTCCAAGCCATCTCAAGCCCCAAAACACAACTAAAAGTATAACGGCCATCCTAACAGACTCCAGGAGCGAACTCCAAGCCATCTCAAGCCCCAAAACACAACTAAAAGTATAACGGCCATCCTAACAGACTCCAGGAGCGAGCTCCAAGCCATCTCAAGCCCCAAAACACAACTAAAACTATAACGGCCATCCTAACAGACTCCAGGAGCGAACTCCCAGCCATCTCAAGGTCAGGTAAAACATGCTGATCAGACATGTTAGTCAGGGTCAGGTAAAACATACTGATCAGACATTTTAGTCAGGGTCAGGCAAAACATACTGATCAGACATGGTAGTCAGGGTCAGGTAAAACATGCTGATCAGACATGTTAGTCAGGGTCAGGTAAAACATGCTGATCAGACATGTTAGTCAGGGTCAGGTAAAACATACTGATCAGACATGTTAGTCAGGATCAGGTATAACATACTGATCAGATATGTTAGTCAGGGTCAGGTAAAACATACTGATCAGACATGTTAGTCAGGGTCAGGTTTAACATACTGATCAGACATGTTAGTCAGGGTCAGGTAAAACATACTGATCAGACATGTTAGTCAGGGTCAGGTATAACATACTGATCAGACATGTTAGTCAGGGTCAGGTATAACATACTGATCAGACATGTTAGTCAGGGTCAGGTAAAACATACTGATCAGACATGTTAGTCAGAGTCAGGCAAAATATACTGATCAGACATGTTAGTCAGGGTCAGGTATAACATACTGATCAGACATGTTAGTCAGGGTCAGGTAAAACATACTGATCAGACATGTTAGTCAGGGTCAGGTATAACATACTGATCAGACATGTTAGTCAGGGTCAGGTAAAACATACTGATCAGAAATGTTAGTCAGGGTCAGGTATAACATACTGATCAGACATGTTAGTCAGGGTCAGGTATAACATACTGATCAGACATGTTAGTCAGGGTCAGGTAAAACATACTGATCAGACATGTTAGTCAGAGTCAGGCAAAATCTACTGCCCAAGACCCTCACCTCGGCTTCCTAGTATTCCTCCCTGGAAACGAACCGTTTTCATGGCAACCTGGCTAACGAGGTGATGGATCAACGTGATCCCGTAGTAGTGAGTGGCACGCAGATTAAACAAAGCATAGCACAGCCGCCTGGATGGCCGCAGTCTACCTTCATCAGCACACTCGGGATGTGAGGAAAGCTACAGCAACCTGCTACTGAACCTCCTTTTCATGCCGCACAAAATAGTAAACATACTCATTACGGCCATACAACAACAGCAGTATTTATGTACTTCCCTGGTTTTTTTTAAAACCATCACAGCACATCCCAGAGCATTCTATCTACTCTCGTAAACGCCATGCACAGTCTAAATATACCCACCAGGTGTAAGAGGCAGTTCTGCTAAGCAAACACGGGTCGGTCCATACTGTCGATGTTTTCCACCCCACGAAAACAGACAACGTGCAGTAACTAGGCAATACATATTCTCCTCTTCCCACCCCTACAAGACCACCTGCTATACTGACCCACCCGCATCTGCGCCAAGTAAATATTGCCTTCCTGTAAGCGCTGAATATCAGATGGTATTACAGATGTTTTTTTCTTCAAAATGAGCAATATGTCTTCATAATTCTCTCTATTTCGACCGTTTGTTCCAATGTTGGTGGTGGTTTCACTCTTTTTCTACCTCTCTTTCAGATCCCAGGGAAAATAAATGATTCATTGTTTGATCTTGTCTTTGTAGCCCAACTGGGAAGGGGAGGGGGGGGGGGGGGGGGGGGGGAGTCCTCTACTTGTTTTTCTGCTTATTCTTCGTCGTCCGTTCTCCCTCGTTCCAAGCCTTGAAAATGGCTGTCCAGGTAACAAGGTGTAGTCAGGAAAAGGGAATGCGTTGTGTTGTATGTTAAAGCTTGACTGCGATATTTGCACCTTTCGGTATGGCACATCGGACTTCAGCATGACATTTTTGGGTACCGGGTTAGCCTTCCCTCTTTGATCTCTTCTCCTTAGACAGTTTGGGTACCGGGTTAGCCTTCCCTCTTTGATCTCTTCTCCTTAGACAGTCTGGGTACCGGGTTAGCCTTCCCTCTTTGATCTCTTCTCCTTAGACAGTCTGGGTACAGTGCTAGCCTTACCTCTGTGATCCATTCTCCTTAGCCAGTCTGCCATGTTGCAGCCTGTTATCTATGATCACCGCGTGAAGATAAGGAATGGTCTTGGCAGCCTGCTCTGGTTCGCTTTACCCTGACGCTAGCAGCCAGCTCTGGTTCGCTTTTCCCTGACGCTAGCAGTCAGCTCTGGTTCGCTTTACCCTGACGCTAGCAGCCAGCTCTGGTTCGCTTTACCCTGACGCTAGCAGCCAGTTCTGGTTCGCTTTACCCTGACGCTAGCAGCCAGTTCTGGTTCGCTTTACCCTGACGCTAGCAGTCAGCTCTGGTTCGCTTTACCCTGACGCTAGCAGACAGCTCTGGTTCGCTTTACCCTGACGCTAGCATCCAGCTCTGGTTCGCTTTACCCTGACGCTAGCAGTCAGCTCTGGTTCGCTTTACCCTGACGCTAGCAGTCAGCTCTGGTTCGCTTTACCCTAACGCTAGCAGTCAGCTCTGGTTCGCTTTACCCTGACGCTAGCAGTCAGCTCTGGTTCGCTTTACCCTGACGCTAGCAGTCAGCTCTGGTTCGCTTTACCCTGACGCTAGCAGCCAGCTCTGATTCGCTTTTCCCTGACGCTAGCAGTCAGCTCTGGTTCGCTTTACCCTGACGCTAGCAGCCAGCTCTGGTTCGCTTTACCCTGACGCTAGCAGACAACTCTGGTTCGCTTTACCCTGACGCTAGCAGACAACTCTGGTTCGCTTTACCCTGACGCTAGCAGCCAGCTCTGGTTCGCTTTACCCTGACGCTAGGAGTCAGCTCTGGTTCGCTTTACCCTGACGCTAGGAGTCAGCTCTGGTTCGCTGACTGCTACAGCTCTTGCACTTTTCATCATTTTGGACCCCCCCCCTCCCCTGCAGTAGTGAGTGAGCTGACAGCCATCACAGACTCATTGCTGGCTGCTTGCATCAGACTAAGGGAACCATTGCGGACCAAGAACTATTCCGACTCCCGCCAGGGCGGCCCTGGAAACAGGCAGTACTAGTGACTAGTCTGGTAAAGGTAGAGGGATCGCAGTGGGATGGCAAACTTAGTACTTTAAAAAGTAGCTGGAACCAGATATATCGAACGAAACGCGTAGATATCGCAGCCTTGCTGAAAACTACGACACAACACCCCAATGTCTTTTTGAGGAGGAACGCGGATGGAGAAGAAATAGCCGCCTTGAAATGTTAGAAAGGTAACGGTAAATCTTAGTGAAAAGCTAAAACCCAGCAGGGGCAAAAGAAGCAACAGTGATTAATATGTCAGCAGCGAGAGACTTGTAGTGTCAGCGAACCACAGCTAAGACCTTAATCCGTCATCAAGTTACGGTCCTGGAAACAGGCTGCACTAGTGTACGCTGGGAGAATAAGTAACGTTAGTGCCAAATGGCTGCAGCGCTGTTTCTGAGAGACGAACCGCTGCATTGACATCCATTCGGTTTCTCTCCTTTGTTTCGATCACTGGCAGGGCCTGAAAAAGTCTTCTCACACCAAATTGGTAGTCGAATATTGGTAGTCGAATATTGGTAGTCGAATATTGGTAGTCGAATATGCGACCAACAATTTAAAAGAAGTTAGTTCACCTCTAGGTGAACTTCGCAGTAAAGAGAAAAAAAAACATGAAAACAAATTGTAAAAGTTGATTTAGGTTAAGTTTAATCAAAAATTTTTAATGGGTATGGTCAGATACCGCACCGATTCGAGAACACAAACAAATCCTACGTTACGACCAATAGGCCTTCATCAGGAAACCGATACTGAACTAACAAATTAACATTTAAGGAAAAAATTTTGTAAACTTATCTGATAGTATACCCAGTCTGTCTAAGCGACCGGTTGGGCCAGATACTTGACTGAAAATGAAGGGAGGCGGTCAAACACAAGGTGGCCAGGAGAGCGTAAGAAGTGGAACGGAATGCGCCAGAAAAGCCAATGGTGGCCAAATATGGAAACGGTCAAATAGGGATCCAGGTGAGAGAACAAAGAGAATGTGATATAAGCTCGGAGGGTGTGAGAACAAATAGAATGTGATATAAGCTGGGGGGGGGTGTGAGAACAAAGAGAATGTGATATAAGCTGGGGGGGGTGTGAGAACAAATAGAATGTGATATAAGCTGGGGGGGTGTGAGAACAAAGAGAATGTGATATAAGCCGGGAGGGCGTGAGATTAATATAGGAGGGGGGGGGGACGCGAACCGATAGACAAAATGGGGGGGGGGGAGCAACGAAAGACAAATAGATGGGAGGCCAGTATGAGGCTTTAAGAAAAAGTATGGAAGATATAAATGTCATGCGGTTGGAGACAACCCATGCTGGAGGTAAGTCTATTCTTAAGGGCGAATCGATGACGATCGTCAGAGATTGCAGTAAAGACATTAAGCTGTAAAACCTTTTTTGTCGCTGACCGGTCTGAGATTTCTGCGAACCGGCGGTTGGAAACATTGACTAGGCTCCCCCGCTCATTCTTTGACAGTTGTTCAGATGTTCGGGCTCTTGGAAATGTTCCGCATTCACAGACATCGTCGTCCGCATTCACAGATATCGTCGTCCGCATTCACAGATATCGTCGTCCGCATTCACAGATATCGTCGTCCGCATTCACAGACATCGTCGTCCGCATTCACAGATATCGTCGTCCGCATTCACAGATATCGTCGTCCGCATTCACAGATATCGTCGTCCGCATTCACAGACATCGTCGTCCGCATTCACAGACATTGTCGTCCGCAAATCCTAATGTTTCCAAGTCCGATCTACACCACACGAGCGCTGATCTAACTATTATTTTTGTTGAAGTCATCCATTTGGATGACCGATGGGTAACGAGAATGAAAAATGGACATTTCAAGACAATAGTTAAACAGACAAGAACACGAAAAATATCTAATATATTTCAGTTGTAGTATAAATACATCGTTTGATTATCAATCTTTGGAGCACACCAATCAAATCGTGTTATTGATTCCTGTAACATGAGCTACAATACAATTCCTTCCCAACTTCCTATTATCAACAACCAGAACTACACAAAAAAACGATGCCTATTACCAGTTGAACAGAAGAGAGCAGGTCGTGGTCTTCAGACTTCTGACAGGCCACAATAGACTGAGGTACCACATATTCAACAAATTGAAGATAGGTGGCACTGACGAATGCACGTGCGGTACCGGGAAAATGACCGCTGAACATCTGCTGCAAAACTGCCCGACATACGAAGATCAGAGAGAGCAGGTGTGGCCATCACCAGTGGCAACACTAGACAAGCTCTATGGCAGTGTCGAAAGCCTCATGATGACCACTGCTTTTTTCGAAAAAATAAAGGTTGACGTCTGACAACGTACGACGAAGAAGAAGAAGAAGAAGGAAGAAGAAGAAGAAGACGAAGAAGAAGAAAGAAAGAAGAAGAAGAAGAAGAAGACGAAGAAGAAGAAGAGGAAGGAAGGAAGGAAGGAAGGAGGGAAGAAGAAGAAGAAGAAGAAGAAGAAGAAGAACCACCAGAACCGCATTTCCCCATTAGTCACCAATCCACTTTTAATTCTCTCAGGCAAACTTCTCTTCCAATCCATCACTTATATGCTTTTCCTCTAATCTTCAAACCGCTTTCACTTAATGCATGCTCGCTTAATATTCTTACCGTTTATCGCTTTTTGGTTTCCTCTGAGATGCAGATTTTCAAATAAAACTTCTAAAGCTATTTATCTCTATGTGCGTTCACCTGTTTTCATAAATGGAATGCTGTTTCCTGGTGTGCCTCTATTTGTCTACATGGACTTTTTTGTCCATCTCTGTGTGGTTATTTTTTGTTGTTGTCTTTTCACGTCAAGTCTTTGCCTTGTAAACATTGATTGGTAAGGTAAAGGTAAAGGCCCCCGTTCATCGTATGTCATGATGGCATAATTTATTTGCTAGCGCTGCTTTTAGTAAGGATTAACTGCGCTACTTTTTATCCTCACTCTCGTCTCGAGCCGCCCGACCCCAGTGGCAAGTCAAGGACAAAACGACTAGAGGGCGACTACGAGATGCAGGGGACTCCGCATTAAGCACTCGTGAAAAAGACGGCGGAGTCCGGAGTCAAACCCACACCACCTGATCACGAGGCCGACGGCTTAACCACTTCGCCACGGAATCCTAACGGAATTTTGATTGGTATGCATAAATAAAACCCTACCGAGTGGCACGCCGGGGATCTTGAAGAAAAAACAGATAAGAATAGCACCACTGGTATACTGAGAGCGTAAGGTAAGAGGCGACTAACTGTGTGACATGGCATAACAACGGTCATGGTTAGGTGGTCTGTTAAGTGCAGCTTGTATGGCGCCTAACAGGCTGCGGTTCTACTTTTCTCAAAAGAGAAATAGCTAAAACAAATAAAAACTGTTGAAAGACAGTCTATCGACTTTCAGTCCACTTGAGTCATTAGACGTCATGGGGAGGTGGACTTCATTTGTTTATTTGTTTTGGCTGGCGAAGATCCGCTGATGTCGTGCTAGGTCAATCTCAATATCTGTTAACAAACGTTAAGTTGGTAACCCCTGGAATATACGATCGCCTATTTTGGGAACTGGTGATGTGGAAGTGTACATTAGAGCAAAGTAGACCTGCAGTCTGTCAGGCGTCATGTATGCCGCTCCGCTAACCACATAACCAAGAATTGATGTTATATCCACACAGTCCCCTTTTCGCGAGACATTCTCTATGGGGCGAGATGTCCTAGAATAATTTGAGTAGATTTTAAACTGGAATTTCGCCCGAGCAACGATGGTTAAGCCTACTCTTTTCGATTTCCAAATGGCAAGGAATTGTTAACGTGCGCGCCACTGCACACGGGTGTCTGATCTCACTACTCAGAGATCAGGAGACATTTTTACCGGATGATCAACTTGAAAAAATTCAGTCTACACCGAGATTTGAACCCGAGGCGAACACCTTACCTCCAGACCACTGGATTGAAAGACAATAATGACAAAAGAGAAGAAACCAAATTCATAGAAACAAAACAGAAAAATAAATCGGACAACTAGACATTGAGCACACATAGCTCGGATTGGCAGACAGTGAACTAACTACTGCGCTACCGCGGCTCTCCTATGCCATGCAGGGAACAAGAAGAAGAAGAAGAAGAAGAAGATAAACACGAGAAAAAGATTGAGAAATAAAAGAAGAAAAAGAGGTAGAATAATAGAAGAAAAAGAAGAAGAAGAAAAATAGAAGAAGATGGAGAGGAACACGAAAAAAGAATAAGAAAAAGAAGCAGAAGAAGAAGAAGCAGAGGAAGAAGAAGAAGGAGAAGAAGAAGAAGGAGAAGAAGAAGAAGGAGAACAAGAAGAAGGAGAAGAAGAAGAAGGAGAACAAGAAGAAGGAGAAGAAGAAGAAGGAGAACAAGAAGAAGGAGAACAAGAACAATGACAAAAATAGAAGAGGAAGAAGAAGAAGAAGAAGAAGAAGAAGAAGAAGAAGAAGAAGAAGAAGAAGAAGAAGAAGAAGAAGAAGAAGAAGAAGAAGAAGTTCCAACTAAACATGAAGATTAAACAGTGTTTTGGTTTTGGTTTATACAATTGAGACAGGTTAGCATTACTCTTACAGCCATCTCATTCTTGTCTGGTCTTTTCTTTCCGGGATATTACTTATTCCTGGCCTGTGTACATTGAACTTTTCTGTACGCATGTGTTCCTCAAGCCACATAGCCGCCATCTATCTCTCTTTGTTGATTTACAATCTTTCCAGCTCTCCAGAAGTCGATAAACACGAGCCATTGTTCAGAGCAGCCAACAAATAGTAACATTCTCTTCATGGAAGACAATTTATTCGATGCAGACCTGGATTTCTCAGGAGCGACATATCTCCTTCTTTGGCTACTTTATTTTGATTTTGGCCTTTCTCTATTGCAGCAGTTCCTTTTTCAAAAGTTTGCGCCAAAGCTCTTTGTGCGCTATGACAGTGTCGATATATTCATGAACGTGGTCCGCCGATAGCCGGTGTCTTTGTGTATGAAGTGGACAAGAATAGCACCTCTACCCCACAGAGAGGACAACGTAAGAGGCGACTAACTGTGCGACATGGCATAACAGCGGACATGGTTAGGTTTTCTGTTAAGGGCAGCATAGATGGCGCATAACAGGCTGCGGGTCTACTTTGCTCTAGTATTTGAGTCTATTAAGATGGACTCACACATCGGCTAACCACCCTCCGTCTCACTTGTCCAAAAGCAGGGGAGAAATGTGCTGGTCAAGCTACTACAGCAGTAAAGGAGGCCGTGGCCTAGCCCGTTATGCAGCTACATCCCGGCTACATGCAGCTCACGCCAGAGATGGGACCTGCACATAGGGATCCGCCGCTGTGGATGGACAGGTCGACTAGGACTAGGACATTCGCCGTATTTTAAGGACATGCTTACTAGGAAGTCGACCCAACTGCCATAAGAGGCTGTGTGGGAGAAAGAGGGGGGGGGGGAAGAGAGGCAGTGTCGAGAGACTAGCAAAGGTTAGTAACACTGCAACTTGACATGCATGTCGTAAACGGCGACTGCTGACGGATGGGCATGGGACCGGGTTCCCCGTCCCGTAGAAACTTTAAGCGACGAAAACTTCAACACATATGGACAGGTTAACATTAGATGGCGGTCAAGTTGAAGGCCTCTGCTCCACAAAAAGGTATAGAGCCTAATTTAAACCCCTAATGTGGCATATTAGATTATCCTTTAGGCCTATATGTTTCGCTTTGACCAACGACACACAAGGTGCGACATGGTCAACATCACGCCGGCCGCTGATTTCTGACCAGACTGACTCTGGTAACCACTTTTTGAGGCGGTGGTCGTCCCTGAAGCCGTTTCTGATGGACAAAATTTCCCGCACCAACTAGACATTGAGCCCACATAGCTCGGATTGGCAGACAGTGAACTAACTACTGCGCTACCGCGGCTCTCCTATGCCACGCAAGGAACAAGAAGAAGAAGAAGATAAACACGAGAAAAAGATTAAGACAAAAAAGAAGAAAAAGAGGTAAAATAATAGAAGAATAAGAAGAAGAAGAAGAAGAAGAAGAAGAAGAAGAAGAAGAAGAAGAAGAAGAAGAAGAAGAAGAAGAAGAAGAAGAAGAAGAACAAGAAGAAGAAGAAGAAGAAGAAGCAGAAGAAAAAGAAGAAGAAGAAGAAGAAGAAGAAGAAGAAGAAGAAGAAGAAGAAAAAGAAGAAGAAGAAGAAAAAGAAGAAGAAGAAGAAGAAGAAGAAGAAGAAGAAGAAGAAGAAGAAGAAGAAGAAGAAGAAGAAGAAGAAGAAGTACACAAACAAGAACAAAAACAGAAGAAGAACAACAACAAGAAGAAACACATTTCAGACAAAGACAACATACGCAAGTCCTGTGCCAAGCTGACTGATAAGACAAGGCAGAGAGGCAGGTATTTGTGTTAATGGCTTCTTTGTTCTCGTCTCCGATACGACTGACAGCTTATCCGGCAGCTTACTCGAATGATAATCAGATGAAAATAATAGAGCAACGGCAAACTTCTAAGAATGTCGTAAAAAATGACTGAATAGCGTTGCGGTTGTCGCTGATAGCCTCATCATGTAATATGATATTGTCACTATCTTCTTCTTTGGCGTTCGTCCCGAAAAGAACATTTTTGACTTTGTGGGTTAGTATACAACGAGTCTGCGATATATGCATCTTTATGTCCGACACATCCGATTTCACCACTGATTATTTTTTAATTTCTTTTTGCATTTTTTTTGCGTTGGCTTCATTTCTTTCATTTCCAAGGCGGTATGCGTTGCACTGTGGCTTTTATTTTGCGTCTGTCGATTCAGTGCGTCCGACCAGCATGCATTTGTATGTAAGGGCCTGTCTGTTCCTGCATTTTTTAAGGGTTTTGAATACCCGGGGTAACGGCCAGGGCTGTGATGGGGAGCGAACCCAACACCTTGAGTTTGTGAGCCGTGCCTCTTAAACACTAGCCCACGCCGTCCCCAGTGTATTTTTTTAAACCGGGTTTTCCTTCCCTCTCTGATCCATAATCTCTTAGCCAGACTGCGTGGCTGCAGTCTATGTTTAGGGCCGACACTTAGAGACAGAATAGGATCTTGGCTAGCTGTGGGTCACTGATCCTGATGCCAGCAGCCAGCTACGAGCCGTTGGCTGATGCTAGTTTATCTACTGCTGTAACTTAAGCCCCTATTTCCATTAGAACCAGCAACCGCAGAAGCTTGGATTCAGGCTCCCAGTATTAGGGCCAGTTCAGTTTATACAATGACTTCTTGAGATAGATGGGGCACCCCTGCTCACACATCCACAACCCTACACCACCCATCTCTGTCTCCGGTTGCATTTTGTGCCTCTTCTGGTCTTAGGTTAGTCCATTCATGAATGGCTTTCCATCGTTTTCTCCGCCTTTCCTTGCCTTGTACTGTGTCCTGTAGTACCGTATTTGCAAGGCATTTGGGTCTCGAGACGGGGACACACCAATTCACCGTTCGCATTTTAATCATTGTGAGGTGGTCGTCGTACAGTGCACTTGGATTATCGATTCTTCGTTGTACTTTACCACTTTTGATGCAGTCGCTGTAGGTGATGTTTTAAAACTCTTCTAAAACAGCGCATACCAATGGACTAGATTCTTCTCTGGAAGTACGCTATAACAGTCCATGTTTCGTAGGCGTAAAGAAATATCGAAAGAACCAGTGAGCGATGTAGTCTGACCTTTATGGGAAAGCAGAGTCGTTTATCTTTCCATATGTTTCAATCGTGCAAGCGCCGCTGTTGTCTATGTTATTATGGTCAGAACCTTTGGTTTTGATTACTCATCACTGATTGTTGAGCCCAGATACTTTAAGCAGTTCACTGTTTCAAGTTCCTATCAATTTGTTTAGCGGCCAGCTGCAGTCAAACCGCATGCTTCCCTTTAGTCCAAATAGGTGAATTATTTAAAAAAGCTTGGAAGCAGGTTTACTTGAAAACAGACCATCTGTTTCACATTGAAACGTAATAGTATTTTCTCGTTCCAACAATGAGCAGGTCAACAATAAGGATCTATGAGAACTGTTAAAAGCCCCCTTGACCTGTAGCCAGATCTACCAGCGTTGTAAGCCATCAGTGGAAGTTCATGAGGGTGCATTCTCATGAGATGACCAAACCAACTTATTTTCTGCCTGGAAATGTATTCGACACAAGCCGTAGTGCCGACCTTACTTCGAATGTCGTCATTCCGCATTCTGTCTCTTCTGGTAACACCGATGACCTTCCTCAAACACTTCATTTCACACTTCGAAATTCTGCTCTCACGCTCCCTTGACAGAGGCAATGTTTGGCACTAGTAGCACAGAATCGACATAAATATACTGTTTATCAGCTGTTGCTTTGTTGCCAAACTAATGCCCGGGTGTCTAAGCGGTGGGGACAGCTGATAAGTCACCGCAGATGCTTTCTGACACCTAGTCTCAATTTTCCTGCCGAAAAACTCCTGCCCACATACTTGAACTCATGAACGTGTTGAAGAGCAATATCATTTAGACTTATCTTTAGTGGACAAGGTGTTTTACTGATCATCATAGTTTCTATTTTGTTCTCGATAATTCGCGTATTGTATTTAGCACAGGTAGTCGCAAGCGCGTTCATGTGCTTTTGTAGATTAAGAGGCTTCAATCGTGTCCTTTTGTCGTGAGAAGTAATTGTTTTACTGCTCTGCCTAGCCTAAACGGATCTACAAAAAAACTACAAAGAACTGATCTACTAAACAGCTCTAAAAATAGATACAATTAAAACTAGACAGCCTAACAAATCCAAAAACATTAACAGAAAAACCAGACTCTCGGAAAAAAATAATAAAAATTCAATATGGTGACTGCAACGTGATCTACTTAAACAACTGATAAATAATGCAGAACATGGGTTCCTAACGCATTACTCGTAACATCATCTCTATATTTTCTCAGAGTCTCCTCCAACGGACCAGGTTCAAATCCCGTGCGTTCCCAGTTTGGCAGATATGGTGGGTTTTTTTCGCTCCTCTACAAATGAAAAGAAATGGCAACCTACAGTACTGCACACCTGCCAAAAAAACTTATAACAACCAAATGGGTTGGCGGTTGTAAGAAGGGACGTTCTGCAATGAACATACTATTTACTTCACATTACTCGCTTGGGCAGGCGCAAGACCGCAGGTTAAGAACCGCTGCAATAGCGATTCTAGAATTTAAGATTTCTGCGAGTAGGCAAACCCGATTATTCTGAGGGTTTCAGCCGAAAATAGAGGTGGAGATATATATGGGAAATTATTTAAATTGGGATTTGACGAAATGGGCTTCCTCTGTGTGTTCTGGTCGACACAGTTATGGAACTCACAAAATCGAGGAAAAGAGAAACGAAGAATTGATATATAATGTGGCAGGTGTTAAAGGTTAGTGATATCTCGAGTGAATTCAAGAAAGTAGTAGAGAAAGGATTTGATAATCATGCGAGGGTTCAGGGCTCTTGAAATCTAGACACTGCACGCCAGTAATTCACGCAGTTACAAAGAGTGATCAGCGAATGATTTTGTTTCGTTGTTTCTAATACCGACAATGAGTAGGTTTATTCTTTTGTATTCTTTTCATTGGTTAGGTCAGGTCAGGTCATTTCGTAACCGGTGAGATCGTTGGGGCACACATGAAGACATCCTCACAACGCCACGCCACCCTTCTCTGTCAGATGCCGCTGCCTGTGACTCTTCTCGTCGGAGATTGGTCCATTCTTTTATGTTGTCCTCCAATATATTTTTGTGACGGCCTCTTCATCGTCTGCCATGCGCCTTTCCGTGGAGGATTGTATTTGCAAGACCATTTTATCTCAACATTTGCGCATTGAAATGGACGTTAAATGGCGGGTTGTAGTTTTACTCACATCCCGAGCGTGCTGATGAATGTGGGCTGTGGTCCTCCGGGCAGTTGGGCTATGCTTGGCTTCATCTGTGTCAGGTTATGAAGAGGTTTATTTACCGGCCGTAGTGATATGCTTGTGTCTTTCAGCGTCACGTTATGAAGAGGTTTATTGACCAGGCCCTAGTATGTGCTTGTGCCTTTCAGCGTCAAGTTATGAAGAGGTTTTTTTGACCGGGTCCTAGTATGTACTTGTGTCCTTCAGCGTCAGGTTATGAAGAGGTTTCTTGACCGGGCCCTAGTATGTGTTTTCCAGCGTCAGTTTATGAAGAGGGATCTTGACCGGACCCTAGTATGTGCTTGTGTCTTTCAGCGTCAGGTTATGAAGAGGTTTCTTGACCGAGCCCTAGTATGTTCTTCGTACACGGGGAGCTTTACTTCTTCAGTTATTTTGTGGTCGAGAGGTAAGACAGTCGCCTCTTAAACGATGAGCGGAAACGGCGTGGGTATGAGCACGAAGGTTTCAAGCTACCCCTGATCTTAAATAGGTAGGACCAGAGTGCCTACATCCTCAATTACCTCCAGTCGCCTTGATTCAAGTCTTGCCACTGACCTATGGTAGTTTGGGACCAGAGAGTGAGGGTGATAACCACCGCAGCTTCTTCCCCACTTTAATCCAAAAATAAAGCGCAAGTTACGTCATCAAGACAAGAACCGCCTGAAGTTGTTGCAACAACTAACTTTTTAAAACGTCATTTCCGCTATCCATCCTTTGGGCGCAATTCTGACATTCGGCGGTAGCTCCTGGTGAATGATGCTGTAAGATTGGCAACTCAGCCATGTGTACATGCGGACAGGCGCCCCAGACAGCAGAGCACATACTAAAAAACTTCCCCGAATATGATATACAGAGAAAATCTCACTGGCCCATAGAAACAACACTGGAAGAGAAACTTGATGGACCTGTATGTGAACTACAAAAGACAGTGAAGTTTATACAAGAGACAACATTGCAGATATAGACAATATTTTAAAGCGAACGAAAGAAGAAGAAGATTGTACCGAATAATATAGTTTAAAAAAAATATTTACTTGGTTACAGTGAGATCAGCAACTTTATTCAAAGTCACACTCGTTCACTCAGTTGAAAGATCACGGACCAGCGGGAGCAATCATTGAAGATGACGCAGGTGAAGAAATCCACTTGTACAATGATCATTTTCAAAGTGTGAAGTCGGCGTTAAATGTTGACAAACTTGATCTCTTCAATCTCGTTACGATAAATATTCGTGATCAAGTCATGAGCGACGCAGATGAGCGTATCAAACTTGAAAACAACAAAAAAAAACAAAAAAAAAGCACTTGTAACTTGAAGAAAAAAACCGCAAATTCACCAAAGAAACAACAAACATAACAAAATTACTCATCTGGTTCCAAACAAAACACACAAAAAACAACATATTTCTTAGTACATGGGTTCTAAAAATGGGTGAGGTTGGGGGATGCTAAGGTTTTAATGAAACGGGCCATTCGGTAGTGGAGGTAACACTGGGACCAACATTGAACAAAGTGTGATGACTTTTTGAGTTAGACCTTTATGGAAAGGTTGTAATGATATTCTCAGCAAAAGTGATTTAGGTAAATGATATTCTGAACTCTAAGGTAATAAGGGGCCTTCCACAAAAGAGTCATACCATCATGAGAATAACACCCCCACAATACCTCTACGAGATTGACACACCTACCAGAGTCATACCTCTACAAGATTGACACCCGCACCATATCTCTACAAGATTGACACCCCCACCATATCTCTACAAGATTGACACACCCACCATACCTCGACGAGATTGACACACCTACCAGAGTCATACCTCAACAAGATTGACACTCCCACCATATCTCTACAAGATTGACACACCTCCCAGAGTCATACCTCTACAAGATTGAAACCCCCACCATACCTCTACAAGATTGACACTTCCACCATAACTCTACAAGATTGAAACCCCCACCATACCTCTACAAGATTGACACTTCCACCATATCTCTACAAGATTGAAACCCCCACCATACCTCTACAAGATTGACACTTCCACCATACCTCTACAAGATTGACACTTCCACCATATCTCTACAAGATTGACACTTCCACCATACCTCTACAAGATTGACACTTCCACCATAACTCTACAAGATTGACACTTCCACCATACCTCTACAAGATTGACACTTCCACCATAACTCTACAAGATTGACACCCCCACCATACCTCTACAAGATTGACACCCGCACCATACCTCTACAAGATTGACACCTCCACCACACCTCCACGAGATTGACACCCCCACCATACCTCTACAAGATTGACACCCCCACCATACCTCTACAAGATTGACACCCGCACCATACCTCTACAAGATTGACACCCCCACCATACCTCTACAAGATTGACACCCGCACCATACCTCTACAAGATTGACACCCGCACCATACCTCTACAAGATTGACACCCCCACCATACCTCTACAAGATTGACACCCGCACCATACCTCTACAAGATTGACACCCCCACCATACCTCTACAAGATTGACACCCGCACCATACCTCTACAAGATTGACACCCGCACCATACCTCTACAAGATTGACACCCCCACCATATCTCTACAAGATTGACACCCGCACCATACCTCTACAAGATTGACACCCCCACCATACCTCTACAAGATTGACACCCGCACCATACCTCTACAAGATTGACACCCGCACCATACCTCTACAAGATTGACACCCGCACCATACCTCTACAAGATTGACACCCGCACCATACCTCTACAAGATTGACACCCCCACCATACCTCTACAAGATTGACACCCGCACCATACCTCCACGAGATTGACACCTCCACCATACCTCTACAAGATTGACACACCTACCAGAGTCATACATCTACAAGATTGACACCCCCACCATACCTCTACAAGATTGACACCTCCACCATACCTCTCCGAAATTGACACTCTCACCATACCTCTCTGGAAACGACAGTCCCAACAGAGTCATACCTCCAGGAGAATGACACCACACAAAGGACAAGACGACCCACTGCATGTTATCTGATGACAGGATTACATGCTTGGCCGTGAGCTTATAGTATTTCATGGATTCATTGTCTGGTTATCGATTATTGAGTATCGAATCTCTGGCTAGTCCTTACTTTAATCCAACATTTAAAAACTGACATGTAATCTCTTAGAGTCTGCACTGATCACAGCCGAATCAGACGGTATCGATACAAGGAAATTAGGATGCGAACTAACGATCAATATGTTTGTAGCCCTGGCGAAATACCAACCGATCATCTGCTACAGATGTGTTCGATATATGAGGAACAGTGTATTCACGGCCATTTCTAATAACGGTCAGTGGAGAGCATTACGGAGATACAAAGGACGGCATGGTAAACAGTCAGCTATTTAGAGTTTGTGCTTGAAAGTGTATGAGCAGGGGGAAAAAGAACATACAAAATAGAAGAACTCACAAACAGAAAAATTTCCTCCCCCCACAAACTGAAGAGCCTCACAAACAGAAACACCCACAAACAGAAGACCGCCACAAACGGATGAGCCTCACAAACGGAAGACTCCCACAAACAGAAGACCATCACAAACAGAAGACCAACACCAACACAGAACCCCCACAAACAGAAGACCCCCACGAACAGAGAACCGCCACAATCAGAAGACCCCCACAAATCAGAAGACCCCCACAAACAGAAGACCCTCACCAACAGAGAACCCCCACAAACAGAAGACCCCACAAACAGAAGAACCCCCCCCCCCCAACCCCCCCGCCCCCCACATACAGAAGACCCCCACAAACAGAAGAGCCCCACAAACAGAAGACCCCCACCAACAGAAGACCCCCACCAACAGAAGACCCCCACAAACAGAAGACCCCGACAAACAAATGACCCCAACCAACAGAAGACCCCCACAAACAGAAGACCCCCCCCCCCACAAACAGAAGACCCCCACAAACAGAAGACCCCCCACAAACAGAAGACCCCCACAAACAGAAGACCCCCACAAACAGAAGACCACCACAAACAGAAGACCCCCACAAACAGAAGACCCCCACAAACGGAAGAACAACCCTCAATTTTGTTAATAGCTTAAATGGATACCCTTTCCCTGCACATTAGAAGGTTAACGTACCTGGTTTCATGTTTCATCCAAATACCGCTCAGAATGATTTTATCCCGATTGCATATTCTCACCCGGGCGAACCTAATCCCCCGCCTGGATTGACACATCAATCACGTAGGGAGAATACAATTTATCGCGGGCGGCACGCCCCGCCCAAAAGTGCGTCTGTGTCAGTATAGCTATCTGTTGTACTTGGTAAATTGCCTGTTATTAAGGTTGTTAATGGCTGTTTATCTTGTTGCGGTAACGGCGATAAGAGGTTCAAGTCTCGGTTGTAATGGAAGTATGTAGATATACTAGCATTTACTTCATCTTTCCACCCACTTTGATTTTTTTAAGCGAGAGAAAGTTATTTGTCAGATCAAGTCAAGAACACGCAGAAAGAATATGCAAGTATAGGAATAGGCAAAGGAAAACACGCAAGAAGAAGTTATGTCTATTCGATGAATATATCCATGTTAATGTCTCCGTTTCATTTTATGCATTCAAATTTATATATTTGCATTGTGTGCTGTCCCTTAACTTAACTTAACGTCTTTATATTGGTTTAGAAGACCCTGCAGAGTCTGTATACAACCAGTTTCATTTACATTAATAGTTGTCCATCACAAGTGATGAAGACCACTCTCTTTGTTCAGCCGTGTGGACAGTCGTATCTCTTGCTGTGTCCGCTGAAATGGGTGACTTGCGCGGTGATTTGGATTATAGTGAGGAAGAAACTGCGCCTTTTGTCAACCTCACTCACAGAGCCTAAGCTACCTTTTGCCAGTGGCAAGACATTCATCGAGACGACTGGAGATAGCATATGACGCAGATTTTGCCTCAGGGTTACCACCGAAGCTTTTCCGTAAACATGTAACCAGCAGGGTAGAAAGGTGGGATGGCATCTAACGCAGTTTGTCGTGCCTTTTCGATAACCACAAGAGGTCGTATGGACAACACTCCGCGTGCGAGTGGGTCGGGCATCTCTCCCCAGCTGTATTCAACTCATTACAGTAGCATCTAAAATTCCCATACGCCAAATTCGCGAAGGTGAACCGGCAGAACTAACCCGTGAGATACGTCACAGGTATAAGCGTAGTGCCATTCAGCCGGCGTCCAGACCAAGATAAACGGATGGAAGAAATCACAAAAAAAGAACGAAATAACAAGTCCAGACGGAAAACAACACCACGTTTCAGTGAATACAAGTGTAAGTCGTCGACTAGTGTGAATTCCAGGCAAATCCGTGGTCTAGCGGCATCCATAATGATCCAAAACAGTAGAGAATTGTAGACTCGCAGCCAGTTATGGCGCCATCTTTGCCAGATTTACATTACCTTACTCTAAAAGCTATGAGCATTCAATTTATTCTTAAATGCATTAACTGTCCCTGCCTCCACTACCTCTCCTGGCAAATGCCTTCCAAGCATTCACCACTCTCTGACTAAAAAAATATTTACTAATATCTAATCTGGACCACCCTGAAGATGTCCTTTTGCTCGTAAAGTCGGTTTCCTTTATTTTTTCAGCCCAGTGCGGTATATGAAGAATATATATATTCATACGTCTTTTTAAATACTTAATTTATTTTTTCCACTGTACCGCTGCGACCTAATCATAGTTTTATTGTGTGTTCCTTCCTAGCAGCCTTGAATGCTGTCACACAGGGTGCTCCGACGTCATTGTTAATACGTTCTGGAGTGTTCTTTCTTATCAACCTTGCCTTTTGTCACACAGGGTGCTCCGACACCATTCTCATAACGCTCACGAGTGTTCTTTCCCAGCAGCCTTGCATGCTGTCACACAGGGTGCTCCGACACCACTCTCATAACGCTCCCGAGTGTTATTTCCAAGTGGCCTTGCATGCTGTCACACAGGGTGCTCCGACACCATTCTCATAACGCTCCCGAGTGTTCTTTCAAAGTGGCCTTGCATACTGTCACACAGGGTGCTCCGACACCATTCTCATAACGCTCCCGAGTGTTCTTTCCCAGCAGCCTTGGATGCTGTCACACAAGGTGCTCCGACACCATTCTCATAACGCTCCCGAGTGTTCTTTCCAAGTGGCCTTGCATGCTGTCACACAGGGTGCTCCGACACCATTCTCAAAACGCTGACGAGTGTTCTTTCCCAGCAGCCTTGCATGCTGTCGCACGATGCTTCGACCCCATCAAGTGTTCTTTCCCAGCGACCGTGCATGCTGTCACACACGGTACTCCGACCGCATTCTCATAACATGCCCGGCACACAAATGAAAATTACTCACGGCCGTTGCTTCTTTCTCATGTCTGTAATAAACTTGATTTGTGAAGTGGCTCTTTCAAACAACGGAAAGGATATAACGTTAGATCCCATGAAGCTAGAACAAGGGCCTATTGTTTGTACTCCATAACCCGCAATCTCGCTCTAACGTTAAATACAGTGTGCCTTCCTTGTGGTAGTGCAGACCAATCTCCTGTCGCTTACACTAATTGTCTTCTGATCAAATCCTTACATCGAAAATTTTTTTAACAAAACTGAAATAAAATTTCAATTCTTCAGTTGTCTTGTGGGGTCGAGATGCTGTGCAGTGTATGAACTGCAGCGGTCAGTGATGCATAGCTTACTGCTGGCGTCAGGGTCAGCGACCCATAGCTGACTATTAGCGTCAGGGTCAGCGACCCATAGCTGACTGCTAACGTAAGGGTCAGCGACCCATAGCTGACTGCTAACGTCAGGGTAAGCGACCCAGAGCCCACAAGATCCTTCTCATGGCAGTAATTCTGGATAACAGGCTGCAACAGAGCTGACTGGCTAAGGAGAAGGGATCGAGGAGGGAAGGCTAGCCCGGTACTCAAAAATGCCAGTTGAAGTCGAATGTGTGGGACCAAAAGGTGCAAATATCGCAGTCAAGATGCGGATTTCGGTCTCCAGACAACATCCAGCTAATTGCGAAGCCCTCTGTGGGGCTTTGTAGCGAAAGATTGAAAACAAATGAAGAAGAAGAAGAAGAAGAGAAACAAAAAGAAGAACAACAAGATAAAGAAGAAGAAGAAGGAGAAAAAGATGTTATCATGTTAGACGACGTCCCAGGTATATGATCTGTCAGCACTTTCACTAGTTTTATCTTCAGCCCGTCTTTCATTATTAATGCTGTGTGTTCCTTTAGCTATATTCCCTTGTTGAAAACACCATTGACATGCTTAAAAAGTATTTATACCGAATGCAAGCGTAGCAACATTACATATAACCTAAGCAGCAGCCGTTTGTAACGGCTGTGTCGTGTTACCATCTGGCGCTCGCTTATCTCGTCAGTTCTACCGTAAGGTCTTTGCTTATTAACTATGTGTTCATTGGACAAATGGGTTAAACCGGCCTGGATTATTTATATATGTATGGATTTATTGGTAATTTCTAATACAGATATTGCTCGATCGCTTTACATGCTTGACTCCCCCGCTGGGCTCCATATTGATTACCATCTTGTTTGACCGTGATGTGGAATGGGGCAGATTTCTCGGGATTAAATATTTAGTTGTGGTACAGAAGTTTACATCTTCTGTGCATGCCTGGAGCCGACGACGAGACGTTGCGACTGGAGCGAGTACGGCATCGACATAAACGGACGATTACTCAAGCATCTGAGATTTGCAGACGATATCACATTCATTGCAGAAGCGACACGAATGCTTGCATCGCTGGAGGCGGAGGGAAAGAAAGCAGGTATCACCATACATTTAGAAACAACGAAAGCAATGCGCAACGGCTTTTGCGGAGCCCAAACCCGAGTCCCTAAACGATACTCCCCTGGAAGATGTCGACATCCACCTCGGTGGACTCTTCAACATGGAACATAACCTGAAGACGGAGGCTGTCACGCACCGACGAGAGGGCTGGACCGTCTTCAACTCGATAAAGACGGCAACAGACGCTACAAGAGATACCAGACTGCGAGCAGACGTATTCAATTTAGTGGTCCTACCACCGCTATATTATGGAAGGGAAACCTAGACTTTAACAAAAGCAATGGAGAACCAGCTAAGGACAACACATGCCTCGCTTGTGGGCCTATCATCGAGGCCAAACTCCAGATGGGCGCAAGAGTGACATCCGGTCAATATCCCACGTCAAGGATGTCATACCGCATGCCAACATCTCCAAGCACCGCCGGGCTGGCCTACATGTCATCAGAAGGATAGACGAATACTGGAGCACATCAACCACTCAGTGATACCCACACAGCTAAACAGGACCTCCTGACCGAGCCCCCTTCTCATCCCGCCTCTCGGTCCCTCCCAAGGTGACAAGATTCGCTCGAGCTGTACAAGACTCACGATTCTCAAACAAGCAGGTCAACCATCCACTGGACAGCCCGTGCATGAGACTGAACCTACTGGGTCCTGAGCTGGCACCCGCACAAAACCAAAAAACCCAGCACTGCTCGACCCTAGCCATCTAAGCAGGGAAATGCACTTACTGGCTACCCCCAACTCGCACAAGCAAAATCGCACAAGATGTGTAGCCTGCACAATGGCAACCACCATTGTAGAAGTACTGGTCGATTAAGACAGAGGGTTCCAAATTTGGCGGTAATCCGTCCCAGTGTTCTTCAACCTAGGCGCCAGCGCCCACTAGCGGGAAATGTTATCTTTCAGATGGGTGGTAGCAGAGTAATGACAGTCTGTATTAAAAGTGAAATCGGAGGAGTGGTAATGAATAATCTTATTAGATGGCAAAAGGTGAGCAAGATTACAGGAGCTTGTGAAAACAATATACAACAAGTCAAGAGTTTGGATTAGACGTAAACATAGAGACAACAAAGACTATGATAATTTATGAAAAGTGACGAGGTATCCATGTATGAAGATATAAATAAAAGATCAACTTCTTGAACAGGTACAGAGTTTCTCCTATCTAGGTCATATAATAACGGAAGATGGCAGCAGTGAAAAAAAGAAAGAGAAAAGGTATTACCAAGATGGTATTCGGCAACATGCGACACATATTGACACCCAAACAGATAAATCATAAATTGAAAATTAGAATTGTCAGGTGTTATGCATACTCGTTACTACTTTATGGCGCAGAAACATGGACAATGAATAACAAGTTGGAAAAGAGTATTGAAGTCTTCGAAATGTGGGTATATAGAGGATTGGGTTGCATTTCTAGGAAAGAGAAGAAAACAAATTTGGAGGTTTTGAAAAAGTTGGGGGTGAAAAGAGAATTAATGACCGAAATCAGGGTTAGACAGTTACGTTATTTTGGTCATATAACAATACATACCTCCTTGTTGAAGACCATACTGGAGGGTAGGGTGGAAGGCAGTCGTTCAAGAGGCAGACACGTTTTAAGTAGGTGGATAACATCAGGAGATGGACTGGAAACAGCTTCTCAGATTGTACCATTACGAGAAGAGATACACTGGAGATCCAATGCAGCCGATATTCGATCAGGAGATGGCACTTGAACTGAACTGTATTAAAAGGCTTAGGCAGACAAAGAAAGACATGGCATCAAGATGTCAAGGAATGCTAAGGCATGATTCTGGAACAAGCTGGAGAGTTGGAAAAGAGGCAGAGCTAGACCAAGAAGGCGATGGCATCACGATGTCAAGGAATGCTAAGGCATGATTCTGGAACAAGCTGGAGAGTTGGAAAAGAGGCAGAGCTAGACCAAGAAGGCGATGGCATCAAGATGTCAAGGAATGCTAAGGCATGATTCTGGAACAAGCTGGAGAGTTGGAAAAGAGGCAGAGCTAGACCAAGAAGGACATGGCATCAAGATGTCAAGGAATGCTAAGGCATGATTCTGGAACAAGCTGGAGAGTTGGAAAAGAGGCAGAGTTAGACCAAGAAGGCGATGACATCAAGATGTCAAGGAATGCTAAGGCATGATTCTGGAACAAGCTGGAGAGTTGGAAAAGAGGCAGAGCTAGACCAAGAAGGCGATGGCATCAAGATGTCAAGGAATGCTAAGGCATGATTCTGGAACAAGCTGGAGAGTTGGAAAAGAGGCAGAGCTAGACCAAGAAGGCGATGGCATCAAGATGTCAAGGAATGCTAAGGCATGATTCTGGAACAAGCTGGAGAGTTGGAAAAGAGGCAGAGCTAGACCAAGAAGGACATGGCATCAAGATGTCAAGGAATGCTAAGGCATGATTCTGGAACAAGCTGGAGAGTTGGAAAAGAGGCAGAGTTAGACCAAGAAGGCGATGACATCAAGATGTCAAGGAATGCTAAGGCATGATTCTGGAACAAGCTGGAGAGTTGGAAAAGAGGCAGAGCTAGACCAAGAAGGCGATGGCATCAAGATGTCAAGGAATGCTAAGGCATGATTCTGGAACAAGCTGGAGAGTTGCAAAAGAGGCAGAACCAGACCAAGAAGGCGATGGCATCAAGGAAAGTTATGACATGACTCTGAAGTAGGCTGAAGAGTTGGCAAGAGATGGAGTTTCTTACAGACGGTCTGTCATGGAAGCAGCGTTCTACAAAAGACATGCCACATGATGATAATAATGTAATAAAAACATCAAAAATGTACAGACTCAGTGGACGATCACAAAATTGTTTTCAATTTAGATTTTAGTGGGCGGTAAGGAAAATTTACTCTCACGAAAGTCATAAAAGTGGGCATCAAGTATAAAAAGGCACACGAGCCGATCTATACCATATTTCTGAAAGTTTGAAGGAGAGATATTTGAAAGGTTTTGCCTTTGAAGATATAATTTCATTAATGTGCAAGATTTACACATGAGCTTTGCATTTTCTTAAAGCTTGGAATGTCATTTAGGTGATGGTTTCCTATTTTTCAACGCAGTCACCATCGCTGTCTACACACAAACGCCAATGTCGGATAAGGTGTTACATCTCGTCGATAAAAAAAATCCAACGTCTTCCTGACATATCTGCCGTCTACGCTGTTTCATATCCGTTTTATATATCTGGGTTCAATTGTCAGTGATGAAGGACCAAAATGCGAGGGTTGTGGCCATAATAGCACAAACAATAGCGACGCTTGCACGGCTCAAGAAAATCTGGCAATATAAAGGGGTAGCCATATGCACGAAGATCAGATTAATGCTTACATTCGTTTTGTCAATATTCCTCAATGATTGGGAGACATGGACAATTACAGCTGACCTGCAGCGGAGGATATAGGCCTTGAAGATGAAATATTTCCGAAGACTTCTAAACGTCACTTACAAATACGATAACGAATTACAACAGCAATATGGCCTTTTGGCAAAGAAAAAAAACAAAAAACAAACCGAAACTGGCTTGGTACGGTCACATATCGAGATGAAACGGTCTTGTAAATACGAACCTGCACGGAAAGGTTCAAGGGGGACGACGAGAGGTTGTCCCAAAAAGAGGTGGTGTTATTCTTGTCCTTGTCATACACAAAGACCCAGGCAGACAACTCTGGAAATATTTGGATTATAGTGAGAAAGGAAACGCTCTGAACAACCATCTCACTATTATCCCGAATTACCTGGATCAGTGGCAAGACTATTGGTATAGACGTCTGACGGTAACTCAGGATGTATGCACTCTGGTTTTACCTCGCATGAGACCAGGGGTTGCTTGAAACTTGCGGGATTCGATTTCCTACCGTTTCAGTTCATCCCTGTGAGAGGCTAGTGCCTTAACCTTTTTACTACAGCGACCCCCAGCGACAGCGAGTTCACATATACAACAACATAATCAGAATAATATCACATCAACTGTTCAACCTCGGGCTATGTTATCCAACTGCACCACATTCAACAGTCCCTATCAAAGCATGGGGCTGACTGAGGTGTAGTCTGTCATCTTTCATCGAAAGATGGACCATTGAAGCACAGACATGTATCGCATCTTCAGAATGGTGGTCTCCATATGTAACCCAGGACCAGTAGCATTCTTTCATTCTGGATACGTTCCAACCTTCCACACTGGGAACGTGACAGTGGGAGAGTACCGAGCCAGTACATGACTGCTATAGTTGACACAGGTAACAAAAAAGCAAGCGGATTAAAGGAACCCGTAGCATTACTGCCGTAGGGAGTGAGGTGTAAGCGATATCACATTTCAAAGGCTCGGCTATATGAGGGTGGTAGCCATCTCCTCTCCCTCGCCGCTTTTGCTTCCCGCTACTGAACCGGTGCCCATTTAAGGCTGGGTCGACCCAGGAGCCGCTGCGGTTTGAAAAAAACATTTCCGCCTCAACTGAGGAATTTCTTCTCCTTCCTCGTTCGTCTTCAGACCCCAACTTCAATGACTTTAACAAAGGCAGCAGTCTTAACTTAACATCTGTATACTGGTTTAGAAGACTCTGTAGTCTTTATACAACCAGTTTCATTTACATTACATTGCTCTAAAAGCTATGCGCATCTAATTTGTCGACTCAAGGCTCTGTACACTTCCGTGCAGCTTCTCCTGGAAGGACACTGGCTGTTGCCAAATGCTACTTCTCTTGTTGGTATACAGTGGACAGGACTGCAAAATATGTCCTGGCGTCATGGAGGCTGTGCCGCAGGCACAAAGGTCTGTAGTGCTGGGGAATGAATCCAGGACCACCCAGATGCGAAGCCAGCTCTCTAACCACTGAGCTACAAGGCTCCCTAAGCAAGCGGATATGTACAATAATAGTGTGTCAGACTAGCCATACTTTCAAATAGAAATAAACAGCAGACTGGCTAAAGACTGGAATCGAACTAAGGAGAAGGGATCGAACTAAGGAGAAAGGATCCAACTAAGGAGAAAGGATCGAGCTAAGGAGAAGGGATCGAACTAAGGAGAAGGGATCTAACTAGAGGGAAGGGATCTAACTAAGGAGAAGGGATCTAACTAAGGAGAAGAGATCGAACTAAGGAGAATAGATCGAACTAAGGAGAAGGGATCGAACTAAGGAGAAGGGATCGAACTAAGGAGAAGGGATCTAACTAGAGAGAAGGTATCGAACAAAGGAGAATGGATCAAACAGAGAAGGCAAACTGGTCACCCAAAATTGCTTTCTGAAGTCGGATGTGTCGGACCGGAAGGTGTAAATATCGCAGTCAAGCTGTAAACTACGATAAAATGCATTCCGTTCTCCGGACACCATCTTGTTACTTGCAAAACCCTTTTAAGGACTTTGTAGTGGGAGATTGAGAACGAATGAAGAAGAAAAACAAATTTAGAAGTTTTTATTTTTTTATATTTTGCATTCGCCTTATTTCTCAATTCCCCAAGGCAATCTCCGTACGTTGTAGTTTTTATTTTGCGTCTGTCGGCCCAGTGCATCCGACTTCAGCATGCATTTTAGGTAATGGTCTGCTTCCTCCTGCATTTTCTAAGGGTTTGCTTAGGGTTTGCTTCCGGTAGGTGCTGTGATGAGGATCGAACCCAGCACCTTCGGTTTGGGAGCCGTGTCACTTAACTACAAAGGCCACGCCATCCCCATTGAAAACTTGTATCATTGATTGTCTGACGTCAATTTCTTCAAACTATCCCCCCCCCCCCCCCTCCCCTATTCGCAATTCTTCACAAAGCAATGGACACTCCTGCTTCCTTTCTCCCTCCCCCTGTCTCTCTCTCTCTCTCTGTCTCCCTCTGTCTGTCTATCTCACTTTCTTTCACGCACGCACACACACGCAGTCTGCCAGACGTTACACGTGAACGGTCTGTAACTAAAATAAACATACAATTTGCCTGTACTTTAGTCCTAAAGTGTACTGAACACCTTCCCTTTCAGCACGAATTGGTTGTCTGTTTGAGTGACAGTAACAACGAAATGACGAGACATGTCTATCCGCTCTGCCAATGTTTACGTAAGAACCGAACGACTTCGCTCTTCATTACTATGTAGCTACTCTTTCTTTGTGCCCTTATCTCCGTAAGGCACAAATACCATCAGCCAACCGTCTCTTCGCCCTTTCTTAAGGCCCAAATACCATCAACCAACCGTCTCTTCGCCCTTATCTTCGTAAGGCACACATACCATCAACCAACCGTCTCCTCGCCCTTATCTTCTTAAGGCACGCATACCATCAACCAACCGTCTCCTCGCCCTTATCTTCTTAAGGCACGCATACCATTAACCAGCCGTCTCACCTCGCCCTTATCTTCTTAAGGCACACATACCATCAACCAACCATCTCCTCGCCCTTATCTTCTTAAGGCACACATACCATCAACCAACCATCTCCTCGCCCTTATCTTCTTAAGGCACACATACCATCAACCAACCATCTCCTCGCCCTTATCTTCTTAAGGCACGCATACCATCAACCAACCGTCTCACCTCGCCCGTATCTCCTTTAGGCACACATTCCATCAACCAACCGTCTCACCTCGCTCTTATCTCCTTCTGGTACTTAGACCATCAACCAACCCTCTCTCCTCGCTCTTATCTCCTTCTGGTACTTAGACCATCAACCAACCCTCTCTCCTCGCTCTTAAGTCCTTCTGGTACTTAGACCATCAACCAACCCTCTCTCCTCGCTCTTGTCTCCTTCTGGTACATATACCATCAACCAACCCTCTCTCCTCGCTCTTATCTCCTTCTGGTACATATACCATCAACCAACCCTCTCTCCTCGCTCTTATCTCCTTCTGGTACATATACCATCAACCAACCCTCTCTCCTCGCTCTTGTCTCCTTCTGGTACATATACCATCAACCAACCGTCTCTCCTCGCCCATTTCTCCTTCTGGTACATAGAGCAATAAAATATCAAATGTATGATATGTACACTTTAATTTTCGCTTAAGTACACAGAGTGGGATTCTGTGGCGAAGTGGTTAAGCCGTCGGCCTTGTGATTAGGTGGTGTGGGTTCAACTCCGGACTCCGCCGTCTTTTTCACGGGTGCTTGATGCGGAGTCCCCTGCATCTCGTAGTCTTTGACTTGCCACTGTGGTCGGGCGGCTCGAGACGAGACAGTGAGGATAAAAAGTAGCGCAGTTAATGTTCCAAAAAATATCGCTAGCAAATAAATTATGTCATTATCGTCCACGATGGACGGCGGCCTTTGCTGTTTCTTAACACAGAGTGGGAGGGAATTCACAGGGAGTGAGATGTACTTTGCAAGTGTCTCATAGTTGACTGTTTGCGTATTGGCCAGCTAATCAGAGCCGACAAGATTCTATTCCTCCTAGAAACTAACTGAAGCCTTGCAGACTGATTTAAAGAACAGAGATAGACGATGGAAGGCAAAAATATATTTTTTAAATGTCATGATGAAACCGGCTGTCTCCGACCAAAAGGTGGAACTATTCCATCAAAACACAACTTTTTCTTATTGAACGAAAAATAAGAAAAGTAAAGAAGAAAAATAAAGATAGAAAGGATAAGAAGAAAAGAAAGACAAAGAAGAAGAAGAAGAAAAAGAAGAGAAAGAATAAAAAGAAGAAATGGAGAAAAAGAAAAAAAACAGACAAAGAAGAAAAAGAAGAAAACGAGAAGAAGAAAAATAAGAAGAAGATGACGAAGATGATGACGAAGATGATGATGATGATAAAGAAAAAGAAGAAGATAAGAAGAGAAGAATAGAAGAAGAAGAAGAAGAAGAAGAAGAAGAAGAAGAAGAAGAAGAAGAAGAAGAAGAAGAAGAAGAAGAAGAAGAGGACAAGTAGAAAAAAGAGGAAGAAAAAGAAACCAATTTGAGGAAATAGAAAAAGAAGAAAAGAAGAAGAATCCCCATAACGTAACACACATAAATACACACTGGTGTCACCTGAACACAGCAGATGTAACTTTATTTCGTAAAGTATTGAACCAGTTGCCGCGTAAAACAAGAACCGCGCAAACCAGGAACCGCGTAATCCAGGAACCGCAAACCAGGAAACGCAAACCAAGAACCGCGTCAACTGAGAACGGTCGTATCAACCAAGGTCATCTGTAGATCTAGAGTAGGTCATGTATGAACAAACCGCGGTAAAAAAAAAGAATTGTCGAAAAGCAAGGCTTCCTTGTCATTTGGATGCGATGAAACTATTTTCTGTGCGCAAGCGTATCGCGCAGCTCAGAGAAACACGGCATTATGGAAGCATCTTGAATATAAATGCTAAGAGCTGTTGATATGTCCTGGGGGAACAGCAAGCTAACAGACGGCGCTTCTGTAAGGGCACTTCCTGAAGCCCGATGCGTCATGAGAACGCGGCATTCGGAGAGAGCAAATAGAAATGTGTCTAGAAATAGCTCAGATGTTATTAGTACGGTATATGTTGATGGCTGCATGCGCTGTTGTGTGAATAATTAACTCAGACAAACCACTAGTTGAGAAACATCAAGTTCTGTTTCCGGCTGGTTTTAACCATTCAACATGCCGGGTCTCTCCAATGACATCGCCTTCTTAATAAATTGATTCCCTGAGCTATTAGTTATTTGGAATTCTAGATAAACAGTGATACGCGGTCTTGTTCTCTGTTCCACTCCGCTCAGAAACCAGTTAGGTGTCTGGCTCCTTCCGACCACAGAGGTATTTACTGTTTATCACATAGACGCAATATGTAAGACAGCGAACATTAGTGAGGGAAATAACCTTAGTGATCACTTAAATTAATTTATCTTTGCTGATGACCAAGCACTAACAGCAACGTCAGAAAAACAACTGCAGAAACATATCAACAACATTAATGAGGTGTGTACGAATTATAGTATCTTCTTCTTCTTCTTTTTCGTGCGCTGTCAGACGTCAACTTGAATTTGTTCGAAGAAAGCAGCTATCTTCCCGAGGCTGTCGACACTGCCACAGAGCTTGTCTAGTGTTGGCACTGGTGATGGCCACATAAGCTTTCTCTGGTCTCGTATCTCGGGGAATTTTGCAGCAGATGTTCAGCGGTAATTTTCCCTGTACCACAAGTGCATTCGTCAGTGCCACCTATCTTCAGTTTATTGAATAGTTGATACCTCAGTCTGTTATGGCCTGTGCAGAGTCTGAATACCCCGACCTGCTCTCTTCTGTTGAACTGGTAATAGACATCATTTTTTGTGTAGCCAGTATGCTCTGTTTCCCATTTGGCCATGTATCTGGCCCTGATAAACTTTTTGGACTCTTCGTAGGTCACACTAGAATCTGGTTGTGGTAGTCTTGCACCTTATTTTGCCACTCTGCATCCTCGTCGCCTTTAATGTTACAGTGGGATGGAACCCACTGTACCACTACTCTTTTTGGTGTGGACTGCTGGCATAGTTGACAGAGTACTGCCCTTAAATCATTAAGTTCTGTATGTTTCGTACTGAATTATAGTATGAAAATCAACACAGAGAAAACCAAAGTTATGACGGTTGCAAGAAAACAGAAACAACAATATTCATACATAATCTACAAGTAAAGCAGATGAAAATGTCACGCTCTAGGTAACATAACTTAACGTCTTAACTTAACTTAACGTCTTTATACTGGTTTAGAAGACCCTGCAGAGTCTGTATACAACAAGTTTCTCAGCAAACATAATCTCAGCAGATGGCAAATGAGACATTGAAATCTAACACAGATGTAATAACGCAACTCAAATCCTTAGACAAATGTCCCCGATATTACAGTGTAGGTGCGTAGCAATGAATATAAAATGAACGCTATACAACACGATATTCCTATCCACATTGTGTAATCAATGCCAGAATTGGGCATTCACAAATTAAGATAAAAGAGACATCGTAACAGCAGATATGAAATGCCTGCGCAGAATGCTTGGGGTAGCAAGAATTGATAGGATCACAAACGAAGAAATTAGGAGACACAACACCAGTGATAGACCTCATCAAGAGACAGCAAACCAAATGGTTCAGCCCGTAATACATCAAACACCAAATAGTATCCCTCAGAAAGCAATGCTATATCGAGACAATGAATACAAATCCAAGGATCGACCAAGCAAAAGATGGATAGCAGAAATAACAGAAGCAGACAAGTTCACCCTGTTCAGAGCACACACTAAGGCCCGGTCAAGAAGCCTCTTCATAGCCTGACGCTGAAAGGCACAAGCAGGATATCAGCGGAAAGACAGACAGGGACGCGTCACGCATCCCACGGTGCGCTATGTTGAAAGCAGAGCTAAAACCATTTTGAGTAATCCCTGGCGGCCCTAACTATCACGACCAACATACGCAGACTGGAGGAGTCCAGTAACCATACTTTATATGGTGTTTTTAGTATTACAAAAAGGCTCTGTGCAATGGCGAGTTGAGCAGTGTCATGAGGTGAACACCCTCAGCTCAGTGTCATCATGAGGTGAAGATCCTCATCAGCTCAGTGCAATCATGAGGTGAACACCCTCCGCTCAGTGTCATCATCAGGTGAACATCCTCAGCTCAGTGTCATCATGAGGTGAACACCCTCAGCTCAGTGTCATCATGATGTGAACACCCCCGCTCAATGTCATCATGATATGAACACCCTCCGCTCAGTGTCATCATGAGGTGAAAACCCTCAGCTCAATGTCATCATGAGGAGCACATCCTCAGCCCAGTGTCATCATGAGGTGAACGCCTCAGCTCAGTGTCATCGTGAGGTGAACACCCTCAGCTCAGTGTCATCATGATGTGAACACCCTCAGCTCAGTGTCATCATGAGGTGAACACCCTCAGCTCAGTGGCATCATGAGGTGAACACCCTCAGCTCAGTGACATCATGATGTGAACACCCTCAGCTCAGTGTCATCAGGAGGTGAACACCCTCAGCTCAGTGTCATCATGAGGTGAATACCCTCAGCTCAGTGTCATCATGAGGTGAACACCCTCAGCTCAGTGTCATCATGATGTGAACATCCTCAGCTCAGTATCATCATGAGGTGAACCCCCTCAGCTTAGTGTCATCGTGAGGTGAAAACCCTCAGCTCAGTGTCATCATGATGTGAACACCCTCAGCTCAGTGTCATCATGAGGTGAACACCCTCAGCTCAGTGGCATCATGATGTGAACACCCTCAGCTCAGTATTATCATGAGGTGAACACCCTCAGCTCAGTGTCATCATGAGGTGAACACCCTCAGCTCAGTGTCATCATGATGTGAACACCCTCAGCTCAGTGTCACCACATGTGAACACCCTCAGCTCAGTGTCATCATGAGGTGAACACCCTCAGCTCAGTGTCATCATGATTTGAACACCCTCAGCTCAGTGTCATCATGATGTGAACACCCTCAGCTCAGTGTCATCATGAGGTGAACACCCTCAGCTCAGTGTCATCATGATGTGAACACCCGCAGCTCAGTGTCATCATGACGTGAACACCCTGAGCCCAGTGTCATCATGAGGTGAACACCCTGGGCTCAGTGTCATCATGATGTGAACACCCTCAGCTCAGTGTCATCATGATGTGAACACCCTGAGTTCAGTGTCATCATGATGTGAACACCCTCAGCTCAGTGTCATCATGATGTGAACACCCCCAGCTCAGTGTCATCATGAGGTGAACACCCTCAGCTCAGTGTCATCATCAGGTGAACATCCTCAGCTCAGTGTCATCATGATGTGAACATTCTCAGCCCAGTGTCATCATGATGTGAACACCCTCAGCTCAGTGTCATCATGAGGTGAACACCCTGGGCTCAGTATCATCATGATGTGAACACCCTCAGCTCAGTGTCATCAGGAGGTGAACACCCTCAGCTCAGTGTCATCATGAGGTGAACACCCTGAGCCCAGTGTCATCATGATGTGAACATCCTCAGCTCAGTGCAATCTCCACTAGGGACTGACGCAATGATGGTCTACCATCTCCAGCAGTCCCAGCTTGTCCTCACGCCAGCTCCACAAATTTCCAGTTTTGGAACAGGAATGGAACTCTCTCAGCACCGTGTAATTCCTCGATGGTCGCTCAGCTCAGGGCAGTTCCAAGTTGTCCATCCTCAGCCAAGTGATGTGTTAACAGCATCCCCTCCAGCGTACAGGGTCATGTGCTGCTCTTTCTGCGCCTATCTAGGTGTAATCCCGTAATTTTACTTCCTTTTCACATTCTCTTCTTTCTGCATTTTTTGTTCGACCACTCTCTCTTTCTCTATATCTCTCTCTCCCCTTTTCTTTCCTTGAGAATGCAATGTAAGAGCCTGTCTGGCTATGTTGGACGGTGCCTTACGTAGAGTATGTCATATGCAGCTCTATTCTCTTAGCATAATTTGTTGACCCAGTGGCTGTTGTTGGCTCCTTTCCCAAAGGTCTTCATTCCTCACCATGTCCTGTCACTGAATGCCCATTATCCTTCGTTGGCATCTCTAAACGAAGGACTGGAGTCTTTATTGTATGACCTTGGGGGTTTTCTGTGTCTTCGCTCCATACAGCAACACCGACTTAACACTTCATCATGTAGCATGTCCTTTATAGAACGTCGCTCCCATCACAGTCTGTCTGAAAGAAACTCGTTCCATTGCCAAAACTCGAGCCACCGCCACAGTCATACCCAAGCATTCCTGGATATCTTGGTGCCATCGTCTTCTTGGTCTACCCCTTCCTCTTTTGCCTGGCACCATACATTCTATCACTGTTCTCTCAAGACCGTTGTATCTCTTGATGTGACTAAAGTATTTGCATTTTCTAGCCAAAACGGAATTGATAAACCAGCTCTCCTCTATGTTCAACTCTTGCCGAATGTCTACATTTGTCTTTTTCTCTGTCCACGGTATTTTGAGGATCTTTCTGTAACATTTTGACTCGAAGGATTGGATGCTTTGTCTGGAAGTTTTGGTAATCATCCATGATTCACAGCCATAAGCTGCCACAGGAAAAACACAGGCTCTCAAGACTTGAAACTGAAGTTGAATATTCAAACTTTGATGTGAATCTTGATTTACCCGAATCTCTATATGTTTTTAGTGTCTTTCCAATTCTGATCCTTACATTTCCATCTCCTGATGTGTAAGTCGTGCAGCCCAAAAAAGTAAAGTTATTCACTTCTTCCAACTGCTCCCCCTCCAGCTTTATTGGTTCTTTCCTGTTAGTGTCAAGTTTAAAGAGCTTACTTTTCTTCATGTTGATATTCACTTCAAATTTGGTTAAACGTTCTTTAACCCTATCACGCTTCTCGTGCATTTGGCTATGCGGAGTCCCCTGCATCTCGAAGTCGCCTCCTAGTCATGTCCTTAGCTTGCCACTGGGGTCGGGCTCCTTGAGACGAGAGAGTGAGGATAAAAAGTAGCGCAGCTAATCTTTACTAAAAACAGTGACATCAAAATTAATTACGCCCTTATCTACGATGGACGGCGGCATTTGCTTTGGGACAAAAAATATTAGATAATCTGCTTTGTTCAGATCCTCCAGTTGTGACTATAGTGTCCACTTTGCACTTGTTCATTTTCTCGATTGATGTCTTCATTATCCAATCTATAGCCAATGTAACTGTGCCATGTGTCAGTGATTTTGTCATGTACGTCAGATGTGTGGAGAAGACAATGTCTTGTCTTCAACACGTAGGGTCCACACAGCAGAACAATGAGAGTAGTCTTCATCACGTAGGGTCCACACAGCAGAACAATGAGAGTAGTCTTCATCACGTAGGGTCCACACAGCAGAACAAAGAGAGTAGTCTTCATCACGTAGGGTCCACACAGCAGAACAATGAGAGTAGTCTTCATCACGTAGGGTCCACACAGCAGAACAATGAGAGTAGTCTTCATCACGTAGGGTCCACACAGCAGAACAAAGAGAGTAGTATTCATCACATTTGGTCCACAAAGCAGAACAGAGAGAGCAGTATTCATCACTTGTGGTCCACACAGCAGAACAAAGAGAGCAGTATTCATCACGTGTGGTCCACACAGCAGAACAAAGAGAGTAGTATTCATCACTTGTGGTCCACACAGCAGAACAAAGAGAATAGTCTTCATCACTTGTGGTGCACAGAGCAGAACAAAGAGTGTCGTCTTCATCACGTAGGGTCCACACAGCAGAACAAAGATGGAGGAACATCATCATTATATTATGCATGTTTTGGGCTCTTTTTATCACTGATGATGGGGCCTTGTGGTCGGACCATAGGCTTCCTTTTGTGTCTGACCGGATATGGGAACTAAGCCATGATCTTTACGTTATTATCAACAACGGACGGCAAAGTAAGAACAAGTAATTCCTCACACGTCGCTCAACTACGTAAGTGGATAGAAGAGAATAGATGAGTTCCCTTGATTCGTTGTCCTCACTCCTGGTATATATATATATTTATATATTAACCAGCTTATATAAAGATAATTAGCGTCTGATTGGCGCAGTGGTAGAGCTCTCGCTTTTCACGGCAAAGGTACGGCGTTCAACTCCAATAAACCGTCAAGCTCCGGTCGACTCAGTTATAAATGGGTACCTGAAACATGATTAGGGAAAGAAAAAGCGGCGAGGAAAAGAACTGACCACTACCTCATACAAGCTGTAGCTTATTATAATGAAGTAAATTTAATAACAACTACAATCCTCAACAGTATTGTCACTACTAAGGGACAAACTTTTTCTTTACTGAAGTCTATAAAAACTTCATTCCCGGAGAGTAGTGTAACTACTAAGGGACAACCCTTGACTAAATTGATGTCTCTAACGACTCCACTTCCCGACAGTAGTCTAACGACTCCACTCCCCGACAGTAGTCTAACGACTCCCCTCCCCGACAGTAGTCTAACGACTCCACTTCCTGACAGTAGTCTAACGACTCCACTCCCCGACAGTAGTCTAACGACTCCACTCCCCGACAGTAGTCTAACGACTCCACTCCCCGACAGTAGTATAACTACTACGGAACAAACCTTGAATTTATAAAACAAATATATCAAGAGAGAATAACTACCACCCCAAATAGAAAGAGAGAGAGAGAGAGAGAGTGAGAGAGAGAGAGAGAGAGGGAGAGAGAGGGAGAGAAAGAGAAACTAATAGAAGTGAAGCCAAAAATTATGTTCGCTCGTTTATTTTCGTTATAGAAATATAAAACTCGAATAACTTGAACTATAAAGTCCACAAAACGAATATAAACAAGCATTTGGCACAAACGTAAAAAATAACCTCATCATCATTATCATGTGCCTTGCAGGTAGGCCTTGGCGATCATGTACCTGCACTTACTCTTTCCACACGTGTCGTTTATCAGTTTCGCCGTTCCTTATCGCCACGTTATTCATTATCGCCCCGTCGTTCATTATCGCCAGACCATTCATTATTCCCAGACTATCCATTATTCCTATGTCATCCATTCATTATCCGTATACCATCCATTATTCCCATGCCATCCATTATTCCCATGTCATCCATTATTCCCATGCCATCCATTATTCCCATGCCATCCATTATCCCGATGCCATTCATTTTTACCACGCCATTCATTATTCCTATATAATTCATTATCCACACGCCATTTATTATCCCCAAGCATTCATTATTCCCATGCCATTCATTATTCCCATGCCATCCATTATTCCCATGCCATCCATTATTCCCACTCCATTCCTTCAAGCTATCTAATATTGTACCTTTCCCTCCCTCTGTCCCCTTCCCTGAGATTATGTCCCGGTGTGCTCCAACTCGCCCCGTCTCACAACATGCCCTGAAAGGATGACCGACTTGTCCTGGTTGTTGCCATGAGCTGCCTTTGTGTCGGGACCTCTTCAAGAACCTCGCTATTGACCATCTTTCCATGAACACTCTTAAATCCCATTTCCGTTGCCTCCAATGATCCTTGTGCTTACCTGTTAATTGTCCATTACTCGCTGCCGTATGTCAGTACTGGTTCCACCGAAACATCCAAGAACTCTCTTGCTTAATTCCAGTGAATATTCCAGAGGGAATGCTAACCCGGTACTCAAAAAATGCTCGATGGAGTCGGATGTGTTGGACGGAAAGGTGCAAATATCGCAGTCAAGCTGTAAACTACGACACAACGAATTCCGTTCTCTGGACTACATTCTGCTACTTAAGCCCTTTCAGGGTTTGGTAGTGGGAGATTGAGAACGAACGAAGCCAAGCCAAGCCAATTCCAGTAAAAGGCTTGTGTTGCACAAGATCCTCTCATACTCTGAAAGACTGATTCTACCTTGCCTATTATGTTCTTTATTTTATAAGCGTATCTCCAATCAGAACTGATGTGGGTGTCCAAGTATTAAAATGAGTGTACGTGTCTTAGTTCTATCTCGTTCATCTTTATACAGCAATTTGGATATTTGTGTTTCTTAGTTACTAGCATTACTTCTGATGTCTTTTGAATTCACCTGGAACCTTTCTTTTCACTTGTACGAACTACCCTGTTGGTCATCTCTTTTAAGTCTGACTCATCCTGCGCTATCAACACAGTGTTATTAACGTCAAGTAAAGTATCAACGTTGCGACACAAACGTCTTCTTCTGGGACCAATTACTACACAGATGATAATAATTATCTAATCCAAGAGTCTCGAGCTCGTGAAATCCTTTAATGTTGGTTGGTTATTGATCCAGCAGCCTATAGGCTCCTGCCCTTTGGCCCAATGCCATATAGTAGTATCTGCAAGTATTTATAAGCTGTTGTTTAGTTTCGTACAAATTGTTCCATTTGTCTGGCCTCGAAGGAAGAAGATCTTTATTAACACCTCCAAGGGCCGGGTATTAAAAAAATATGGTGTTCAACAGGTTAATAGGGATGTGTGCACAGCCGGCACCCTGGAGTATGTTCTGGTTGGATTCTGTTCAAGTGGCTGTTAAATTGTATATGTTGAGTATGAAATCGGAAAATGGTGCTTTGGTCTCTCCTTTTCAGGAGGTTGATGTTTTGCGGATTTGGATGGCCATATGTTTGTAGATTTCTCTTCCAGTATTTCCCATTGCCCAACTATTCAGCCAAGCCTCTTTGTTCGCAGTCTTTAGAAGTTCTTTGACTGTCTGTAGGGTTGTTGGTGTGTATTGTTGTTCTTGACTTGATCCCTTCTTAGTCAGTCTGCCTTGTCTTTGCCAGGTGTATTTGAGTGACCAGGGATCCATTGTAAAACAAAACCTTCATGCGGCCCGCGATTTACGTTTTAATGTTAGAAAAGGGATAACAAATTAGATATGAATATACGGCTCTACATATTTGAAAAGAGCTGGCCTACATTTAAAAAAAAAACAGAAACAGGTCTAACTAAACAGAAACACTGTCTAACTAAACAGAAACACGGTCTCACTAAACAGAAATACAGTCTAACTAAACAGAAACACAGTCTGACTAAACAGAAACACGGTCTAACTAAACAGAAACACAGTCTGACTAAACAGAAACACTGTCTAACTAAACAGAAACACGATCTAACTAAACAAACACTGTTTAACTAAACAGAAACACAGTCTGACTAAACAGAAACAGTCTGACTAAACAGAAACACGGTCTAAGTAGACAAAAACACAGTCTGACTAAACAGAAACACTGTCTAACTAAACAGAAACACAGTCTGACTAAACATAAACAGTCTGACTAAACAGACACATGGTCTAACTAGACAGAAACAGTCTGACTAAACAGACACACGGTCTAACTAAACAGAAACACAGTCTGACTAAACAGAAACACTGTCTAACTAAACAGAAACACTGTCTAACTAAACAGAAACACGGTCTAACTAAAAAAACACTGTTTAACTAAACAGAAACATGGTCTAACTAAACAGAAACACAGTCTGACTAAACAAAAACACTGTCTAACTAAACAGAAACACACTCTGACTAAACAGAAACACGATCTAACTAAACAGAAACACAGTCTGACTAAACTGAAACACTGTCTAACTAAATAGAAATACAGTCTGACTAAACAGAAACACTGTCTAACTAAACAGAAACACGGTCTAACTAAACAGAAACACGATCTAGCTAAACAAACACTGTTTAACTAAACAGAAACAGTCTGACTAAACAGACACACGGTCTAACTAAAGAAACAGTCTGACTAAACTGACAAACGGTCTAACTAAACAGAAACACAGTCTAACTAAACAGAAACACAGTCTGACTAAACAGAAACACTGTCTAACTAAACAGAAACACGATCTAACTAAACAAACACCGTTTAACTAAACAGAAACACAGTCTGACTAAACATAAACAGTCTGACTAAACAGACACATGTTCTAACTAAACAGAAACAGTCTGACTAAACAGACACACGGTCTAACTAAACAGAAACACAGTCTGACTAAATAGAAATACTGTCTAACTAAACAGAAACACAGTCTGACTAAACAGAAACACGGTCTAACTAAACAGAAACACAGTCTGACTAAACAGAAACACAGTCTAACTAAACAGAAATACAGTCTGACTAAACAGAAACACGGTCTAGCTAAATAGAAACACGATGTAACTAAACAGAAACACGGTCTAACTAAACAGAAACACAGTCTGACTAAACAGAAACACAGTCTAACTAAACAGAAACACAGTCTGACTAAACAGAAACACGGTCTAGCTAAACAGAAACACGATGTAACTAAACAGAAACACGGTCTAACTAAACAGAAAAACGTCAATAAAATGTGAATTTGGGGACAAAATAAACAAATTTACACAGGATAAACCCCCTTACAACACTAAAACATCAACAAAATTGAGTATAGAGGAACAAATTTACACAAGAGAAACTCTTTCACAACAGAACATAGAATATAACCTTTATTTTTTAACATGTACTGGGAGGGATAGGGAGAGAAAAATAGAAATAGAGAGAGATAGATAGAGAGAGAAAGTGAGAGAATGAGAGAGAGAGAGGGAGAGATAGGGAGAGAGAGAGAGTGAGAGAGAGAGAGAGACAGAGAAAGAAACGTAGGCCTGCAGATAGAAATATTATATAGGAAAATTACTCTACTTAACTTAACTTGTCGTCTTTATACTGGTTTAGAAGACTGCAGAGTCTGTATACCTCATGTTTCTTTAACATTTCATTGCTCTAAACGCTACGTGCTTCCAGTCAATTCTTAAATGAATTAATTGGTTATGCCGCCAGTACTTCCTGTGGCAATGCGTTCCAAACATTCATCACTCTCTGACTCAAAAACATTTTCTAATGTCTAATCTGGACCTTCCTTTAGTTAATTTGTAGCTATGCCCTCTTGTTCTTGTAGGTGGTTGTATTTTTTAAAATGGTGTTATAGTCGAATTTATCCTTTCCTTTGATTATGTTATAAACCTGTATTAAGTCACCTCGAACTCTTCTCTTTTCTAGACACCTAATTTCCTCACAACTGTTATTCTGGAATCCCACTATCTGCTTTGTCGCTCTTCTTTATATCCTTTCCAGCATGGTTATGTCCCCTCTTTGTTAAGGATTCCACACCTGTACACAGTACTCCTGTCTAGTTCTAACTAATGCTTTATACAGTTTGACAATCACTTCCTTGCTTCTATGTGTACTACGGATATTTTGTGAACACTGAATAAATTCAAAGTAAAACGTGGGACACCATTTTGCTTTCATACTTTCCAAATGATAATTTCATCCAGTGGGGACCTAGTGGTCTCGAGATAAGGTGTTTACCTCGGGTGCAGGGGGTCGCGGGTTCAAGTCCCGGTGCAGAAACCGGGATTTTTTCATGTGGATCATCCGGTAAATATTGCCCCTGATCTCTGTGTAGTGAAATCAGACACCCGTGCGCAGTGGCGCGCATGTTAAAAATACCGTAGCAGTTGGAAATCGAAAAGAGTAGGCCTAACGGCCGCTGCTCGGGCAAAACTCAAGTTAAAAATCTACTCAAATTATTCTAGGGATTCTTGCCCCACAGAGAATATGGCGCAAAGAAAGGGATTGTGTGGCCATAACAGGTCTTGGTTATGGGGTTAGCGGAGCGGCTTGAGTGGCGCCTGACAGGCCTGCGGGTCTAGCTTGCTATAATTTACGCTTCCACCTCCACATATCTCAAAAATAGGCGATCGCATATTCCAGGGGCTAACAGATGCTGCGATTGACCTGGCAAGTCATCAGTGGATTTTCACCTGCCAAAAATTTGAATCAAAGGCGGTCACACTTCCCCACGACGTCTAACGACAAAAGTGGACTGAAGATAGAAGATAGATAGAACTTCATCAGTAGATTTTTGATCAAACCTTTAGCACAGATGGTTGTTGTTGTTGTTGTTACGGATCCAGCAGCATCCGGTCTCTCGCCTTTCAATCCAATGCCATGTAATTGTATCTGCACGTGCATATAAGCTGTTGTCTAGTGCCATACAAAGTGTTCCATGTATCTGGCCTTGGAGGAAGAAGAATTTTCATAAAAATCGTTGAGCCGTGAGCACTCAAAGAGATGATGATCAACGGTGTCATATGGGTGTGTGAGGGATCAAGATGCTGAGCAGCGCATGAGCTGCAGTGGTCAGCGACCCATAGCTGATTGCTAGCGTCAGGGCCAGCAAACCAAAGCTGCTAAGACCCTTCTACACCTCCACGCGGTGATCCTGGATAACAGGCTGCAGCAGGGCAGACTGGCTAAGGAGATGGGATCGAAAAGGGAATTCTAACCCGGTACTCAAAAACTGATTGGGGCTCGATGGAGTCGAATGTGTTGTATTGGAAGGTGCAAATATCGCAGTCAAGCTGTAAACTACGACACAACGCATTCCGTTCTTAGACTACATTCTGCTACTTGAGCCCTTTCAGTGTTTGGTAGTGGGAGATTGAGAACGAACGAAGCGAAGCCATATTGGTGGGTACACAGCTGGCACTCTGGAGTTTGCTGTGGTTAGATTATGGTCATGTACTTGTTAAGTTCAATTTGTTCGATCCAACTAATGCATGTTAGTACGAAGAGACAAAAGTAATTTGGTTGTAAATCACTGCTTGCCATTGCCGGGTTGTTTTTCTGTTAAATCCGCAAATTCAGTAGTTTTCTAATCTTGAAGGAATCAGACAAAACATATCTGTTACACTATACCAGTAAATGCCTCAACATCTAATTTGTGAAGCGTTAAACAAAACATCGCCAAATGCATTAACATTAAATTAGTGACGCGCAAAACATAACATTAACGAATGCATCAACTACTAATTAGTGAGCATTAAACAAATAAATTGCCAAATGCCTCAACATCCAATTAGTGACGCGCAAAACAAGCACTGTCAAATGCCTTAACACCTACTTAGAAACGGGCATTTCAGCCCAGTGCTCTGAATGTCTCACTGCACAAATTCAACTCGGCGAGAGTAAATGACGGATATAACTGTAACTCTCTTAATGTAGCCAGGTATCTTCTCATCTAATTAGTGAGATGAGTAAAAACAAGAGTCAAGTTGACATACTGTGAGCAGATATTGAGACAACGACGACTGCCAAACAGTCAAATCGTTGAGACAACAAATACAGCCACACAGTCGATTCGTTTATACAACCACTACTGCCAACACAGTCAAATCGCTGAGACAACAACTACAGCCACACAGTCGATTCGTTTATACAACCACTACTGCCAACACAGTCAAATCGCTGAGACAACAACTACAGCCACACAGTCGATTCGTTTATACAACCACTACTGCCAACACAGTCAAATCGTTGAGACAACAACTACAGCCACACAGTCGATTCGTTTATACAACCACTACTGCCAACACAGTCAAATCGTTGAGACAACAACTACTGCCATACAGTCGATTCGTTGAGACAACTACAGCCAAAAAGTCGATTCTTCGATGCGGACGATAGAGAGTCAGCAGCGATTTTATCGTAAAACAGAAGGTTTAATATTTTCGCGCTCCACAAGCACGGCTGATCGCTTCTCAACTACTTCCCTTAGAAGTTTCCGTGATGCCTTTCCTGTAAGTCCAACACGAGTGACCGGTGAAGTACGTGATGGGGGCGAGCGAGCTCATTTGCCTAAAACCATTATCATAAAACCCCACTGCAAACAAATGGATCCAGGTCTAATGATACACTGGACAGGGTGTATCGGAATGTAGCAAATGGAGTAGAGCCGACTGAGGGAAGAGTGGTTGGTATCAATCGCTGTAGCAAACTTAAAACTTGCCTCCTATTATACGAACACGTGAGGAACATATGAGGGTAGAAGTGACACAAGTCGAAATCCTGAAATATTCTTGCAAAATGGTATTTTTAACAAATAACTTCAAAATAAAACATGGGATTGCTGTCTCAAAAAAAACAGATTTAGTCCTACAGTGGATTCCAGCCCACTGTGGGATTCCTGGAAACGAGAAAGTAGTTGAGCTCGCAAAAGCCGTAAGTGGAGGCACACAGACTCCCCGTCCACAGAGCTATAAAGAAGCAAAGACACTCATTAAACGATCCACGAGGACCAAATGAAGAGACCAGCACAAAGTATAAAGGCCAGAAAATGACAAAATAGACAAACTTGGCAGAGATGGGCAGACAAAGATCTTCAGACTCAGAAAGGGACATTGTAGACTCAAGACCCACCTCTATAGAATAGGTCTCAGGGACACTGCCACGTGCGATTGTGGAGCACCCAAGCAAACACCAGAACATTTTCTGCCAGAATGCCCCACCTATACAGACCAAAAAGAGGCAGTCTGGCCTGGGGAAGCGACATTGCTCGAAAAGCTGTAGGGGACCGGCGAAGACCTGAAACGCACATTCTCCTTCGTGAACCTCACCAGGCCAGAAGCACAGCCTCAGTTGATCGATAAATAAAAAGAAGATATTTATAACATCAGCAGTGCTCATCATCTTCATAAAATGGTGCGCCCACTATCTCTCACGACTTTTAAAATGTTATTACTTCTTTACCTCACTCCAAATATTAAATCCTCAAGAAATGTTGTTATCAAATTGTGCAATAAAGATGTAAAAACATTTGTTTTTAAATCTTACGTGTTGGAGCCAACTTGATGAATATGTCTGTCTGAGAAGGCTCCTCAACATGGAGAACAACGTAAGACCTGAGATCGCCAGACGGAAACGGGTGGGCTGGGTAGCCTTCAACTCCATCATGACAGCAACATACGCCACAAAAGACACCAGAATATGTGCGGACATCTTCGACTCTGCTATGATAGCGAAACCTGGTCTCTAGCAAAAGCAGCAGAGAACCAACTGAGAACAGCAAACGCCTCGTGGACATAACTCCCAGACAACAGCGGTAGAGCTAACTAAACACTAGCGACATCCGGAGAATGTCACACATCAAGGATGTCCTACAGTACGTCAACCATTTGAAACACCGCTGGGCAGGTCATATAGCTAGACGACAAGATGAAAGATGGAGTACCATAACCACCATGTGGTACACACAAGACAAAAAGAGACCTCGAGGACGGCCACCAACTCGCTGGCGAAATTCACTAGAAAAACACAACATTCACGACCCCACAACAGACAGACTACTATCACACTGGAAGACACGCGCCCGCGACAGAAACAACTGGATCCTGAGTTGAGACCCGCTCAATGGTGACCACCACTTGACCAAGAACGGATCGAGCTAAGAACTAAAAACTGGTCGAACTAAGAACTAAGAACTGGTCGAACTAAGAACTAAGAATGGGTCGAACTAAGAACTAAGAGCTAAGAACGAGTCGAACTAAGAACTAAGAACTGGTCGAACTAACAACTAAGAACCTAAGAACTGGTCGAACTAAGAACGGGTCGAACTAAGAACTAAGAGCTAAGAACGAGTTGAACTAAGAACTAAGAGCTAAGAACTAAGAACGGGTAGAACTAAGAACGGGTCGAACTAAGAACTAAGAGCTAAGAACTAAGAACAGGTCGAACTAAGAACTAAGAACGGGTCGAACTAAGAACTAAGAACGGGTCGAACTAAGAACTAAGAGCTAAGAACTAAGAACGGGTCGAACTAAGAACTAAGAACGGGTCGAACTAAGAACTAAGAATGGGTCGAACTAAGAACTAAGAATGGGTCGAACTAAGAACTAATAACTGAGAACGGGTCGAACTAAGAACTAAGAACGGGTCGAACTAAGAACGGGTCGATCTAAGAACGTGTTGGAGCAAACGCGTATTAGTTAAACAACGTATTGCGTAATCGAAAACGAATCACAAAGAGTCCTGACAGTAAGACGCCCCTTTCCCGCGAGTGAGTAACAATACGTTTTTCACTGTGCTGCGGTTTCGGGCCATTCAGCGTTAAGTTTTATTGCCCTCTTGCTAGCTTTATTTTGAGACTCCCTGAAATGTATACACCAGGTGTGCTTGGTTTTTGGAACCTATGCGTGTCTGAGGTGATCATGCTTTTTTTGGTTTGATTTTTTAAACAGATTTCCAGTAGCACTTCTGTCATCCAGAGGTGACCTACCTTAGTACAATGCACTGGTTCTCTGCATGCACACTCACCCCTAACCAACACAAAAGTTATCTTAACTCACACGCTGTATGTACGAGGTGCGTTCAGATGAAACCGGACCAAACTGCAACAAGTGAATGTTAAGATCTTCCGAGACTAAGTAGGCGGCGCATAATGTTGTGTTAACTCACGTCATTCCATAAACATCTTTGTCCAGTTCTTCACTGTTGTCTTCGACCCACTTTTATCCCTATACACTCTGTATTCTGCCATGAATGTCAACTGGTCGACATCCTTCAGCTGTTAGAAACGGAATCACCCCTCGCTGATCAACTCTGGATGGATTCCGTATCACCCCTCCCCCTCACCCCCCCCCATGTTTTCAACGGTATGCTGAGGAAACTATGAGTCAGAGGATAATGAAATTTTGCAAACTTGACGTTTGGTAGGTGCTGTTTACACTAGAAGTGACGTCATCATGCGCTTCGTATGTATATTCAATTGTTGCAGTTAGGTCCGGTTTCATTTGAACACCCCTCGTAGGTATCATGTCCTTTACAAAAATTCGCTTCTTCCAACCACCAGCCAACCTATTTGGCTGTTATAAGTTTCTTTGCAGGTGAGCAGTACGTTAGGTTGCCATTACATTTCGTACGTAGATGAGCGATTGCAGTGAGAGAAAAAAACCAGTGTCTACCAAACTGGACACGACGGGATTAGAACCTGGTGCGCTGAGATTGTGAAAAGGACCTTTAATTGCCCCATCGAACAAAAAAAGGAACGCCTTATTAGCTTGGTAGTATAGCACTCGTTTTTCACGCTCTAGATCACTCAGCTATAAATGGTTATCGGCATATTGTTAAGGAAGGCAAAGCAACGAGGAAGTAGAACTGACCATCGCACCTCATAAACAAGATGTGACCTCGCACAACGAAGTGTCTAACACTTCATTCCCGACAACATCGTTTGCTATGGGCTTACCTATTGGACGTTAGTTATCAGTCGCAAGCGATGATGGTTTTGTTCATCTTGATGACGTAACTTGGGCTGTATTTGGATTGTAGTGTGGGTGTAACTGCGTTGGTCATCAACCTCACTCCTCTGGTCCCGAGGTACCTTGGACCAGTGGCAAGTCAGTTAGTTGCCCATGGCAAGCGATAATTGAGACATCATCAGACAGTTTTTTGTCTTGATGTAACTTGCGCTGTATTTGGATTATGGTAAAACAATAAACTGCGCTGGTCATAAACCTCACTCTTTGGTCCCAAGCTACCTTGAACCAGTAGCAAGACACGAATGGAGGTAGCTCAGGATGGAAGAACTTTGGTCCTACCTCCATTGACCTCCCTTGAAACTTGCGGGACTCGATGGCCCACCGTTTCCAATCATCGTTTTGAGAGGCGAGTGGCTTACCTCTCGACCACATCACTCGCAGTGTGAGCGTATTGTCATGAACATGTTGCTAACAGACCAAGGCCCAATATCTCCAAGCCGATGTGTTTGTCCATTATTGGCCCGTCTGTACATGTCCCAGTCACACGAAAACCGACACTGTCAGAAATCAGTGGCAAGACTGTTAGTCGCGACTGGAGGTAACTCGGGATTAGAATACCTGGATTTAGTCGCCCTTCGCCAAAAACTATGCCTATTACCAGCTGAACAGAAGAGAGCAGGTCGTTGTCTTCAGACTTCGCACTGGCCACAATAGACTGAGGTACCACCTATTCAACAAATTGAAGATAGGTGGAACCGACGAATGCCCGTGTGGTACCGGGAAAATGACAGTTGAACATCTGCTGCAGAACTGCCCGACATACGAGGATCAGAGAGAGCAGATGTGGCCATCACCAGTGGAACCACAAAACAAGCTCTATGGCAATGTGACAGCCTCAGGATGACCGCCGCTTTTTTCGAAAAAATAATGGTTACTGTCTGACTGCGTACAAAGAAGAAGAAGAAGTCGCCCTTCGGTGTACGGTAGGGTTGTGTACTATCCCCTTGACTGTTTATCACATATATAGACGCAATATGTAAATAGCCAACATTAGTAAGGGAAACAACCTCAGTGATCACTTAAATGAACTTCTCTGTGCTGATGGCCAAGGAATAATATCAACCTCGGAATACAAAAGCTACAGGAACATATCAAAAATCCTAATGAGGTATGAACGGATTACAATACGAAAATAAACATAGAAAAAAAACCGACGTTATGACGATTGCAAAAAAATAACAAAAAGAAATATATTTAAACAAAATCAACAAATAAAACATGTAAAATATTGTACGTACCGGGGCAACATAATCTCGGAAGAAGGCAAAATTGACACTGAAATCCAACAAAGATGTAATAAAGCAAGTAAAATCATTGAGTAAATGCCCCGGAAATTATAAAAAGAACGCTATACAATACGATATTCCTACCCATATTGTGCTTCCAGTGCCAAAATTGGACATTGACAAGTAAAGATAAAGGAAACATTGTATCAACACAAATGAAATGCCTGTGCAGAATGTTTGGAGTAAAAATATTGGATGGAATCAGAAACGAAGATATTAGGAAACAGTTAGGTTCAACATCAAGAGACAGCAAACCAACTAGTTCGGTCACATGACACGCCAAACACCAGATGGTATCCTTCAGAAAGCAATGCTTCACGGATACAGTGGATACAAAGCCAAAGGCCAACCAAGAAAACGATGCATAGCAGAAATAACAGAAGCATTCAAACTCCCAGTGTACGGAGTACATACCAGGGCCAGATCAAGAATCCTCTTCATAACCTGAAGCTGAAAGGCATAAACAGGACAAGCGAAAAGAAGAAGTCAGCCATTCGAAATACTGCTGGGCAGGCCATTTATCCAGAAGACAAGTTGAAAGATGGAGTATATAACCACCATGTACCCTAGCAACAAAACGAGACCTCGGGGACGACCTCCAACTCGCTGGCGAAATTCACTAGAAAAACAAAACATTCATACCCCACAACAGACAGACTACTATCACATTGGACGACACCCGCTCGCGACAGAAACAACTGGATCCTGAGTTGGGATCAGCTCAAAGGTGACCACCTCTTGGCGAAGAACGGGTCGAACTAAGAACGGGTCGAACTAAGAACGGGTCGAACTAAGAACTAAGAAGGATCGAACTAAGAACTAAGAACGGGTCGAACTAAGAACGGGTCGAACTAAGAACGGGTTGAACTAGAAACGTGTTAGAACAAACGTGCATTAGTTAAACAACGAATTGCATAATCGAAAACGAATCGCAGAGTCCTGACAGTAAAACGCAACACCCCTTTGCTACAAGTGAGTTATAATACGTGTTTCACTGTGCTGCGGCTTTCGGGCCATTCAGCGTTAAGTTTTATTTCCCTTTTGCGAGCTTTATTTTGAGACCCCCTGGGGAGGGAGGGGCGAGTGTTGAGGTCAATTCGTTCTTACACTTGAGAGTGTAGACAAACAAACAGCTGACAAATCCTCAAATTAAATAGTTTACTATTCTTGATTTTGGTTTTGTTAAAGGTTAGCCTTTCTGGATGCTCACGGCAAAGGCACGCGATCAACTTGTAAATCTGTCCAACGGGAACCGGGCAATGACGCTATAACATGGTATGATGTATACATGATAAGACATGTCCAGTATACATTCCATGATATGTGCTGCACAGCTGAGATGGGCTGGCCATGGGGTACGCATGTTGGATGAACGTCTACCAAAAGAGCTGTCAACTCTCAAATGGCAAGAAAGCAAGCTGTGAGCAGCTGACAAAAGGTACAAGGACACACTTAAGAGATCAATGATCAAGTGCGATATTAGCCACGATCACTGGGAAACAATCGCCCAGACTGACACGGCACTATTGATGTGGGTCTTTAGAGACATGAAGCATTAAGAATAGATGAAGATATCCAGAGAACATCGCTCTGCAAGTCAGCTCACATCAACCCTTCTTCGACCCCGGTGAAAGGAGGTGTCTTATTTCCCTTCACAAAGTGCAACAGACAATTTATGGCTCACATTGGCTTATTTAGCCGTCTTCGAACTCTTGTGAATGCTGATAAAATGGTTATCATCCATTACTATAGACAAACAACACGATGTTTACACGGGACAATAATGGGCTTTCACATATCGCCTGGGAGAGATTGGGCAACTGTCCAGTTAACAAGATGAATGATGCTGCTACGGCATCTTGCGATTACGGAAAGGACAACACGTACTGGCTGTATAAAGACTGCAGATTCTTCCAAGCCAGTACAACGACGGGAAGTATCACCAAATTAGTGACGCGCAACAAAAGGCATTGCCCTTTTTTGTTAGTAATTTTGTTAGCTGTTTTCCACAATTAACTCACGAACAAATACTTAACTTTCTTTTGGGCTGACGATGAGACATGGTTAGTACCTGCTCAATGACTATCATTTTATAATTTATTTTTTTTACGTTCACCTTATTTTACTATTCTCCAAGGCGAAGTGCGTTACACTATGTTTTTTTTCTCATTTTGTGCCTATCGGCACAGTGCATCAGACATAATGGGAACTGTGCGCAATCTAATCCCGTAAGTTTCAAAGGACCTATGGTCTAAAGGGAAGTAGAACCAAAATACTTGCATCCCGAATTACCTCCAGTCGCCTTGACTAGTGGCTTGCCACTGATTAAAGGCAGCTGGGTACGAGAGGGTGAAGTTTATGACAAGCGCAATTTCCTTCTCACTATAATCCAATTCCAGCACATGTTACATCATCAAGACAGAACCGTCTGGTGATATCGCCATCCTCGCTTCTGATAAGCCATTATTACAATAAAGCTGATTGACAAATGTTACTGAAGTACCTATTTTAGCATGTTCTATGTCATTGACCAAGACAATAACGTGGGTTTCCCATTTGTTTATACCCTGGTACGGTTACTGTATCAAGACGTAACTCAGCGTAATGTAACGCCTTCATACTAGTTTAGAAGACTGCAGAGTTTGTATACAACCAGTTTCTGTTACATTCATTTGATCTAAAAATTAATTTATGCATCCAATTTATTTTTAAATGCATTGCTTGACCCTGCCACCATAATTTCCTGTGGCAGTGAATTCCATACATTCACGACTCTGACTAAAAAAAAATGTTTCTTGGTATCTAATCTGGATCTTTCTTCAGTTAATTTGTGGCTGTGCCCTTTTGTTCTTAAGGGCAATTATATTGTGAAAAAACCTGTTAGGGTATAAATTATTCTTAATATCGTGTCCTCTGCAGAACGTCCCTTCTTACAACAGCCGAGTTATCTGGCTGTTGTAAATTTCTCAGGTGGTATGCAGTATGGTAGGCTGCCATTACTTTCCGTAGCGAGAAAAAAAACCTGGTACTTGCCAAAATGGACACTCATGGGTTTCGAACTGGGCTCGTTTGTGATAGTAGGAGAGGACGTTTCCTCCCTAGGTCACGTTGCGTTCCATATATATTTATACAGACATGTTGTTGTTGTTGTTGTTGTTGATGGTGTCGTTGTTGTTGTTTAATACCCACATTCAGTAGGTTTATCCACCCCAAAGTCACCCAGTCTGTCCTATATACATTTACGGGGAACGACGTTGGCTAATGGTTAAGTGGCACGGCTCACAACCCTAATGTGATGGGTTCGATCTCCATCACAGCACCGGCCATTACCCCGGGAAAGCAAACCCTTAGAATATGCAGGAGGAAGCAGACCCTTACATAAAATGCATGCTGAAGTCGGATGCACTGGGCCGACAGGTGCAAAATAAAAACCACAATGCAACGCACACCGCCCTGGGGAATAGAGAAATAATGCGAAGGCAACAACAAACAAACAAACAAACAAACAAACAAAATATACATTTACATGATGTAGTTTTAATGCCCACAATGAGTAAATTTACTCTTTTGTGGGTCCTGAAAAAAAAAGTATTAAGTGCCGGGTTGTATCAGCTTTCCTTACGTCTCAAACGCGCTGATGAAGGTGGGCCGTGGTTCTCCGTGTGGTTGTGCTTTGCCTGACTTCATATGTACGACACTCACAACTACGAGTATCACATCTATCCACATCTCGTCGTCCAGACTATCTTGAAAACACGGTTTTCCATGGGAACGCTATATGGAAGCGAGATAGTAATCTTGGTGAGTATGTTGTGTCTGATCGGACTAGTGTCTCAGTTCCCCTCATATAAAAAACAAAGGAAAAGTCCACCGTCCACCGTAGACGACGATGGCATAATTTATTTTGCTAGCGTTAATTTTAGTAAGAATTAACTGCGCTACTTTTTATCCTCACTCTCTCGTCTCGAGCCACCCGACCCCAGTGGCAAGTCAAGGACAAGACGACTAGAGGGCGACTACGAGATGCAGGGTACTCCGCATCAAGCACCTGTGTGAAAAAAGACGGCTGAGTCCGGAGTCGAACCCACACCACCTGATCATGAGGCCGACGGCTTAAACACTTCGTCACAGAATCCCCCTCATTTATATATATATTGGGGGGGGGGGTGAGATTCTATTTGTATTTTTAGTTTTTAGTCGACCTGTACTTCTACAGAGGCAGATGCCTCTGTGCAAGTCTCAGCTCTGGTATGATCTGAATGTAGCCGGTATAAGGATTTCTTGCTTATCGGGCTAGGCCCCAGGAGCTTATTACTCCGCTGCGTTGGGAAAATTGCCCAGGAGGGGGGTTAAGCGATTTGTATACAACCAGCTTCTTGTAGGGTGTGTTTTTACAGATGTGCGAGTCCGTCTTAATAGACTCAAACACTAGAGTAAAGTAGACCATCAGCCTGTTAGGCGCCATCTATGCTGCTCTAAAGAAACCACCTAACCAAGGCTGTGTTATGCCATGTCACACAGTTAGTCGCCTCTTACGACATGCTCTCTTTGGGGGCAGTGGTGCTATTTTAAACCGTGTCATATACAAAGACCTCCAGCAGACCACTCAGAAGTATAATAAACAAAATGTATATATATAGCCCTTCAGTACCACCGCATCCTCGATTTGTTATTATATTTGTGCATATTCGCTGAAAACTTCAAATGAACAGAAAGCAACGTGAATAAGATTTGTGCGCGAACAGCAACAAAAATTCGTCGCAGTAACCAAACGAAATTCGGCAGTCAAAATACACAATTAGCGTCGCTCCCTTTCCCTCCAACTCATAAAGTCACAGCATAAATAGACTCACCAACAATATATACCACAATGAACATCAAAGAAAGTGCACAAGTAGGAAACGTTCGAATTGTGAGCGCTCTACAAGCTGATCTGATGTGCCACATTGAAACCGAAGCTATTTATAAGCAGCGAGAGCGTTATGGGACACACATTCAAACTAGCACCTTAGAGGCAACCCATACCGAACGCTCAGTGCTAGATTATCAACACGACCAGGCCGCACTTCGCCGGGAGGTTGTTGCCGAGTATCTGGTAGATACGCCAGAGTTTCTCAAACAGTTTGCGATCGGTTCGAAATGACTTCGTGTCCATTGTGACGGGGATTGTTATCGGTTTGGCCATTTCTTCACGTATAGAAAGGATTGGCAACACTGATATAGTGAAAGGGATTACAGATACACAGACGCATACATGTACTCTTCAATTAGTCCTGACATCGCCTAAAGGGAAGGTGAAACATTGAGATCAGACTGACAGGGTCAGTGGAACATTGAGATCAGACTGACAGGGTCAGGTGAAACATTGAGATCAGACTGTCAGGGTCAGGTGAAACATTGAGATCAGACTGACAGGGTCAGGTGAAACATTGAGATCAGACTGACAGGGTCAGGTGAAACATTGAGATCAGACTGACAGGGTCAGGTGAAACATTGAGATCAGACTGTCAGGGTCAGGTGAAACATTGAGATCAGACTGACAGGGTCAGGTGAAACATTGAGATCAGACTGACAGGGTCAGTGGAACATTGAGATCAGACTGTCAGGGTCAGGTGAAACATTGAGATCAGACTGACAGGGTCAGTGGAACATTGAGATCAGACTGTCAGGGTCAGGTGAAACATTGAGATCAGACTGACAGGGTCAGTGGAACATTGAGATCAGACTGTCAGGGTCAGGTGAAACATTGAGATCAGACTGTCAGGGTCAGGTGAAACATTGAGATCATACTGACAGGGTCAGTGGAACATTGAGATCAGACTGTCAGGGTCAGGTGAAACATTGAGATCAGACTGTCAGGGTCAGGTGAAACATTGAGATCAGACTGACAGGGTCAGGTCAAACATTGAGATCAGACTATGTTAGTCAAGATTATGTGAAACAAACTGAACAGACTTTGTTAGTCAGGGTCAGGTGAAACATACTGATCAGACTTTGTTAGTCACAGTCAAGTGAAAACATACTAATCAAAACCACACACCCCTTTCATGCAGTTCTCATTGGAAAGAGGCTGTTTCATGGCAGCCTGGGAAAAGAGGTGGTAATTTGTTGTTGTTATTGTTGCTAAATTCTCCCAATGAGTCAGTTGACGCTGCACTGCATTAGATTGCCCTGCTAAATAGTCTAAGAACCGTAACCTTTCAGTCGGATAAGAACTACCCAGGTTTTGAAAATCCAGCGAAAGTCTCCGTTGAGCCTAGACGATGTACGTCAGTCATTGAGGCCGCTAGACGATGTACGTCAGTCATTGAGGCCGCTAGACGATGTACGTCAGTCATTGAGGCCGCTAGACTATGTACGTCAGTCATTGAGGCCGCTAGACGATGTACGTCAGTCATTGAGGCCGCTAGACGATGTACGTCAGTCATTGAGGCCGCTAGACGATGTACGTCAGTCATTGAGGCCGCTAGACGATGTACGTCAGTCATTGAGGCCGCTAGACGATGTACGTCAGTCATTGAGGCCGCTAGACGATGTACGTCAGTCATTGAGGCCGCTAGACGATGTACGTCAGTCATTGAGGCCGCTAGACGATGGTTTGACAAGTAATGTATGTACCAGTTTACTGACCGAGAAGGGGCGGTGGGGAACGGGGAGGGGTTCAAGGCCAGAGCAGTCCTGGAACGGACACTGCTGTCAGGGATTGCGTGTTGAGAGACTAAACTGCACGAGATCACATCTTGTTTATGTGGTGATATGGCCAGTTCCCATCCTCTCTGTCTTTTCTGAACAGTGTCAACCAGCACATTTACAGCTGGATCGACTGGGGCGTTCTTGTAACGAGACTTGATAGTTAATACCTCGTATCTTTGCCGTGAAAAACCAGTGCTCTTCAACAACGCTCTGTTGTCAATCGGTGGTGTAATGAAAAGAGTTTGAAACTGTCGTGACTGCATGGACAAGCAGCGTTTTTTCCTCTCTCTCTCTCTCTCTCTCTCTCTCTCTCTCTCTCGTCTTATCAACTTGTGCAGTGAGACGTTGTAGCGAGTAGCGGGTGTCGTCAAATAACAGGCGCTGTAGTAGTTGGCATTCTAGACAGTTTAGGATAGTTTTCTTTTCACGTGTGCCCATGTCCTGCGCCAAGTGCGTTGCGTCGGTCAATGTGAGTCCATATCGCTACACAATCACTCTAATGTCATCTATCCACCTGCCTCGTGGCCGACTTCTTATCTTGTAGCCAGATCTACCAGTGTTGTAAGCCATCAGTGGAAGTTGATGAAAGTGCATTCTCATGAGATGACCAAACCAACTTATTTTCTGTCTGGAAATGTATTTGACACAAGCCGTAGTGCCGACCTAACTTCGAATGTCGTTGTTCCCCATTCTGTCTCTTCTCGTAACACCGATGACCTTCCTCAAATATTTCATTTCACACGTCAAAATTCTGCTCTCGCGCGCCCTGGACAGAGGTCATGTTTGGCACTGGTAGCACAGAGTCGGCATAAATATACTGTTTATCAGCTGTTGCTTTGTCGCCAAACGAATGCTCGGGTGTCTAAGCAGTGGTGACAGCTGATAAGTTACCACAGATGCTTCCTGACACCTAGTCTTAATTTTCCTGCAGTGTGTCCACGGAATAGTGCCCAAATACTTGAACTCACTGGTCTGTTGAACAGCAATATCATTGACATTTATCTTGAGTGGCCCAGGTGTTCTACTGATCAATATAGTTTCTGTTCTGTTCTCGCTAATTGGCGGTTTAGGATATCTCTAACATTCCCTATCCACCTGGTTCTCTGTCTTCCTATGCTACGGAAGCATGATCGCGGTTCGTTATAAGCGCGCAGGGGTAGCCTGGAAGGTCACATTCGCCTTAGGTCACCAAACCATTTGCATTTTTCCCTAGATATGCGATCGGTGCATGGGCTTATTAAAACAACTTCTTCTTCGTCGATCAACTGATGGCTATGCATCTAATGATGAGGTTCACGAAATAGACTGCGTTTCAAGTTTTCGCCAACGCCGAGTTTGTCTATGCTGTTATTTTCTGGCTTGTATTCTTTGTGCTGGTCTCCCATTCTGTCGTCGTAGATCGTTTTATGAGTGTCTTTGCTTCTTTATAGCTCTGTGGATAGGGAGTCTGCGTGCCTCCACTTCCGGCTCTTGTGAGCTCATCTTCTTTCTCGTTTCCAGGGATCCCGCAGTGGGCCGGAATGCACTGTATGACTAAATCTGTTTGTTTGTTGTTTTTTTTTGGGGACAGCAATTCGATGTTGTATTTTATTTAATTTTAGGAATGTCATCATTCCGTATTCTGTCTCTTCTAGTAACGTTGATGGCTTTCAACAGGCACCTCATTTCACAGGTCGTAATATTTCTCTCTTGAGTTTGTTAATGTCGACGTTGTACACCGATAACAGAGTGTTAGCACGAATATAATGGTAATCGATATCTTTTAGTTGACATTTTAATGTTTAGCAGTGGAGACAGCCGATATGCAATTCCGTCCGCCTTCTGGCAGCGAATCTCAATTTATCTGTCTAATCAGCCATCCTGGGTCAAGATATTCATCGAGGGGGCATCTAGCAATTGACAAATACAGGGCAGTCTTCCCTGTGTGGAGCCCTGGACTCCAGGAAGGAACTGAGGAAGTTAGAAAAGGACTGGGATCAACATTCTGAGCAGCGCATGAGCTGCAGTTGTTAGTGAGTCAAAGCTGACGGCTAGGGTCAGCGAACCAGAGATGCCAAGACCCTTCTATACCTCCGCGCGGTGATCCTGGATAACAGGCTCCTTCAGAACAGAATGGCTAAGAAGTCAGGTCAGGTCAGGTCATTCCGTAACTGGTGAGGTCGTTGGGGCACACATTAAGACATCCTCAAAACCCAACCCCACCCTTCTCTGTCATTGACCGCTGCCTGTGCCTCTTCTGGTCGGAGATTGGTCCATTCTTTTATGTTGTCCTCCCACCTCTTTATGGGCCGGCCTCTTCGTCGTCTGCCTTGCATCTTTCCGCGGAGGATCGTATTTGCGAGACCACTTGATCTCGATATGTGACTGTACCATACGAGCTTCCTTCTTTTGACAGTTGCCAAGAGGTCTTCAAATGGTCCTATTGCTGTTGTAATTCTATTTCGTATTTCCTCATTTGTAACTCGATTTTTGAACGTGACGTTTAAAAGTCTTCGGAAACATCTCATCTCTAAGGCATGTATCCTTCAGCTGAAGGTCAGCTGTAACTGTCCATGTCTCACAAGCATAGAGGAATATTGACAGGACCAGTGTACGCATTAATCTGACTTTCGTGCATATTGCTAACTATTTATCTTGCCACATTTTGTTAAGCCGTGCAAGCACTGGTATTGTCTGTGCTATTCTGACCAACACTTAACATTTTGATCCTTCATCACTGACTATCGACCCAAGATTTTTAACACGGTCAACCACTTCGAGTTCCTGACCGTTAGCTTTTATCATGCTGTTGAAGCCCGTGGGGTTGTTGGCCATTAATTTAGTCTTTCCGGCGTTTATCTCCATACCATAGTCAAGAGCTGGCTAAGAAGAAGGGATCGATAAGGGACGGCTAACCCAGTACCCAAAAATGTCTGCTGAAGTCGAATGTTTCGGACCGAAAGGTGAAAATTTCGCAGTCAAGCTGTAAACTACGACACAACGCATTCTGTTCTCGGACTACATCCTGCTACTAGCAAAGCCCTTTTCATGACTTGGTAGCGGGTGTTTGATGACGTTCAGGGCTTGGTAGCGGGAGTTTGAGGACGTTCAGTGCTTGGTATCGGGAGTTTGAGGACGTTCAGGGCTTGGTAGCGGGAGTTTGAAAACGTTCAGGGCTTGGTAGCGGGAGTTTGAGGACGTTCGGGCTTGGTAGCGGGAGTTTGAGGATGTTAATGACTTGGCAGCGGGAGTTTGAGAACGTTCAGGGCTTGGTAGCGGGAGTTTGAGAACGTTCAGGGCTTGGTGGTAGTAGTTTGAGAACGTTCAGGGCTTGGTAGCGGGAGTTTGAGAACGTTCAGAGCTTGGTAACGGGAGTTTGAGAACGTTCAGGGCTTGGTGGTGGTAGTTTGAGAACGTTCATGGCTTGGTAGCGGGAGTTTGAGGACATAGGATATGTTATTGTTGTTGAATGGGACGATGATTCAGCTCATTATTTTGTGAGTCCTGAAAAGAGCGTTTAGTATCGGGTTGTAGTAACTTTCATCCCATCGCGAGCGAGCGAGGTGGAGGTGGATGGCGGACATCCAGGCAGTTGTGCTATGCTAGGCTTTATCTGCGTAACGCTCACTACTACGGGGATCACATCGATCCACATCTCGTTAGCCAGACTGACTTGAAAACAACCTGTTTCCAGACGAGGCTACATGGAAGAGAGATAGTGGTCTTGGCCAGTGTATTGTGTCTGACCCTGAAGTGATATCCTGGTCAGTATGTTTTTGGAAGCCGCGTAGCGCAGTGGTCAACGAGCTGGCTTCGCATATGAGTGGTCCTGGGTTCATTCCCCAATTGAGGCGGAAATGTTTTTTCAGACTCCAACGGCTCCCGGGTCGACCCAGCCTTAAATGGGTACCGGTTCAGTCCGGGAAGTAAAAGCGGCGAGAGAGAGAGGAGATGGCTACCGCCCTCATATAGCCGAGCCTTTGAAAAGGCGAGATCGCTAACACCTCACACTCCTACGGCAGTAAAGCTAGGCGTTACTTTACTAATGTTGTGCCGGGTAGACGAAGCTCGTTAGCCTTTTCAGGCAGTTCGCCTAGGAGAGGGGGAACTCTGATTGTAAACCTTACACGTGCCACGAAGTGCTGTCTAGTCCAAGTAGGATCAGAGTATCATCGGATGTCTCGAGTAACTTGCATATGTGGGAAATGACTCCACTGCCTTGTGGAAACCCTGGGACAGGGTAGGGCTACAGGAGTAAACCCAGACAGAAAATCTCGAATGGTAACACCTAAGGCCGATGGATTCAACATTGCGAACTCATTCCAGCAGCTCCTACAGCTGAGCTGGTGCCAAATTGTCATGCTTTGCATTCCTTTTGGATTACACCAGCGAGGCCGAGAGGGGGATCCTTCAGTTTGGGCAGCTCAAAGTCTCCATATTCAGCGCCCATGCTTGCGCCCTGAGAGGGTACTCACAGGGCACCACGCGTATTTTCTACAGAGACTGAGACGCCTATGAAAATGATGACGTCATGCCTGACTGGACCAGTATCTCAGTTTCCCTCGGACCCTGGTAATTCTCATGCGAGTGAAAATAAAAAAGAAATACGATGATAATGAAGAAAAGACTGTTTTCTAACCCCACCGTAACAGATGCGGCTTGTCACTAAACAGTTTAACACCCAGCCTACACACCACGTGTCTCCTCCCGTACTTTATGTTAAGCGGCCAGCTGTCGGAATCTGTGGAGGAACACTAGAATAATCAATGGTCGGTATTGATAGAGATATTCAATCTCTATGTTCAAACGCCTCTGCAGTGACTTACCAACTGTCGCCCATACTTCAATGCTCGAACATCATCTGTGTAGGTTAGCGATAGATTTAAAACAGTTTTCTTCTGTTTTTAAAGCTTTCGCCACCGTTGAAACACCGGAACATCATCTGTTTTAATGAAACGATAACTTGAAAACAGTCGGTTTTTTTAATAACTGCAAACACATACTTAAACACTCGAACATTATCTTTGTAGTTAAAAGATACCTTCAAAACAGTATATATTTTAACAACTATCGCCCATACCAAAACACTTGAACACCATCTGAGCAGACAAACGATAGCTTGAAAACAGTATATTTTTAATAACTATCGTCCAAACTAAAACAATCGAACAACATCAATTGTGTAGCAAACGCTGACTTGACAACAATATTATATTTACCAACTGCCACCCATACTAACACACTTGAATATAATCTGTGTAGGCAATAGATAACTTGAAAACAGTATATTTTTAAACACCCGAGCGACAAACTCAAAGGATCTTACACTCAAAGAACCAGAACTGTCCCAAACAAAACCAAGACCATTACAGCCAGTTAGTACTACCCTCCCCTGGGTATGCACACCCCTCGAGCTGACAAGGTGCATAAACACCTGGGGAGAAAATGCACTACAGAAGAGTACATATCCATCAGACAGGTGAATACATGCCTATATAGAGGACTCAGCGACAGGTGCCACTAGAGAGCAGTGGTGGTGGCCAGACAGAAATTGGAGGAAAGTTAAATTGGTGCAATCACAGACAGACTCACCAGGACACAAATACAGACTCTTTAAAATGTTGGATTGGACTACCTTTCGAAAATTGTTCTTTAAACTTTGCTAATATATATTTATATAGTCTCAAACTCTTCCGTGGGGAGTCGTTCCAGGGGATCGGAAAGATGCGGGGGCGATCACTGTGTTCAAAAAGGGCAAAACAACAGATCCAGCAAATTATAAACGGGTGAGTTTAACGAGCATAACATACACAATTTTAGAGTCAATAATTAAAAAAATCTTCTCCCCAAAACAGGTACGCACAGCTGCGTGCACCTACTAGTCAGAAGCGTAACGGTGTTCCTTTGGGGTGTGCCGTCAGCTTCTAGGGGAGGAAGAAGTCAGAAAGTGCAAGATCGGCGTTGTACGATGGGTGCGATAAAATGTTGCCAAACTTGAGAGGTTCCAATGTTTGTCGAATTGTGTGTGGGCGAACATTGTTAATCTAAGGAATTTCGTGCAGCATTCTTGCTCGAAATTTCTGCAAAGTTTTCACATATCAATCGGGGTTGACAGTATTGACGTGCTCCAAAGATTCAATGTGGATTGCGCCCTTGCAGTCCCAAAATTTTGTCATCATCAAACTATCCACCGAGGCAACAGCCTGAAATTTGTTTAGGGTAGGCGAGTTCTTATACTTGTTTATGATGCATGTTTCCTCGGTCATAATGATGTGCCCATGACTCGTCGACAGTGACAAATCATTGGATAAGAACACAGTCTTCCTGTTTATTTTGTCTAAGAAGTTCCTGACACATAAAAAAAAAAAACTATTTTTATTTGACGTGTTTGCCTCACTAGTTTCTACTGTCAGAGGCGCTCCTATTCCACTCCAGACCCTAGTCAATTGGGCAATATTAAGACGCATAAACCAGTGCTTGGATGTATGTGTGCGTCTGTATGTACCTATGCTATGTTTGTGCGCTCTCAGAAGCTAACCAAACCAAAGTGCAATGGAAGGGCTTCACCCTGTGAGCGCGCGTGAAAGTTGTGGAAGAGTGTGACTGTAGGAGTACCTGACACCCTTGCTGTCTACTTTGTTTCATATCCGGCGTCAGCAATCTAGTGATCCATCCCGAGGACACTTTTCCTTTACCCAAACAGGGCATAGATAATGTGATGGACTTGCTCAATCGAAATCATAACCATTTCGGCAATATCTTTCTGCTTGATACGGTGATTGGTACGAATCAATTCGTCTACGCGTGCGAGGTGATATGCATACACAGCTGTGATCGGTCGTCGGCTACGAAGATTTTCATACAGTTTGATCATGACTAGATTGTCGCCTTTTACAGTCCCATGCCCACCTCCTGATACTACTAACATTCACCCAGGCGTCACCATATACCACAGTCATTCCGGAGTCAGGAATTCCATCAGTCGTTGCGTCAAATGTATTGTAATGTACGCCTTCATTTTACTGTCTTATGTAGGTATGCGTCATGTTCTAGACCCATGCCGTGACATGCCTTTGTAGTAATTTCATTCGAGATTATTTTCACATAGAATCAGCCAATAAAATCTACTCGCAAACGTTGAAATGACAGGTGCACATTAGAGAAATAATTAGATAAACACGATTTCAAATCACATTATCATAAAAAACAGCCAGTTCACTGAAGGTTAATGGACACTAGACAAGACCAGCATACATAATAGTCTCACCCCTTCTCGGGGCTATACTCTTGTCGGCTGCCACATAATGATGGAGGTAATCCTGCCTACATATAACCAAAATAACTGTCTAGATCACTAAGAAGTAGTAGTTATAGTCCGTCTTTTAATTCATAAACAAGGTCCGAAGTAATTTTCTACTAAACTGCATGCCAGATCCAAATAATTTTACGCATTCAACCTTAGAATATACATGACGTTATGTAAATATTATTTTTTCTAAGATTTTTGATGAATTTTGTAAAATTGATTCATTAGTCTATATTAAAAGCAACCTCAGGGAATTTGACATAATTTTAACATGTTTAAGGTACACAGACGTGCTGTTTTAAAAAAATATATGTTTTGACCTTCAAATACGCTGAGTAAATACAAATTCCAGATTTTTTCCGTCCACCAATTAGACACTAGGTTGAAAGGCGAAAACAACGAACGTCTATCATGCGAAACTGTCTTATAGTTATGGGTGTATACGCATTAATAAATTGTGGTGTGGTTATTGGTGGATATAGTCGCTTTTTTAAAAACTCACATTGATATCAATTTCAAGATGAATTTAAAGTGTACATTTATAACAATGCAGAAGGTTACAGTTTTACTATACGAGTTCTTCAGCAGGGAAACTAAGATGGGTAAAACATTGCGATATTCATGACCCATAGAAACGAACGCAATTGGCGCTTGGTCTGAATAAATCATCCTTTAACCGTTGGATTGGACAGAACTCAGAGTGCACTCATATCAAGCAAGGAAGGAAAAGGACATTTGACAATTTCGACAGAGATGTCATAAAACTGGAGATATTGAAACTGTTAACGAAAAGTCAACTTGTTTCTATCCGGAAACTAAAATTAACATTGCCATCCGACTGCAGTTTTTAAGTTTCCAAAACTACTCTTCGGAAAATTATAAGAGCCGCCGGCTTTACATTCAAGAAAACTTCAGGCGTCAGGAAAATGATATGTTAAAAACCACATTTGATTGCTGTCAGATGCAAATACCTGAGATAGATACGTGAACGGCGTAGGCAAGGCTATGATATTGTATACTTGGATTAATCCAGGGCCAATGCTCACCACACCTATGGTAAGGAATGGCAATCAGTTAACGGTGAACAAAAAAAGGCATATTCAAGCATAAAAGGGCAGCACATTATACTAACGTATGCTAGAAGCAGCGAAAAAGGTCTTGTCCATGACGCTGAACTTATTTTCCAATCAAAAAGTACCGACGGTAGAGACTACCACAATGAAATGAATGGACACATTTTCCGACACTGGATAACGAATGATCTGCTTCCATTTCTGGATAGACCGTCATGCCTAGTAATGGATAATGCATCCTATCACAATGTAGTATAAGAGGAAGAATAAGTACCAACTGCATCAAATACAAAAGCTCAAATAAAGACATGGCTAGCTAAGGAAAAAAAGTGAATTTCGAAGACACGTATTTGAAGCCCGAGTAGCTGTAGCTGGTGAGGAAGACAAATAAGGCAGGGGTGCATCAGAGTACTGTTCGGAGCTATATAAGCATGAAGATCGAGGTGACCCAAGAATGTCAATGTCTCCTGAAGTGAGTCTGATAGAGGAAAATTAAACGATAACAAGGGAAGAAGTATATGAAGCCGTAAAAATGCTGATGAGAGGGAAGGCTGTCGGTGTGGATAATATTCCAGCAGAGCTCCTGCAAGTGGGCGGTGAGGCGACAATCACTACCCTGACTTACATCTGCAATAGAATTTGGCAGACAGGAGTGTCGCCCACCTGGTGGACAAAATCAGTCATTATACCACTGCCTAAATCGGGAAACCTAAATGTATGTCAGAACTATCGAACAATCAGTCTGATGAGTCATCCAAGTAAAGTTCTCTTGAGGATATTACTTAACAGACTGAATCCTCAGGCGGAGAGTATCATTGCCGAAGAACAAGCGGGCTTTCGAGCGGGAAGGAGTACCATCGAGCAGATATTTAATCTTCGTATACTGAATGAGAAGTACTCAGAGTATCTACAACAACTCTACCATGCCTTCATTGACTTTAGAAAGGCGTTTGACAGAGTGTGGCATGCGGCGCTATGGTCAACAATGAAGCATTATAAGTTCAACAGTGATATTGTGAGGGTAATTGCAAACCTTTACCAGCAGGCAACAAGCGCAGTCTTGGTAGAGGGAACGCTAGGCGATTGGTTCCGTACGAAGGTGGGTGTGAGACAGGGTTGTATACTCTCCCCCACACTCTTCAATATCTTCTTGGAGAGAATAATTGAGACGACCTTAAAAGGACATGTTGCCACGGTTAATATAGGTGACAGGCCTATCACAAACTTCCGCTTTGCTGATGATATTGATGTATTGGCAGGCACAGAGAGGGAACTCCAGGAGTTGATTGGTAGATTGGATAGAACAGCCCTGAGTTTTGGTATGGAAATAATTGCTGATAAAACAACGCTCATGACCAATAACGTTACAGGGTTTCAATCTGTCATAGAGGCAAATGGGCAGGTACTTGAGGTGGTGAAACGTTGCAAATATCTGGGATCGTTGATCAGCGAAGAGGGTTCGAAGCCAGAGGTAATTGCAAGAATAGCACAAACAACAGCGGCGCTGACTAGGCTGCAACCTATTTGGCGAGACAAGCGCCTCGCCCTCGGCATAAAAGTTAGACTACTGCGCTCTTTGGTGCTGTCAATATTTCTGTATGCCTGCGAGACCTGGACCATTACAGCAGATATCCAGGGCAGAATACGTGCAATGGAAATGCGGTGCTATAGAAAATTCATAAATGTTACATATAATGATCGTGTCACGAACGTAGAAATACGTCAGAGAATTGAAGACGCTATTGGTCCTTTTGAAGATCTGTTCACAGCTATCAAAAGACGAAAGATGGCCTGGTGCGGGCACGTCGCGAGGTCCAACGGAATATTCCCAACTCGATGCTCTTTGGATCCGTACCGGGACAGAGAGGGCGAGGACGTCCAAGGAAGAGATGGGTGGACAACATCGCTGAGTGGTCACGCCTTCGTCCCGGTGAGATACGTCAGGCGGCGACAGACAAAGAGAGCTGGCGTGGGATTTTCATGTCTTCATGTGTGCCCCAACGACCTGATGGGTTACGGGATGAACTGAACTGAACTGTATCACATTGACAAAATCACCGAAGAGTACAGTCACACGTCTCTGCGACTAACTGCATTTCAAGCGTATCTAAACCCTTTAGAGCTTGTGTGGGCTAAAGTCAAAAGACAAGTTACCGAGCAGAACAGGACATTTAACATGTATGATGTTGAAGTGCTGATACGCGAGCACTTTTCAAAAATAGACATTCAGTTCTGGAAGAAGTATGTTCAACATGTGCTCCTGGAAGAAAAACAGTACTGGCAACGAGTTGGATTACAATTTGGATTACAATTTAGATTACAATTTGGATTACAATTTCCAGTCAGTAACAATTATCAACCTCTTTGAATCAACAGATTCGCATGATTAATATAATCTTTTGTGGACATATTGATTTGCAGATTTGGATGAATTGGAGTATGTTTATCAAAACAATTAGCTGTATATACAGTGACAAAAAATACATTTCCATATTCAAATGCGTTACACAACAGAAAAATAGCTGCGCAGTTGATACACACTTGTGGGTGTAAGTGTGGCCGAAGGGCTGTACTAACTGTTGCATATTGGTGCCATTTTTACGATTGTACACAAACAATCAATTGATCTACCAAGACATTAAGGAGACACCTTTGAACAAAATGCGTCGAGAAATTAAGCTGCGTGTTGTAAAATCTGAAATTTAATGGCATTTCTTTGCAATGGTCCTAAAAATTCCAAAAAATTCGCTGATATTCAAATGACTTACGTTTTAGCGTCATGGATATTCTAAGGTTGTATGCGAAAAAACATTTTGATCTGACATGCAGTTTAGTAGAAAATTGCTTTGGTCCTTGTTCATGAATTAAAAGATGGACTATAGAAGGTTGGCATACAAACCGCCTGGCCATCGGCTTCTGAAAGGATTACTCTGATGCCACCTCCTCAAAAAAGAACGAAAGATGCTAATGAAAGGCGATAAAGAAAAGTTGATGAAGGAAAACCTCATTAAACAAACGCCAAAAACTTCAACAAAAAAGGATGAAAGATGCTGATGAAAGGCGATAAAGAAAAGTTGATGAAGGAAAACCTCATTAAACAAACGCCAAAAACTTCAACAAAAAAGGATGAAAGATGCTGATGAAAGGCGATAAAGAAAAGTTGATGAAGGAAAACCTCATTAAACAAACGCCAAAAACTTCAACAAAAAAGGATGAAAGATGCTGATGAAAGGCGATAAAGAAAAGTTGATGAAGGAAAACCTCATTAAACAAACGCCAAAAACTTCAACAAAAAAGGATGAAAGATGCTGATGAAAGGCGATAAAGAGAAGTTGATGAAGGAAAACCTCATTAAACAAACGCCAAAAACTTCAACAAAAAAGGATGAAAGATGCTGATGAAAGGCGATAAAGAAGAGTTGATGAACGAAAATCTCAATAAACAAACCCTAAACACTTCATCAAAAAAGGATGAAAGACGCTAACATGAACAACGATAAGGGATAAAGGAAAATCGATGTCGGAAAACCTCATGAAACAAACTCCAAACAAGATATGAGAAAACAAATCGATTCCTTATCGATTGATGTATTCTATGCTTGCTGGATCTCCAAAATCCTCAATCTCTTATCTTTTTAGACGTCACAGATAACATTGTCTCTTTGCGTTTCCGTCCCACAAACTATTTGTGATGCCCTGTTACCTGTTCAGCTTCCGTATGCCCATCCATAAAGTTGGTTAACTGATGTAGCAGCTGCAGAAACTAGGGTTTTCAAGATTAGGTGGAGAGGTCAATGAACTAGTCCAAGGCCGATCAACTATCTGACCTCCGACCCCTGATCTTTTCTTTATCGAGGCATCTGTCGTTTAAAAGTATTACGAATTTTTACTTTTAAAGTATTACGAACTTTTTAAGGATTTTTTTTTCCTGAATACTAGGACAAGTTGTCGACTAGTGGGAATTCCAGGCACATCCGCGGCCTGGCGGCATCAATAATGAACTAAAACTCACGTGCAATATGAGACCCACAGCCGGTACGGCGCCATCTTTGCTGCTCTACTGAAGTACATATGGTGGTGCATGCAAAAAGACAGCATATGGTACAAATCAGGACAAGATAGTCGCAATCCTTTGTCGGGCAGTTCATGGGAAAAGGCAAGTTGGAATACATGGTGTGCTGCAGACGAGCAACCTGATGTACCAGTTACATACCATCAAAAGAAAAAGATGATTAAATCAATGAGCGAGCTTCCAACACAAATACGAGATGACTATCATAATATAAGTAGGCAAGAGCAGATTGTTAAACTGCGCCTCAGAACAGAACACAACCGATTCCGCAGTCACATGTACACAAAATTTAGGATTGACAGTTCAAGTATGTGTACATGTGGACAGTCACCCCAGACTGCGGAGCATATACTTCAGGACTGTCCAGAGTATGAGATACTGAGACGGACATACTGGCCAAGAGAAACAGCCCTGGAAGGGAAACTATATGGGCCTATGTGTGAGCTACAGAAGACAGTGAGGTTCATATAAGAGACAACTTTGAAGATGTAGACATACTCCAAGCGGCAGAAGACAGTGAGGCTCATACAAGAGACAACTTTGAAGATGTAGACATACTCCAGTCGGACGAAAGAAGAAGGGGAAAAATACATGCGCCAACTAGTAGAATAGCAGGCAAGATGGACAGAGGGAGGAAACGAGAGAACATAGTGGACAGCTTGAAGGAAAAGCATGGGAGGCGATAAACGGCAGAACTGATAGCTGACATACGGGGTAAGAGGAGGTAAACGATCACCATCGTCCTTCAGCAGGACATTTGATGATGATGGTGAGGTTGATGGGAATGGTGATGATGATGATGGGGATAACGATGGTGATGATGATGTAACACAAAGGACATCGTTCCAAAAAATAATTGCGTTGAAGAATAGGGAAATTGTTCATGAAGTTACTTCCCAAATTCAAAGAGTTGAAGATAAAACTAAAGAAATTTAGAACAATGAATTGTGAGTCATTCAAACGGAACAGGCTTGTAATAGTTGTCCATCGTAAGTGATGAAGACCACTCTCTTTGTTCAGCCATGTGGACAGTCGTATCTCTTGCTGTGTCCGCTGAAATGGGTGACTTGCGCGGTGATTTGGATTAAAGTGAGGAAGAAACTGCGCCTTTTGTCAACCTCACTCACAGAGCCTAAGCTAAATTTTGCCAGTGGCAAGACATTCATCGAGACGACTGGAGTTAGCATAGGATGCAGATTTTGCCTCAGGGTTACCACCGAAGCCTTTCCGTAAACATGTAACCCGTAGGGTAGAAAGGTGGGATGGCATCTAACGCAGTTTGTCGTGCCTTTTCGATAACCACAAGAGGCCGTACGGACAACACTCAGCGTGTGAGTGAGTCTGGCATCTCTTCCCCGCTGTATTCAGCTCATCACAGTAGCATCTAAAATTCCCACACGCCAAATTCGTGGAGGTGAACCGGCAGAACTAACCCGTGAAATACGACACAGGTATAAGCGTACTGCCATTCAGGCCGCGTCCAGATCAGGATAATCGGATGGAAGAAATCACAAAAAAAGAACGAAATAACAAGTCCAGACGGAAAACAACACCACGTTTCTGTGAACACAAGTGTAAGTCGTCGAGTAGTGTGAATTCCAGGTAAATCCGTGGTCTGGCGGCATCCATAATGATCCAAAAAACAGTAGAGAAATGTAGAGTCGCAGCCAGTTATTGCGCCATCTTTGTGTACTCGTATTGTTACTCGTCGTCTTCTTCTTCTTCTTTTTCTTCTTCTTCTTCGTACGTTGTCAGACGTCGACTTGAATTTGTTCAAAGAAAGCAGCGGTAATCCTGAGGCTTTTGACACTGCCATAGAGCTTGTCTAGTGTTGGCACTGGTGATGGCCACGTGTGCTTTCTCTGGTCACGCTAATCTGCAGCAGATGTTTAGTGGTCATTTCTCCAGTGCTACGGGTGCATTCGTCAGCAACTGCTTTCTTCAGTTTATTAAATAGATGGTATTTCAGTCTGTTGTGGCCTGTGCGGAGTTTGAAGACCACCACCTGCTCTCTTCTGTTCAACTGGTAATAAGTATGATTTCTTGTGTAGCCAGTGTTCTCTGTTTACCATTTGTCCCTGAATCTAGCATGCCGGGAAAATGAAACGTCCCATTCCAATCCCGACTAAATACCGGAAAATATTGTGCCAAGGTTTGTAATCAAATAAATAAAAGAAAATCATCGTACAAAACACAACAAATTACTATTGGGAGTGAACTTTTTACAGAATCCTGCCCTGAAACCAACTACATATCCATATTTTTTCCGGAACACGCTATTATTGTTGACACATGCAGGTTCTGTTATTTAGTCAGCCTATGAATGTGACGTTTTATAGAGATTTCTTCATGAGTCAGACTGCCTATATCTACATTAGGCTGTGATCTGACCCTAATTACCATTTTGGACTCTTAGTAAGGCACACTTGAATCTGGTTGTGGAATCCTTGCACCTTACTTCACCAGTCTGTGTCAGCCCTATATGTCAGTCGAGGATGTCAATTATATATATTTAAAACAAAAACTCTTTTACTGCGGACAAACCTCTATAAATGGCCAGCCCACTTAAAAAACAATTCAACAAACACATGCCAATCCACGTTTTTATTGAATCATTGACAGAACAATTATGGCTATCTATCCAATGCTTAATCTGACACTGTTTATCTACTCCATTCGGTCTCTCTGCCAGAACCTAATACGCTCCTCCAAACAAATGAATGGGCAACAAGGATAAGAGTAGAATGGGCCATTTTTGAAGGATAAAATTGGAAATCTGTATACGAGTTAATGAAAATGTTAGCTTAGATGTGTGTCAGTGGCGTCGGTACAATACAAGGGCAGATCAGGAAACAACTCAACTGGGGTTGTCTTGACGAAATGTATATTATACATTCATATATATATATACAGAATCAAGATGCTGAGCAGCGCATGACCTGCAGTGGTCAGCGACCCATAGCTGACTGCTAGCGTCAGGGCCAGCGAACCATAGCTGTCAAGACCCTTCTACACCTAAAAGCTGTGATCCTGTGAGTGGTGAGCGCGCGAATGGGGGGGGGGGGTGTGTGTTTCGAGGGAAGACATCGGCCTTGGCTGCTGGAAGACGCGGATTCAAATCCGGTGGATACCGAAATGTGTTCACTTGCACTTTCTGGTATTTTCTCGGATCTCTAGGCAGTAGAGGTTGGACGTCTGTTTGCAGTGCCGCGCATGTTAAAAATCTATTGGCAGTTGGAAATCGAAAAGACTTGGCTTAACGGCCGCTGCCCGTGTCAAAATTCGAAACTATATTAAAAATCGACCCAATCTATTAAGGGATCCTGGCCGGTGCTGCGGAGTTCGTCCATTGTGCTGATATTCTCCAAAAATATGAAGAACAACAGAGCAGGAATGGGTTAAACCATGTGCAATGACGTTGATTCTTCTACTAAACTAAACTGAACGGTCTTTATACTGGTTTAGATTACTCTGTATACAACCAGTTTCTTTTACATTCAATTGTTCTAATGAAAAACATATGCATCCAATCTATTCTTGAATGCATTAATTGACCATCCATCCTGCTATCTTCACACACACGCGCATGCATTCGTGCATGGATAAACACACACACACACACACAGGTATATATATATATATATATATCCTGCAAGCAAATCCTGAAATATAACTATAGACAAGAGTGGCTAGATCAGTGGGCCACATCACAGAGAAGAGTGGCTAGATCAGTGGGCCACATCCCAGGCAGATGTAGCTAGATCAGTGGGCCACATCCCAGAAAGATGTGGCTAGATCAGTGGACCACATCCCAGACAGCCGTGGCTAGATCAGTGGGCCACATCCCAGACAGCTGTGGCTAGATCAGTGGGCCACATCCCATACAGGCTTGGCTAGATCAGTGGGCCCCATCCCAGACAAGAGTGGCTAGATCAGTGGGCCACATCCCAGACAGGCGTGGCTAGATCAGTGGACCACATCCCAGACAGGCTTGGCTAGATCAGTGGGCCATATCCCAGACAGGCTTGGCTAGATCAGTGGGCCATATCCCAGACAGATGTGGCTAGATCGGTGGGCCACATCCCAGACAGATGTGGCTAGATCAGTGGGCCACATCCCAGACAGGCTTGGCTAGATCAGTGGGCCATATCCCAGACAAGAGTGGCTAGATCAGTGGGCCACCTCCCAGACAGGCTTGGCTAGATCAGTGGGCCATATCCCAGACAGATGTGGTTAGATCAGTGGGCCACATCCCAGACAGATGTGGCTAGATCAGTGTGCCACATCCCAGACAGGACTGGCTAGATCAGTGGGTCATATACCAGACAGGGGAATTATAACCAGTAGGCCACACCCCAAACAGTATTGGCTAGATCAGTGGGCCACATCCCTGAAAGGAGTTGCTAGATCAGTGGGCCACATCCCACAGCCGTGGCTAGATCAGTGGGACACATCCTAGACAGGCGTGGCTAGATCAGTGGGCCACATCCTAGACAGGCGTGGCTAGATAAGTGGGCCACATCCCAGACAGCTGTGGCTAGATCAGTGGGCCACATCCCAGACAGGAGGGACTAGATCAGTGGGCCACATCCTAGACAAATGTGGCTAGATCAGTGGGCCACATCCCAGACATGTGGATAGATATGTGGGCCACATCCCAGACAAATGTGGCTAGATGAGTGGGCCACATCCTAGACAGGCGTGGCTAGATCACTGGACCATATCCCAGACAGATGTGGTTAGATCAGTGGGCCACATTCCAGACAGAATTCGCTAGATCAGTGGGTCACATACCAGACAGGAGGAACTAGATCAGTGGGCCACATCTCAGAAAGGAGCAAGTAGATCAGCGGGCCACATCTCAGACAGGATTGGCTAGATCAGTGTGCCACATTCCAGACAGGATTGGCTAGATCAGTGGGCCACATACCAGAAAGGTGGAACTAGATCAGTGGGCCACATCTCAGAAGGAGGAACTAGATCAGTGGCCCACATACCAGACAGACCGAATATATTTCAAATACAAAGCGTAATCAGATCCCAAGTACCCAGCCAAGAAACTGAAACGAAGAGACCAGAGTTTGATTCTCAAGTTGAGAACAGGCCATGTCTCTCTCAACAAACGAAGAGACCAGGGTTTGATCTTCAAGTTGAGAACAGGCCATGTCTCTCTCAACAAACGAAGAGACCAGGGTTTGATCTTCAAGTTGAGAACAGGCCATGTCTCTCTCAACAAACGAAGAGTCCAGGGTTTGATCTTCAAGTTGAGAACAGGCCATGTCTTTCTCAACAAACGAAGAGACCAGTGTTTGATCCTCAAGTTGAGAACAGGCCATGTCTCTCTCAACAAACGAAGAGACCAGGGTTTGATCTTCAAGTTGAGAACAGGGCATGTCTCTCTTAACAAACGAAGAGACCAGGGTTTGATCTTCAAGTTGAGAACAGGCCATGTCTCTCTTAACAAACGAAGAGACCAGGGTTTGATCTTCAAGTTGAGAACAGGCCATGTCTCTCTCAACAAACGAAGAGACCAGGGTTTGATCTTCAAGTTGAGAACAGGCCATGTCTCTCTCAACAAACGAAGAGACCAGGGTTTGATCTTCAAGTTGAGAACAGGCCATGTCTCTCTCAACAAACGAAGAGACCAGTGTTTGATCCTAAAGTTGAGAACAGGCCATGTCTTTCTCAACAAACGAAGAGACCAGGGTTTGATCCTCAAGTTCAGAACAGGCCACGTCTCTCTCAACAAACATCTGAGTAGATAGGTAACGGCGTGGGCTAGTGGTTAAGTGACACGGCACACAACCAGAAGGTGCTGGGTTCGATCCCTATCACAGCACCGGCCGTTATCCCGGGAAAGCAAACCCTTAGAAAAAGCTGGAGGAAGCAGACCCTTACATAAAATTGATGCCGAAGTCGGATATACAGGGCCTAAAGGCGGAAAATAAAAGCCAAAGTGTAACGCACACCGCTTTGGGGAAAAGAGAAATAAGGGCAAAACGCAAAAAAATAAATAACAAAATAAAAATCGGAATAGATTAGACTCACTGCGTGAACCAAACTGCAGATTCTGCCATGACCATGAGGAATCTGTCGAGCACATCCTGACCTTATGCCCAAGGCTGGTCGATCTGCGGAACCTTGTGCTACCCCCACACCCCACCATACACAACACATTCTATACTTCACTCCAACAATTGCGGAGGGCGTGTGCTTTTGTTTGAGAGGCATTGGGCTTGTTAATAACTGCCAAGTCACAGCTAAGGGGATTATATCATAATCATATAAATATTTATGTATAAACGCACGCAGAAACACACACCCACATACCCTATATCTAATTAGTATATGCTGTTAGAAACATGTCTACAATATTAGAAATGAACAACAAATGTCGTTCTGGCATATCATAAAGTTATGGAAAACGTTATTACAACAGGCAAAGTTCCGGGTAGGAGAGACACAGGAAAACAGACATAAAATACTTGACCTGCAATGTGAGAGCATTAACTACAGAACTGATTTCCAGCACCAGAGGGAGTTGTGGAGGCCAATGATGGCTTACGCCGGATGGTATGGCACATGATGATTTTTGTGTGTGCGTTCGCCTCATTTCTCTTTTCCCCAATGCGGTGTGCGCTGCAATTCGGTTTTTATTTTGCTCATGTCAGCCCAGTGGATCCGACTTCGGCATACATTTTATGTAAGTGCCTGCTTCCTCCTGCATTTTCTAAGGGTTTGCTTCCTCCTGCATTTTCTAAGGGTTTGCTTCCTCCTGCATTTTCTAAGGGTTTGCTTCCTCCTGCATTTTCTAAGGGTTTGCTTCCTCTTGCATTTTCTAAGGGTTTGCTTCCTCCTGCATTTTCTAAGGGTTTGCTTCCTCTTGCATTTTCTAAGGGTTTGCTTCCTCCTGCATTTTCTACGGGTTTGCTTCCTCTTGCATTTTCTAAGGGTTTGCTTCCTCTTGCATTTTCTAAGGGTTTGCTTCCCCGGGGTAATGGCCGTTGCTGTGATGGGGATCGAACCCAGCACCTTCGGGTTGTAAGCCGTGTCACTTAACCACTAGCTCACGCCGTCCCTACACATGAGGAATATATTTATATGGGATTCAGTGGCGAAGTGGTTAGGCCGTCGGCTTCGTGATCAGGTGGTGTGGGTTCGACTCGGGATTCCGCTGTCTTTTTCACTGGTGCTTGATGCGGAGTCCCCTGCATCTTGTAGTCGCCCTCTAGTGGTTTTGTCCTTGACTTGCTACTGGAGTCGGGCGGCTCGAGACGAGAGAGTGAGGATAAAAAGTAGCGCAGTTAATCCTTTCAAAAAATAGCGCTAACAAATAAATGATGTCATCATAGTCTACGATGGACGAGGGCCTTTGCCTGTGCCTTTTTATGTGTATGTAATCTTGATCACCTGACGATCGCAGAGGCAGTTATACCGCTTCGGGTTCCAATTTCATTTCCACTGCCTTCTGCCACAATGGACCAGTGAGTGATAGTTTCCCATCTACAGCATCGGGGATGATGTTTCTGCATCCAAGGCAGTCGGCCTAGCGCGAATGTTCTTCCCCGTGCTCGTCTCCTGCCTCGTGGGTACCAGCTTCTGTCGCTTTGCTCCAAAAGATGAGTTCTCCGAGACAGAATGTTGACCATACAGAGTAGATAAATCACAAAAGTAGGGGCGATTTTTTTTCGGTTCCGCATTCTACCGTAGGACCTACACTAGAGACAATAACGTAGTAATATGCATATTCAACTGTCGCTCTATATGCTCTGCGTCTCCGTCTTGTGGACGAGGTTGACAAAATTGTTTATAAAAAATATATACGCAAAGGCAAATACCGCCGTTCATCGAAGATGATGATGACATAGTTCATTTTTCTATCGCTATTTTTAGTACAGGCCTTGGAGGTGATATGTTTCCGAAGACTTTTAAACGTCACGTACAAAGATCAAGTTACAAATGAGAAAATACGAGATAGAATTAGAACAGCAATATGGCCTTTTGAAGATCTCTTGGTGACTGTCAAAAGAAGGAAACTCGCTTGGTACGGTCACATATCGAGATAAAATGGTCTTGCAAATACGATCCTCCACGGAAAGGTGCATGGCAGACGACGAAGAGGCCGTCCCAAAAAGAGGTGGGAGGACAACATAAGAAAATGGATCAATCTCCTACCAGAAGTGACACAGGAAGCGGCCGCTGACAAAGGAGGGTGACGTAGTGTTGTGAGGATGTCTTTATGTGTGCCCCAACGACCTCATCGATTACGGGATGACCTGAACTGACTTTGAGGATTAACAGCGCTACTTTTTATCCTCACTCTCTCGTCTCGAGCCGCCCAACTCCAGTGGCAAGTCAAGGACAAGAAGACTAGGGGGCGACTACGAGATGCAGGGGACTCCGCATCAAGTACCCGTGAAAAAGACGGCGGAGTCCGGAGTCGAACCCACACCACCTGATCACGAGGCCAACGGCTTAACAACTTCGCAACAGAATGCCACGGAATATATATAATATAGACATACGAGTCTTGTAAATGACTAGCCAGTCTACGAATTGGTTTCCCCTAGATCTAGTAAGCCACAGGAAGCAAACATTGTAACAACACAAAAGGAACGTACCACGGAAAGCCTTCGGCTACCTGGCAGCTGGTATACATCTGTTTGAATGCCAGAATGTTAAGTGTGTGTTTGTGTGTGTGTGTATATATATATTTATACTCATGTACATATCTCTCTCTCCTCTCTCTTCTCTCTCTTTCTCTCTCTCTTTATATATATATATATATATATATATATATATATAATACATACATATATAGACACAAACATATTTTATATATACATATATATACACACACTTGTTTGTGTTTGTACGTGCGTGTGTATGAGGGCGTTTCTGTCTATGTATCTGTCTCTCTCTGTCTCTTTATCTATATCTCTATTTCTCTCGCTCTCTGTCTGTCTCTCTCGTCTCTCTCTCTCTCTCTCTCTCTTTCTCTATATACATACAGATATGTATATATATATATATATATATATATATATATATATATATATATATATATATATTCATATGTCTGTCTCTCTCTCTGTCTCTCATCTATATATCTCTTTTTCTCTCCGTTTCTTTCTCTCTATCTCTCTCTCTCTGTCTGAATCTCTCTTTGCCAATCTCTGTCTGTCTCTCTCTCTTTCTCTCTGTCTCTCTCTATCTATATTTCTTTTTCTCTCTCTCTGTCTCTATCATTCTAAATCTCTGTTTGGCAATTCCCGTCTGTCTCTCTCTCTATTTCTCTCTCTGTCTCTCTATATCTCTCTTTCTTTCTCTCTTTATCTATTTCTCGCCTTCTCGCTGTCTCTTATCTAAATCTCTGTGTGTCTCTCTCTGTCTCTCTTTATCTATCGATATATATATATATATGTATCTCTCTCTCTATATATATATATATAATGTCTCTATATCTATATCTCTCTTTGTCCCTCTCTCTCTATCTCTATCTATCTCTCGCCCTCTCTCTTTCAGCAGAAGCAATCGACACAGAATCTAACTGATGTTGGTGAAAGGGAAGAAACACCAGCAGTCTGGACGGAAGGCAATGTAATAACATTGCCAAAGAGAGAATGTCTGTGATACGAGTAGATGTGCTATCAGTGCCTGGGAAAACAATGAACAGGATTATACTAGAGAGATTCAAAGGCCACAGCGAAATATCTGAATGAGGAATAAGAAGGCTTTCGACAATACAGTGAAGGGGTCCTCAACCTTTTCATATCTAGTGCCCACCACTTTTACTTTCGAGAAAGTACATTTTCTATTCCGCCAAATTAAAATCTAAAAATTTATTTTTTAAATTGTCGAACGACATTTTTTCCATTGCTGGGATAGTTGAAGGGCTTTTGAAGGCTGAAGACTACAAACCGCTTCGTCCCTGCTGTCGCCACGTCGTGTGCTGGCTATGTTAGTTTATTTCTTCTCGAACAGAAGAACAACATATGCCATACCGGAGATTCGAACCGCTGCCCTCCTTATCGGCAGGCAGGCCTCGAAACCATTCGGCCACACGCTCCTCTAAAATCTAAAATGAAGACCATATCGTCCATTTAGTCTATTGACTGTTTCTAATACATCATCTTCATGTGGCATGTTCTTTACAGAACGTCATCCCATCCCAGTTCGACTGAAAGAAACTGAATCTCTTGCCAAATCTCCATCCAGTTCCAGAGTCATGGCCAAGCCGTCCTTGACATCTTGGTGCCACCGTCTTCTTTGTCTTCCCCTGTCTCGCCTGTCTTCCTAAATCTTCCTCCAGTTCCAGAGTCATGGCCAAGCCATCCTTGACATCTTGGTGCCACCATCTTCTCGGTCTTCCCCTGTCTCTCCTGCCTTGCCAAATCTCCACCCAGTGCCAGAGTCATGGCCAAGCCGTCCTTGACATCTTGGTGCCACCGCCTCATTGATCTGCCTCACTTGCCCGGCACCATACCTTCCATTACTGATCTCTCAAGACAGTTGTGTTTTTTCGTGTGGCTGAAGTTCAAAAAAATATGTTCATAATGTGATTTCTGAATCAGTTCTCATCCATGCCCAACTATTGTTGAATGTTTGCATTCTTCATTTTTTCGGTCCGTGATATTATCAGAACCATTCTAGAACATTTCGACTCGAAGGACTCGATTCTCTTTCATGGTTTGGGTAACTGTCCATGTTTCACAACAATATGCAGTCGTGGGTAAAACATAGGTTCTCAAAATTTTCGCTTTTGTTGATTTACTGGTATTCTGCCATAGTTTACCCAGGTAGCCTCTGCGTTGCCATAGTAATACTAAGTTTTAAATACAGAATGTAATTATTCTGCTAATGCCCACTAGGGGAAGCTGGCGTCTAGATTGAAAAGCACTAATAGCCAGCTCACGACGTGGCGACAGCAGTGGCGAAGCGGCCTGTAGTCCTCAGCCTTCAAAACCCGTCGACTAACCCCAGCAATGGGAAAAATGTCGTATGACATTATAATACAGTGCAGATAATCAGATTCTGTTGAGAGGCACAACCCTCATTGGATCGTTCTGTCTGGGCAGACGATAGTAATTGTGCTTTGAGAAAATGGATGTCACTACAGTCTATGACGATAACGAAAGTGACTCGTATGACCAATCTGAGCAGAGAAGCGTCTTCCACAGTGTGCGCAAGGACCAATCCGAGCAGAGAAGCGTCTTCCACAGTGTGCGCAAGAAAAGTCAGGACCGTTTACGGCATTGCATGGTGTGGCGTATCTTCTCAAACTCTTTAGCCTATCAGCAATCAGTATATCCTGTGTCTGTATTCCATGCTTAATCCTGTCCCTCCATGTAACACGATCCTTCTTCTTCTTCTTCTTTTTCTTCTTCTACTTCTTCTTCTTCTTCTTCTTCTGCTTCTTCTTCTTCTACTTCTTCGTACGCTGTCAGACGTCAACTTGAATTTGTTCGAAGAAAGCAGCTGTCATCCTGAGGCTGTCGACACTGCCATAGAGCTTGTCTAGTGTTGGCACTGGTGATGGCCACATGTGCTATCTCTGGTCCTCGTATGTCGGGCAGTTTTGCCTCAGATGTTCAGCGGTCTTGTTCCCTGTACCACAGGTGCATTCGTCAGTAGCACCCATCTTCAGTTTATTGAATAGATGGTACCTCAGTCTGTTGTGGTCTGTGCGAAGTCTGAAGACCACGACCTCCTCTTTTCTGTTCAACTGGTAATAGGCATCATTTTTTGTGTAGCCAGTATGCTCTGTTTCCAATTTGGCCATGTATCTGGCCCTAATAAACTTTTTGGACTCTTCATAGGTCACACTAGAATCTGGTTTTGGTAGTCTTGCACCTTCTTTCGTTAGTCTGTCTTGTTGTCTCCTTGTTGCCTTGAATGTTACAGTGGGATGGAACCTACTGTACCACTACTCTTTTTGGTGTGGACTGCTGGCATAGTTGACAGAGTACTGCTCTTAAATCATTAAGTTCAATATTTTTCTGGCTTTTTAGTGCTGTAACCACGGGCAGGGCATCTGTAAACAGGACTATCTGGCTTTCGTTTCTTTCGCTTGTCAGCATTGCTTCTACTGCAGCCTTCAATGCCTCTGCCTCCGCTCTGATATTGATTGAGAATTTTCCAGTTGCCACTGACAGTGTTATCTTTCTAGTAACACGATCCATGACGTCCTGTTCCCATGATTCCAAATCGATGGCTGCGTTATTCATATCCCTCTTTCAGTCATCCTTGTACCGAGGTATTAGCCTGCGCCGAGACCATATCCCCAAATATAATCCCCCATAGAGAACACCTTTTGGTGCTCTGCCATCATCCATCCTTTGAGTGTGTCCCAGCATTCGAAGCCTTGGAAGACTAAGCATGGAGAAGATTGTGACACTGCCTGTTCTCCCCAACTCCTCTGCGTTGGTGATCTTGTCATGCCACTCAACCCCCAGGATTCTGCGCAGGCACCTCATGTGAAAGCTGTTTAACCGCCTCTCTATGAGGCATTCTCCTATACGATGTGAAATCCTCTCATACAACTTGGCAAAATATAGACAAAGTAGGAGTACATATACAAATATCAAAATTAGAAAAGTGAGAGAAAGCTTGCATTGCATTGGGGAACTTATGGAAATCAAAATGAAATAAAGTCAACACTAGGGGAAATGAGACGCTAATCCAATCAGGCACAACATACTGATCAGGACGTCGCGTCAGGGTCAGACACAACATACCGACCAGGATGTCATGTCAGGGTCAGACACAACATACTGACCAAGACCGCATCTCACTTACGGGTAGCGTTCCCTGGAAACAGGCTGTTTTCAAGGCAGGTTGGCTGACGAGATGTGGATCGACGTGATCACCGTAGTAGATCGGGCTACGCAGATGAAGCCAATCATAACACAACAGCCTGGGAGACCCCGGTCTCTCTTCATCAGCATGCGCTTGATGTGAATAAAGCCATTGAAACGTGCCACTTAACGCCCTTTCAGGGTGCACAAAAGAGTAAACTTACTCATTGTGAGCACTCAGCAACAACAAGTCCAACAATAAAATACAATTCTACACCTCCGATGCAAAGTCCGTTTTATTGTATGGTTTTCTTATTTCTTTACGTTGGTTCTCAATCACCAGCTAGCAAGTAGCAGGATGTAGTCTGGAGAACGGAGTACGTTGTGGGGTAGTTTACAGCTTGACTGGGATATTTGGATCTTTTGGTCCAACACATGCGACTTCAGTAGGGTTGTATGGTTGTAAAACAGGGAGAACACCAAAAACAACACCCAAAAAGTTACTTTCATAATTCTGGTCTGCGCACAAAAAAGGGTTAAAACCATTTGATGATGATGTAAATTGACGTCTCCACATTGTAGTTTCGCCGTAAATGGCCTGAAGAATCATGTTTCATGACTTGATGGCACACTTCGGAAAACTGTAATTATTAAATCTCTTAATGGGATCAAGATGCTGAGCAGCGCATGAGCTGCAGTGGTCAGCGACCCATCATTGACTGCTAGCATCAGGCCCAGCGAACCATAGCTGCCAAGACCCTTCTACACCTCCACACGGTGATCTTGGATAACAGGCTGCAGTAGGGCAGACTGGCTAAGGAGAAGGGATCGAAGAGGGAACGCTAACCCGGTACTCAAAAAATCCTTGCTGAAGTCGGATGTGTTGGACCGAAAGGTGCAAATATCGCAGCCAAGCTGTAAAACTACGACACAACGCATTCCGTTCTCTGGACTACATTCTGCTACTTAAGCTCTTTTAGGGTTTGGTAGTGGGAGATTGAGAATGAACGAAGAAGAGGATTAATATATTACTCTGCGGCTTTCTTTCTTCCCCTGTCCAAGCACCACGCCATCCAGTATCCAGCGACATGGATTGCCTCGTCACTTGCCTCTAGCATGTCGCACCTATTGCATGTTTCCTGGAGGTTGGTGCAGGTCATCAGGTGGTCTAGGTCTTGTATTGCCCCACAGTCACGTGTATCATCATCTGTGTATCCCCTGTGTTTCATATTCTTCTTGCACGGTGATACGCCAGTTTGGAGTCTGCTCAACAACGTCCATCTTGTGTTTGGTAGATGATGTCCTGGGGCAGGTTATTCCAGAAGTTCCATCACTGGGGCCTGCATTAATTCGTACCATCTCTAGATACTGCTTCACTCATGGCTTGTCTATATCAGCTTTGCTGATTTTAGAAAGTTATATCCGGATTTGAGTCTTGTGTTCTGTATCTGACATCCAGATATTGATAGCATAGCTTCTCTTTTTTTCGTTCGATTTCTACTGCAACGTTTCTTCGGATCTCAGGTGGTGGTGCTATGTCAATTATGGAATATATTTTATCAATGGGGGTAGGGGGGGGGGGGGGGGGGTTAGGCACCCTGATACTATCCGACCCGCCTCATTTATTGCTGTGGCAACTAGTTTTGCATGGGTAGAGTTGTTCCAGTCTGGTAAAGCGTATTCAGCTACAAAAAGTGATGATGTTCGAAGGACTGATGGCTGTGCCCCCTCATGGTGTGCCAGTCAATTAGTGGATGAAGCAACACAGTGAGTGAGTGGACCGCCGCCGGCAACACACACCTGGCTGTTTGCATCAGCATCAGGGAAGTACAGCGGGCCAATACGCTACTCATTCTCGAAGCGAGGCCCTGGAAACAGGCTGCGGCAGTGTAGACTGGCTAAGAGAATAGTAGTCGCAGTGGTAAGACATACCCGGCATCGATAACAGGCAGCTGAAACAAGATGTGTCGGACAGAAAAGTACGGATATTGCAGCCTCGCTATAAACCTACGATATTTTTTTTTCTAATCCCCAAGGGCGGTGTGCGTTGTACTGTAGTCTTTATCTTGCGCCTGTCGGTCCAGTGCATCCGATTTCAGCGTGCATTTTATGTAAGGGTCTGCTTCCTCCTGCATTTTCTAAGGGTTTGCTTCCCCCGGGGTAACGGCCGGTGCTGTGATAGGGATCGAACTCCGCACTTTCGGATTGTGAGCCGTCTCACTTAACCACTAGCCCACGCAACATAACATAACATAGTATAACATACTATAACACAATAAAACATAATATAATATAACATTATATAACCACTAGCTCACCGCGTCCCTACAACACACGGCATAACATGACAATGTCCTTTTCATAACAAATTCCAAAGAAGAAGAAAAACAAAGGTTATTTGAAAAGTTGAGAAATGTTACGATTTGAGAAAATAATTTCTACACATGAGTTTTACATTTTTTTAAAGCTTGGAATGTCGTTTAGGCAAGTGTCGCCCATGTGGAACATGATGCCAGAACCCTCAGCATATTCTACAGAAATGCCCAATCTATAGGGAAATGAGAAGCCAGACCTGGCCAGAGGGTGCGGAGCTGAGACAAAAGCTGTGGGGCAGCCGCTCCGACCTGGTGAAGACTACAGACTTCATCATGGCGACTGGCCTGCAGATATAGCATGACCAAAAGATCCTGAACGCAAAGAAAAAGACGAGGCAAGTGTCATTATTTGTTAACGACAAGTTGTTGTATCCCGTAGGGGGAAAAGATAAGACGTGCTCTTCTGAAACCCGGTACGCGCAGCTGCTTGCACCTCCTCATCAGACGCATAACGGTGTCTCTTGGTGTTGACTACGTCCTCGCAATCCTAAAAGATGGTCATCGTCACTTTTCCTGCCGAGGCAACGACCTTTAATCGGCCATCGGCTGCGAGCCTTGTCATGCTGGTTCATCGTGGCTGGATTGTTGTTGGATTGACAGTCCGTGTCCCAACTCCTGGCAGTACTGACATCTACACAACCTTTCGCCATCATAATTCAATCACAGCATGCTGCTTCAATTGTATTTCCCTGAAGACCACCATTTTACTGTCTGCTGTGCACATGCATCACATCCCAGGCGTATGCCACTACATTGTCCATATAGTCACTTCATTGGAGATTATTTTCACAAATGCGTCACATTGCTCGGAGCACTGTTGAATAAGTTATGGCGCCGGATGTAACACCATTCAAATCGCCTTTATAATATATAACTCTATGTGTATGTGCCCTGCTCAATCAAAAGACTGTTACGCCGCTGATGCCAATCACTGGTCCTATCCTAAACATTCTGTATTTTCTCCTAGCCGCGTTCAATGCGGTAAACAAACTCCTGGCATGTGGGGGTTGTCTGACGTCGTCCAGATCTGGGCTTCATGATACCCCGAAGCAAATGTAGAGATGACGGTGGAAAAGTGAAACCTTCGTTTATCTTATCTAGCTGTAGTTGTTAAATCAGTTTACCTTATCTCGCCTTATGTCTGCAGCCAGTTTATTTTATGTGAATGATATCATTCTGAGAGTTTTAAATAAAGGATTATGTAGAGCTTTGCAATGTGGCCACAATGGAAAAATAACTCACACACATCAGGAGATGGAGACAGAATCAAAACAATAAAATGACAAAATGGCAATAGTGCAAGACAAACAAATGGGAGGATGTGGGGGAGGGGTGCGGGATTGCAAATTAGAAACTGGACAGAATTATAAATGTTGGATAGTCTAGGTGGAAGAACAAACAGAGGCACGCTATTCTTATTCCAGAGTTGGGCAGGTGAGAGAATTAATGACAGGTTGTTTAAAACATTGATGGCAGGTGAGAGAATTAATGACAGGAAAGAACAGTAATGACAGTTGAGAGCAGAAATGACAGGAGTGGGCAGTAATGACAGGAGAGAGCAGTAATGACAGGAGTAGGCAGTAATGACAGGAGTAGGCAGTAATGACAGAAGAGAGCGGTAATGACAGGTGGGAGCAGAAATGACAGGAGTGGGCAGTAATGACAGGAGAGAGCAGTAATGACAGGAGTAGGCAGTAATGACAGGAGTAGGCAGTAATGACAGAAGAGAGCGGTAATGACAGGTGGGAGCAGAAATGACAGGAGTGGGCAGTAATGACAGGAGAGAGCAGTAATGACAGGAGTAGGCAGTAATGACAGGAGTAGGAAGTAATGACAGAAGAGAGCGGTAATGATAGGAGTAGGCAGTAATGGCAGGAGTAGGCAGTAATGACAGAAGAGAGCAGTAATTACAGGTAAGAGCAGTAATGACAGGTGAGAGCAGTAATGACAGATGAGAGCAGTAATGACAGATGAGAGCAGTAATGACAGAAGAGAGCAGTAATATATTGTATAGTGCCTCCTTGTATGGAGTAGGAGCGCTGGCGGGGGTGGAGGCGCTTAGATTCTCAAAAACTCACACATTCACTTTTATTTTAAAACGCCTTCAAATCCATTCGATTACCCCTGCAATGGGGAAAATGTCGTATGACAGTTTTGTTTTTTGGGTTGTTTTGTTTGTTAAACGCCCCATTCTTCATTCTACTACAGAGAGAGGGAATTGTTTACACTTGAAAATCGTCTATCCAATCATAGTTGTGCCTGTATATCTGGATCGCTATTTAAAAGGCAGGTAGGATTCGCAGATAGGTTGTATTATTAAGTGTTGGACATCTCTTCTTTCCTAAAGAGCTATACACATTCACACACACGCATATATATGTTTACATCAACTAGGTATGAATCTCTACCGTGTTTTACATCTAGTGTAAAATAATTATGTCATTGATTCAATATACCAGAAGTGTATACCTTGGACGGTGAAGTGTATGTTTTTTCAGAGCCTGAAATGTAAGAATGTGCACTGCATGTGTGTGTTTACTTTCATGAATAGGACAACTTGAGACGTGCACTGAAACAAAGAAATAGACAACTTGAGACGTGCACTGAAACAAAGAAATAGACAACTTGAGACGTGCACTGAAACAAAGAAATAGACAACTTGAGACGTGCACTGAAACAAAGAAATAGACAGTGTTTGTTTACTTTATGAATAGGACAACTTGAGACGTGCACTGAAACAAAGAAATAGACAGTGTTTGTTTACTTTATGAATAGGACAACTTGAGACGTGCACTGAAACAAAGAAATAGACAGTGTTTGTTTACTTTATGAATAGGACAACTTGAGACGTGCACTGAAACAAAGAAATAGACAACTTGAGACGTGCACTGAAACAAAGAAATAGACAACTTGAGACGTGCACTGAAACAAAGAAATAGACAGTGTTTGTTTACTTTATGAATAGGACAACTTGAGACGTGCACTGAAACAAAGAAATAGACAGTGTTTGTTTACTTTATGAATAGGACAACTTGAGACGTGCACTGAAACAAAGAAATAGACAGTGTTTGTTTACTTTATGAATAGGACAACTTGAGACGTGCACTGAAACAAAGAAATATACAGTGTTTGTTTACTTTATGAATAGGACAACTTGAGACGTGCACTGAAACAAAGAAATAGACAGTGTTTGTTTACTTTATGAATAGGACAACTTGAGAAGTGCACTGAAACAAAGAAATAAACAGCTTGAGACGTGCACTGAAACAAAGAAATAAACAAACAGATAAACACTAGCTTAAGATCCAGTTTCATGTGTACGTGTTTCAAATGTCAAACTATAAAAATTAAGATCATATTTTTTTCAGCTAGTAGCTAGACAGGGTGGTGTTTAGAATTGAGTTGTAAGATTGTTGTGCTTACAGAAAAAGTGTTCGAAATGAGTATAATAAGACAATTGGCATACCTCTTTTGGCATCACATTATTGACCAACACTGGATAAATCCAATTATAAACAAACACGTCTTTTAATATAAGAACTTCAAAGCTACATGCAACAGAGCACACAACACAGGACATTTGCGTAGCCAGATAATAGTTGCACGGCCTAGTCGTGAGCTGTTATCACATGGAAATTGTTGACTTCGTCACAAGGGCAAAGCATTCCTTACAATGAAAGGAATCAATAAATGCTGCTTTCACAGTAACAAAACATTTTATAATATTTAGGCAAAAATAAAGCCTGCTTCTATAACACCTAAAACAGCAATTTTGTTGAACATTCAATATATACATTTTAGTCACATTTTTCAACGTTATTTACTATCTTTGTAATTTCAAGTTACTTGATATATTAGAAAGTTGTCTCTCTTTGTAAACATGAGTGTCTCCCTTTAAAATCAGGGAACGATAATAAATACTTCATGTTTCAAATTGTTGAATATTTATTCAAAACATATTTTTATTTATCAAATAAAAAAAACATAATTTTATAATGTAGCTGTGACATTTTTTTAATGTGTGCACACTTAATAGGAAATACCGGAAAAACGATATGCCGACGACACAGTATTGCTCTCGAACAGCGCCAAGGGCCTAGAACAAATAATTACATCAGTCCAGAAACATAGTGAAGCCCAGAATCTCTACCTGAATACAAAGACAACAAAGATAATGACAACTGACAAGACAAAACTTCAATCTAAAATCGAGATAGCTGGCGAAGAGATTGAAAATGTTGCACATTTTGAATATCTGTGATCAATACTGAACAACAATGGAGGATATACAAAGAAAGTAAGAAGGTAACTACCTATGGCAATGCAGAAGATGAGGAATGTGCAGAACCTATGGCATAATACAAACAAGGAACTAAAACTAAAGATCCTAAGAACTTGCATTTTTCCTATGGATGTGAAACATGGACGATTACAAAAGCAATAAGAGCGAAGATCGGTGCTCCTGAAGATCGGTGCTCCTGAAGATCGGTGCTCCTGAAGATCGGTGCTCCTGAAGATCGGTGCTCCTGAAGATCGGTGCTCCTGAATACGGGGCTACAGAAGAGTCCTGAACATCCCGTGGACAAAGAAAGAAAGAAACATTTCCATCCGGCAAGACCTGAATGTAGTAGAGAATTGGCGTATTGACGTAATGACCCGAACACTGGGGTTTTTTGGACACGCCAAACACACAACGGACTGGAGATAGTGGTTATGGAGGACATGGTCACTAGAGCGCGAGGGAGGGACCTACCGAGAAGACGATGAGGCCAGGACATCAAGGAGACGCTGGATTTTACCTTGTAGCAGACCAGAAGACTGGCGAAAGATAGAGTTTTCTATAGACAGGCTGCCATGAGAACGACGTTCTGCAAAGGACATGCTACAAAATAATGATGATGATGAATATGCAAAAACGAGAATTGACCACAAGGGTTTGAGGTTCACATGTTGCGAAATATATAAAAATTGTAACTAAAGTAAAAATATTACAGAAAGATCCTCAGAATACCCTGAACAGAAAAAAACAACAAATGTAGACATTTGGCAAGAGTTGAGCATAGAGGAGTACTGGTTTATGTATTCTATTTTGGCTAGAACATATACATATTTTGGTCGCATCAAGAGACACAACAGTCTCGAGAGAACAGTGATGGAAGGTATGGTGCCAGGCAAAAGAGGAAGGGGTAGACCAAGATGACGATGGCACCAAGATATCCAGAAATGCCTAGGTATGACTGTGGCTGAGGCTGGAGTTTTGGCAAGAGAACGATTTTCATTTAGACGGGCTGTGATGGGAGCGACGGTCTACAAAGGACGTACTACATGATGAACCAAAGTAGTTTTAGCTACAAGAGCAGTCAGTGTTGCCTTTCGCCAGTTACTTGTCTAGTTCGTTCCATGACTTCGACGCCTGCCAAGGTTTAAGGTTCAGCTCTTGTTCTGCTACAGGGCCATAGCTCACTCGTTCTAGGTTTGTTTCCTGGATAAAGAGGGAAGACGCCCAAATCAGAACAACTCACGCGAATGTTTTATGAGGGGATAATTCTCGTCGTCTTTTTGTTACAATTTATTTGGTTCCTTCCCTTGCTATGTGGAAAAATTAAGAAAAGTAAATTTTGAAGTTCTTGTATCTATAACTAACATCATGGACTTACATGCACATAATGAAATATATCTTTGAACTAACAAAGTAATAATTGTTCCACATGCGTAGTATTACAAACAAATATGGTACCCATGTATGCATGACTAGATTCTACGAAACAGAGCTATAACTCAAATATCAATAGGAAGCAATATAAAACCCCAGTACATGTTTATACAGAGCGCAGGATATCATGTTGTTGGAGCGGTTGCTGTTCACGCTTAGGAACAGAGTTCGCTCTCCAGCCGCGACACGTTCGAGTCAATTCAGTTGTAAATTGGAACATAACAGAGGAGAAAGACAGCAGTTCTTAGAAACGCTGATGTCTCTAACCGTGAAGCCTGTAGTACCTCAACCCTGACGGCAGTCACTGACATGATATTAAATCTACCTTCGTTGTGTTAAGTAAGACAAAACTCGCCTCACAAAAACTGAGACGTCTTACAGTGAAGACTCCCCCACTTCATCTCCAACTGCAGTGTTTCTTTATTTTGATTAAACTACGAACAGAGACAGCCAGTTGGCCAAGCTTATAGTCCTACAATCTTTTCTTTGGTACACATTTCAAATATAACCAATTGTTGTTTGTTTGGTCGATAGTCGTTACGGTTGGTGGTTTGTCAAGCCGTGCTGTTGTTCGTGAGCTTTGTGTGTCTGTGCTTTTATGTTGTCCCTTAACTAGCAGTGGGCTGACGAACATTGGAGTATGATAAATGACAATATCAATTTTATTTTTCACGAATTAGCTAATATTGTGGACTAACTGTTGAGAGTACCAGGAAATACGAAGATTAAAGTAGAGAGAAAGGGAGAGTGAGGGAGAGAGATGGAAGGGAGGGAGGGTGGGGGAGGGAGGGAGGGGGAGGGAGGGAAGGAGAGAGAGGGAGGGGAGAGGGGAGAGAAGGAGGGGGAGAGAGAGGGAGGGAAGATGGACGAGAAAGGGAGGGAGGGAGAGAGAAGGAGAGGGTGAGAGAGAGGGGGAGAGATGGGGAGAGATGGAAAAAGGGAGAGAGGGGAAAAGGGAGAGAGGGAGGGAGGGAGAAAGGGTGGTGGAGAGAGGGAGAAAGGGTGGGAGGGAGAGAGAGAGATTGTTTTTTTTTTTGGGGGGGGGGGTGAATTACACGGTTATACATGTTTTTGAGGGTCGTGTTAGCTCAGGTCTTATCGATCAATTCGCTATTTTCTGTGGTAAAAGCATGCCTCGGCTCGAATCGAGAGACTAACAAAAATCATAGTTTGACTTTAATCGGAGACCACTTCTCCAGTCAACGCAGCTGTAAATGGGTACCTGACGCATGAGGTAGGGACAATAAAAACAACAAGGAAGGGCACTGGCCACCCCACCTCTCACAGGCTGCGGCTTAGCAGAACGAAATCTTCAAATACTCCCATTTCAAACCAGTGGTTAATTCAGCTTTTCATTAAATGTTACTTAGTTCAGGGATGAAAGAAGATGTCAAATGTCCACTTTTACTTAAATGTTACTTAGTTCAGGGATGAAAGAAGATGTCAAATGTCCACTTTTACTTAAATGTTACTTAGTTCAGGGATGAAAGGAGATGTCAAATGTCCACTTTTACTTAAATGTTACTTAGTTCAGGGATGAAAGGAGATGTCAAATTTCCACTTTCCACTTTTACTTAAATGTTACTTAATGCAGGGATGAAAGAAGATGTAAAATGTCCACTTTCCACTTTTATTTAAATGTTAAAGAAGATTAAAGAAGATGTAAAGAAACAATTATGGTGAAAAAAACTAAAGATAATCCAATGAGTAGTCATTGCCGTCGAGGATGAAGTGTTAGAGGATCCACTGTAATAGACTTCACTTTTCTTTCCAGATGAGCTGGACAGTTCTCTTACTCGCTGCGTTTTCGTTGCTGACAGTAAGCAATGTACCAATTTACAATTGAATAGACTTCTTCTTCTCCTTGTTCTTCTTCTTCTTCTTCTTCTTCTTCTTCTTCTTCTTCTTCTTCTTCTTCTTCTTCTTCTTCGTACGCTGTCAGACGTCAACTTGAATTTGTTCGAAGAAAGCAGCTATCATCCTGAGGCTTGTCTCAACTGAATAAATTTAACATCTGAAATCAATTTTGTTTCCTTTACCGTGAAGGGTTAGAAATCTATCGATCTACTGCTGTAATGCTTGAAGATGAGACAGAGAATAATGGACAAATTATTGTTGAAGAGTGCACATAACAATGGATAATAAAGTAGAGTGAAAGAGAGAGAGAAAGAAAGAGAGAGAGAAAGAGAGAGAGAGAGAAAGAGAGAGAGAGAAAGATATGAGAGAGATGAGAGAGAGCGAAAGAGAGAGAGAGAAAGAGAGAGAGAGAAAGAGAGAGAAAGAGAGAGAGAAAGAGAGAGAGATATATGAGAGAGAGATATGAGAGAAAGAGAAAGAGAGAGAGAGAGATACTCAAAGAACTATTGAACTGTTTGGTGGGGAACTAGGGCAAAGAAAAAGCTTCAAATAAAAATGGAGTTACTTTTGTACTTCTGTGCTTTAAAACAACTAGTCATTGATGACAGCAAATTTCCACACAAGCGACAAGGGTATCACCAGACCAAATGACAAATAACCAAATTAGTCATATGTGTGTAAACAAACAGCTCCAATCATCACTACATCATGTAAAAGTATGCAGAGAAGCTGACGTGGTATCAGAACACCATCTTCTAAAAGCCAAGATTCAGAACAAACTTACAAGGTATACAACACAGAACGACAGACAGCATCACTATGTGTGGTTCCACACGAATAAGGATATACACGAAACATTTCTTGTCACGATTTCAAATATGGGAAGAGAAATACAATCCTAAATTATCTCAGATCAGTATCCTGTCAATCATGCCAGCAGTCTAAACTAAGAACTCCGAACGTCTCGAACTAAGAACTAAGAACGGCTTGAACTAAGAACTAAGAACCAAGAACTAAGAATCAAGAACCAAGAACCAAGAACCAATAACCAAGAACCAAGAACTAGGAACCAAGAACTAAGAACCAAGAACTAAGAACAAAGAACTAATAACCAAGAACTAATAACGAAGAACCAAGAACTAATAACGAATAACTAAGAACTAAGAACAAAAAAATTGAAAACCAAGAACTAAGAACTAAAAACTAAGAACCAAGAACTAATAACTAAGAACAAAGAACAAAGAACTAAGAACGAATAACTAATATCCATGAACCAAGAACTAAGAACAAAGAATCAAGAACTAAGAACTAAGAACCAATAACTAAGAACCAATAACTAAGAACCAAGAACTAAGAACCAATAACTAAGAACCAATAACTAAGAACCAAGAACTAAGAACCAAGAACTAAGAACTAAGAATATATACATGACTTGCTTTCTAATTGTTGATTTGTTATGGCGTACAGCAGTTTCTTCCACCATCTGTTCGCTAACATATGCTTCCGACTCCAATTATATAACTAGCTCTGAACATATGCTTCCGACTCCTATTATATAACTAGCTCTGAACACATGCTTCCGTCTCCAGGTATATAACTAGCTCTGAACATATGCTTCCGACTCCAATTATATAACTAGCTCTGAACATATGCTTCCGACTCCAATTATATAACTAGCTCTGAACATATGCTTCCGACTCCAATTATATAACTAGCTCTGAACATATGCTTCCGACTCCAATTATATAACTAGCTCTGAACACATGCTTCCGTCTCCAGGTATATAACTAGCTCTGAACAAATGCTTCCGTCTCCAGCTATATAACTAGCTCTGTTATCGCCCAGTGATGTCTAATATATATCAGTGCTCTTCAGCTTTGGTGCTAGCACCCACTTGTGGGTGATTTTAGATGCTAATCCAATTTATTCTTAAATGAATTAACTATCCCTGCCTCTACTAACTCCCGGGGCAATGCATTCCAAGCATTCACCACTCTCTGACCAAAAAAAGTATTTCCTAATATCTAATCTGAACCTCTCTTTAGTTAATTTGAAGCTATGTCATCGTGTTCGTGTGCGTGGCTGTATTTAAAAAAAACTTGTTAGAGTCTAATATATCCATTCCTCTGATCATCTTATAAACCTGTATTAAGTCACCACGAATTTTTCTCTCTTCTAAACACTGTAGACCGGTTTTTCTGAGTCATTCCTCATAACTGTAATTCTGGAATCCTACTTTCGGCTTTGTCGCTCTTTTTTGTATTCTTTCCAGCATGGTTATATCCTCTCTATGATAAGGACTCCACACCTGTACACAGTACTCCAATCTAGGTCTAACTAAAGCTTTATACAGTTTGACGATCACTTCCTTGCTCCTATGTTTAATATTTCTTGTTATCATACCTAACATTGCATTTGTCTTTTTCACTGCTACCTGGACTTACTCACTCACCTTACCTGCATGATATATTATAAACCATAGGTCCATTTCCGTATCTATCTTTCTAATATTGTTCTCTCCCATTCTGTAATTATGTTCCATATTGGATCTACCCATGTGGATGACTGTACATTTATCTACATTAAACACCATTTGCCAGCTTACAGATCAGCTTATATACGTCAACAAATCTGATATAGAAATGTTGGAGAAAGAAACAAAGCAGATAATGGTACTCACTAGAATAAATCTGAATGTGAAGTAATTTAGGAGTATCGACATATACAACAGATTATACTATATTCTACGGATAGGCGAGCTGCATCGATAGAACCAGGTTCTGAATGCGCCCAAAGCGTTGTGACCTCATTTATACGACAGCATTACAATGTCACGCGATGTTTCACACAGTGAATGTTGCTTGCAGTGATTGTTGCTTGCAGTGATTGTTTCACACAGTGATTGTTTCCCACAGTGATTGTTGCTTGCAGTGATTGTTGCTTGCAGTGATTGTTTCACACAGTGATTGTTTCACACAGTGATTGTTGCTTGCAGTGATTGTTTCACACAGTGATTGTTGCTTGCAGTGATTGTTTCACACAGTGATTGTTGCTTGCAGTGATTGTTTCACACAGTGATTGTTGCTTGCAGTGATTGTTTCACACAGTGATTGTTGCTTGCAGTGATTGTTGCTTGCAGTGATTGTTTCACACAGTGATTGTTGCTTGCAGTGATTGTTTCACACAGTGATTGTTGCTTGCAGTGATTGTTTCACACAGTGATTGTTTCACACAGTGATTGTTGCTTGCAGTGATTGTTGCTTGCGGTGATTGTTGCTTGCAGTGATTGTTTCACACAGTGATTGTTGCTTGCAGTGATTGTTTCACACAGTGATTGTTGCTTGCAGTGATTGTTTCACACAGTGATTGTTGCTTGCAGTGATTGTTTCACACAGTGATTGTTGCTTGCAGTGATTGTTTCACACAGTGATTGTTGCTTGCAGTGATTGTTGCTTGCAGTGATTGCAACAAAACAAAGTAACTAACCAAGTAACAAACTAACCAACTAACTAATTAACTAGCTAACCAACTAATCAACTAAACAATCAACTAACCAACTGTCTAACTGACTAACTGACTATCGGACTAACTGACTAACTGAATAACTACCTACTACCTATACAACTAACTGATTAACTAACCAACCAACGAACTAACCAAGTAACTAACTCACAATTTACTGTCGGACTAACGGACTAATTGATTAACTGATTATCGGAGTAACGGACTAACTAATTGACTATCGAACTAATGGACTAACCAAGTAACTAACTAACTAACCAACTAACCAACTAACTCACAAATTTACTAACGGACTAACTGACTAACTGACTATCGGACTAATGGACTAACCAAGTAACTAACTAACTAACCAACTGACTCACAAATTTACTATCGGACTAACTGATAATCGGACTAATGGACTAACTAACTAACTGACTTTCGGACTAATGGACTAACCAAGTAACTAACTAACCAACTACTCACAAGTTTACTATCGGACTAATGGACTAACTGACTAACTAACTAATTAAATAACTACTTAACTAACTAAATAACTAACTAATTAACTAACTAATTAACTAACTAATTAACTAACTAAATAACTTGGTAAATAACTAAATAATTAACTAACTAAATAACTAATTAAATAACTAACTAATTAACTAACTAATTAACTAACTAAATAATTAACTAATACCACGTGGAGTGCCTGTATCCTGAGGTCAGAATGTCTCTCCTTATAGGCGATCAGTGGGAGAAGGTCAGGTTGCTTTCGCACAAGTTGATCAATCCACCAAAATTTCTGCTGAAAAACCCAATCCTCGCAATGTGTAATTGGCATCATATTTCTAATGATCACCTTCGCTGATTTGATCTTTTCCGGTGACATTAAGAACTTTCCTGCTCGAGCACGACAAACACATGGCAGGTGGCCAACATGGCGCCAAGAAACGTTGCTGGAACGTCTAACATTTCAGGACTAGTATTTACTCAAGCAGTGTCCCTGATCGCCTCTTACGAAATATAAAGTATACATATATAATAATAATAAAGTAAAGTAGAGTAAAGTAACCCATAGCATTACTGCCGTAGGGGTGTGAGGTGTTAGCGATCTCACATTTCAAAGGCTCGGCTATATGAGGGCGGTAGCCATCTCCTCTCCCTTGCCGCTTTTACTTCCCGGGCTGAACCGGTACCCATTTAAGGCTGGGTCGACCCGGGAGCCATTGCGGTCTGAAAAAAACACTGCCGCCTCAACTGGGGAATGAGCCCAGGACCACTTAGATGCGAAGCCAGCGCGCTAAAAACTGCGCTACGCGGCTCCCTAATAAATAATAATAATAATAATGTTCACTTAGCTGAGGCCCGTTGCATCGGATGAACACTACCATGTCCAGTTGGAACTGCGTGCTGCCAGGCCTCCTCTAAGGCAGATGGGAAGACTGCTACCTGTTGGAGCACGTGTTTCGAGGGCGACCTCTCCGGCGCTTCCAGCCAGCAGAGTGGAAGCCGTTAGCACTGTTAACTGTATTTTGGAGAATCTGGTGAGCTGGGACCTCCTTGTCCAGTCGGACAACATGACCGAACAGGGAAATGCGACGACGTTCCAGAAAAACCGAGCCGGGGGGGGGAAGATGTGTCCTTGCAGAAACATCTACACTTCGGACGAAATCGTACCAACGAATGCCAAGGATGTGTCGATGATTTCGCATATGAAAGGCCTCAAATCTCGAGGTGTGGCTTTTTTCAGGGTCCAGGTCTCGGAGCCATACACGCGGACTGGGATCACGCACGACTGGTATATATAAGTAGATATAAAAATATAATATATATATATAACAAATAAGTATAAAACATTAGTTAGACCTAGATTGGAGTACTGTATACAGGTGTGGAGTCCTTATCATAGAAGGGATATAAACATGCTGGAAAGGATACAAAAAAGAGCGACAAAGCTGATTGTGGGAATCTGGAGTTAGTTATGAGGGTATTTGCCGTAGACGGATGTTTCGGACCGACAGGTGCTCTGTTAATCCCAGAGCCTCTGTAATGCCACTAGTCCATCTTCTCCTCTGTATACCTCTGTCTCTTTTGTCAGGTACTATTCCCTCAAGTATTATAGAGAAAATGGATTCAGAAGTTGACAGAAAACTTAGTATAGAGAAAATAGATTCAGAAGTTGACAGCAGACTAGTGTCGAGAAAATAGCCTCAGAAGTTGAAAGAAAACTTATTTTAGAGAAAATATATTCAGAATTTGACAAAAAACTTAGTATAGAGAAAATAGATTCAAAAGTTGACAGAAAACTTAGTATAGAGAAAATAGATTCAAAAGTTGACAGAAAACTTAGTATAGAGAAAATAGATTCAAAAGTTGACAGAAAACTTAGTGTCTAGAAAATAGAATTAGAAGTTGACAGAAAACTTAGTATAAGGAAAATAGTATCAGGAGTTGACAGAAAACTTAGTATAGAGAAAATAGATTCAGAAGTTGACAGCAGACTTAATATAGAGAAAATAGAATCAGGAGTTGACAGCAGACTTAGTGTCGAGAAAATAAAATCAGAAGTTGAAATATATTTTGGAAGCTGCCACATTATTCTTCGCAGTGAACTGAACATCTGCCATATTTGCCAGGAGATGGTTCCCGAAATGTGATCAGAAGGAGATGAGATTGACACTAATGGGAGACCTAGCCATTATCACAGACAAACATTGCAATTTTCTCAGCAACATAATAACAGAAAACGAGATGGGTTTGCTTTTGTTTTTCTTCTTCTTCTTCTTCTTCTTCTTCTTCTTCGTACGCTGTCAGAAGTCAGTCTGTAATTTTTCGAAAATAAACAGCTGTTATCCTGAGGCTGTCGACACTGCCATAGAGCTTGTCTAGTGTTGCCACTGGTGATGGCCACATCTGCTTTCTCTGGTCCTCGTATGTCAGGCAGTTTTTTAGCAGATGTTCAGCGGTCATTTTCCCTGTACCACAGGTGCATTCGTCAGTGCCACCTATCTTTAATTTATTTAATAGGTGGTACCTCAGTCTATTGTGGCCTGTGCGAAGTCTGAAGACCACGACCTGCTCTCTTCTGTTCAACTGGTAATAGGCATCGTTTTTGGTGTAGCCAGTATGTTCGGTTTCCCATTTGGTCATGTATCTAGCTCTAATAAGCCGTTTTGACTCTTCGTATGTCATACTAGTATCTGGTTGTGGTAGTCTTGCACCTTCTTTTGCCAGTCTGTCTGCCTCCTCGTTGCGTTCAATGTTACAGTGGGATGGAACCCATTGTACCACTACTCTTTTTGGAGCGGACTGCTGGCATATTTGACAGAGCACTGCTCTTAAATCATTAAGTTCAGTATTTTTCTGGCTTTTTATTGCTGTGACTACGGCCAGGGCATCTGTAAACAGGACTATATGGCTTTCATTGCTTTCGCCTGTCAGCATTTTTTCTACTGCAGCCCTCAGTGCCTCTGCCTCCGCTCTGAAATTGCTTGAGTATTTTCCAGTTGCCACTGACAGTGTTATTTTTCTACCGTTTGGTAGGCTCAGGAATAGCCCTGCCTCTCCGTTCTGTGTTGTGTTTGTTACAGAACCGTCAGTGTATGCATAGGTTCATTCCATGCTTGGGTAGTTTTTCGTTATGTACCTCAGAGTTATGTCTCTTCTTTCTTTTTCAGTCTGGCTGTTCTTGTTTCAATACCTGGTCTATTTTCTACGACCTCTGGAAATATATGCTGCCTCCAGGTAGGTTTGCGTACAGCAGGGATGGGCTTTTGGTGTTGTTAATGCGTTTGTAGGGTTTTCGCTCATCTTTGCTTTGGCTATTTCTGCAAAGTTCCTCCGCTTTAGTTTCCCATTTCCAAAATTGTTCAGCCTTTGATGCATTGGATGGTCTGTCAGTCTTCTGAGTTTCTCTGCTTGCTGCTGGGCTCTGCAGTCTCTTCTGTCGGTCATGGGTTGCAGCTTTGTAATCTTTTCAAGTTTTACGATTGGCATTGACTTCATGCCTCCTGTTATAACTCTCATGGCTTGGTTTTGGAGTTTGCTAATTTTGTCAAAGTTCGCCTTTGCTGCTGTTGTCCAGGCCGCAATGCCATACTCGAGAACTGGTTTCACTCTTCCAGTGTACAGTTTCTTTAGTATACTTTCGTCTGCTCCCCAGCTTGTGCCAGCAAGTTTCCTCATGATTGCCATTCTTTCTCTGGTTCTCATTCGATTTCTCTCGATCTGATGTTTCCATGTCATGCGCCGATCAAATGTGACTCCCAGGTAGTTTGGGTTGTCGTTTGGCCGCAGGTATTTGCCGTTAAGACTTATTTTGGTGTTTTGGGGTTTGTTTGAAAGCGAGAATATCGTACATGTTGTTTTTTCCTCATTTATTTTGACCAGCCATGAGTTCGCCCACTCCTCCAACGATGTTAGGGCCTGCTGCATCCGATTACTTGCTATGGTGAGATTCTTTTCAGAGGTCCACATAGCCAGATCGTCTGCAAACATGGAGCTGTGGACTCTTCTTGGTATATTCTCTGTGATTTTATTTATATACACCAGGAAGAGTGTGGGTGACAGTACTCCACCTTGGGGTACTCCTTGCTCAAGTGTCACCTTTTTGCTCATCTGCCCTTGTACTTGAACTCTGGCTATTCTGTTTTTGAGGTAGTGGCTAATCCATCTGTACATTTTCCATTAAACTTCACTTCTTCGTAGCTTGACTTTAAGTCCCTCTTTCCAGACCTTGTCGAATGCCTTTTCTAAATCCACCCAAACCGCTACTGCGTGTTTTTTCTCCTGGTAAGCATCCTCTATTTCTTGGGTTATGAGAGTGATCTGATCCTCAGTGGATCTGTGCTGTCCAAAGCCTGCTTGCTGTGGAAGTAGTATGTGTTTTTCTTCCAGATGCCACATCAGTCTGGTGTTTATCATACGCTCCATCAGTTTTCCCACACAGCTCAGCAGACTGATAGGCCTGTATCCATTTTGATCTGCTCTACCTTTTTCTTTCTTTGGTATTGGTATAATTACAGCATCTTTCCATGCCTGAAGAACAATTCCCCTTTTCCAGCTTTGGTTCAGGACTGATAGTAACTTCCTCTTTGCTGTTTGGCTCAACCCCATCAGCAATTCGTTTGTTATGCCATCTTTTCTGGGCGATTTCTTTTTCTTTAGAGTTCTCATGGCCTCTTCCATTTCATTCATTGTTAGTTTGGCCATCATCTGCTCCTCTTGTGTCATATTGATGTTGTCGTTGCTCTTTTGTTCTTCATTAATGTCAGTGTGCCTGTCTGTAGGGACATCAATGTGGTTTGCTCTGGCATAATGTTCTATAAACGCGTTTGCAGCTTTTTTTCCAGTGAGCATGTTGTCGCCCTGCTTGATGGTAATTTGTTTGTTTGATGGAGTTTCATCATTCATGGCTCTGACTAACTTCAAGAGTTTGTTCCCTTCTTTATCTAAATTGAGGGTTTCTGTTTTGTTTTTCCAGCTTTCTCTTGTTATTTGGTTTAGAGTGTATTTGTATTTCGCCGTGATGGCTTTGAGGGCGATATTTGCCTCCATAGATTGTTCTCTTTCTCTGCCATGTTCCTAGCATTTGAGACTTCGTCTTCCGCTTTCTGCAATTCATCATTCCAATAAGGCTTGTAGTTTTTCCTTGCCCCTCTTTGGATGGTTTCAGTGGCTGCTCGCATTATTGCTTTGCTTAGGCTTTCCACCATGGGTTTCATATTGTTATTCCGTGTGTTGATGGTTTCACACAGCCCATCTGTAGGGTTGCAAATCTGTCCCAGTCGGCTCGTTTATAATTCCAACGTGGGAGCGGTTTTATTTCCTGTGGGCCTACTTCCATATCAACTTCTAGCCTAATTGGCCTGTGATCGCTACCTACCAATTAGTTTAGCACCTGGCGGTCTATTATGTGGTGAATATACACCGTGGAAAAGGCCAAGTCTGGAGTAGAGGTGGTATGCCATGTTCTAGAATAGAAGCTAGGGCTGTCCTCCGGCCTATTGATAAGATAGAGATTTGTTTCTATCTCCCAGTCTTCCACTTCATCACCTCTGTTGTATGTATCCGAATATCCCTATCTCTCCGAGTGGCTGTTGAAGTCTCCAACTACTATGCAGCTGGAGTCCTTGATTTCCATACTCGAGAGCGACATGTCTTTGTTTGGTGTGCCATACAGGTTGAAGATGCGGATTTCTTATGTCATTATGTCGACTCCTACAATTTCTGCTTGTCCAGTGTGATTGACAGCTACCGCGCTACTCGGTATGCAGTTACGGGTCAGCATCAGAACCCCTCCTTTGTAACCTTCTCTATCGAGACGGAAGGTCTGGTATCCTCTGATTGAGAATTTGTGGTTGTTGTTGAGGTGCGTTTCTTGGATACATGCCACGTCAATCTTACCTTCAAGCAGGTGATGTGTTAGGGAAAGCTTTTTGTTAATGACTCCCTCCGCATTCCACTGTAGTATTCTGAGAGTCTTGTGTTTTTGGTCAATAGTTTTTGCCCCATCATCTTGTGCGTTGACTCCACAGCACATTGGTGGGTGACCACCAGTAGCATTGGGTGGGCCCCCTCGAGACGTGAGGCCCGGCACTCTCGCTGCCTGGCGGGACTCCACAGGATGAGCGCCACACTTTTTTCTGATAGGTTGTACCGCCACCATACAGCGAATATACGTTGCACTGTTTCGTTAAGCCTTTGGCCCAGTGCATCCGATTTCAACAGGGATGCCCTTCTTAGCCTTTGGCTGTCCCCAGCCTATCTGCAAGGCAGCAGTTGTTTGTGGTCTCTCTTAGGGAAGTTGTCTAGCAGGACTATCGAGTCTTCACCACTCGTGTCTATAGGGTGTGGTGATGATATGATATGATAGACTATGTAGTAGCTTGTATTATCCCGGAAGAGAGGCAGTCCAGTGTGTCTGTATCCCAGGATCGTCACGTCCTGCCTGAAACGTAACATATGCATGTGAGTGAGGCATCTCCTTGCTCCTTTTATTTTCTCGGCTCATCTGCAGTGATGGTACGCCTAGCATTCCTCGCCACCTGGGAGGTTGTCACAATAGGGCAGAGGTGCAATGTCCGCTGGCCTGCATCTCTTCTGCGTTCATTGGGATGACTGATAGCAGACAGAGGTAAAGAGCGAGGCAGGAGTGCATTTAACCAGGGGACAAGCCTGGTCATGATACGGAGATGTTGTTCGCCTGGTGTACGGACATATCTCATGTTCAAGGGTTGAGTCTCAACAGTTCGCAGTGAGGTGGCTGCTCTACTGCTTACGACACCCCGACCGAGAACTAAGTCTTCTACTAGTGGTTTCACGCCGTATGGGGTGAATATCGAGCAGCTTCCCGCCCGCTTTGATCGGCGGACGGCAGAGACCTCTATCGGGTCGGGCTGAGACGCGAGCCCTAGGTCCCAACCATATCGTAGCCTCCCGTCGCAGTGGTGCTGAGATTTAGGGCGGGATTCCGGCTTAGAGGCGTTCGGCAGTAATCCCTCAGATGGTAGCCTCGCACCATTGGCTTATCAGCCAAGCACGTGGACCAAATGTATGCGACCTGCGATTCCTCTCAAATTAAGCAGGATTTCCGTAGCAAAGCCCTGTCATTATTAGGGTAAAACTGACCTGTCTTCCGAGGGTCTAATACCAGCACCCGTTCCCTATTAGACCCAGCGAATCAAGAGAGGGCTTTTTAGTCAGTCAATGACCAAGTGTCTGAAACCTGCGATTCCTCTAGGGTTGAGCAGGATTACCGTAGGAACGCTCTTTCATTAAGAGGGTAAAACTGACCTGTCATCCGTGGGTCTAATTCCAGCACACGTTCCCTATTAGACTCAACGAAAGTGCTCTCGGCCTGTCAATCATTTCAGCGTTGGCCGTGTTGAGTCAAATTAAGCCACAGGCTCCACTCCTGGTGGTGCCCTTCCGTCAATTCCTTTAAGTTTCAGCTTTGCAACCATATTTCCTCCGGAACCCAGCCACTTTGGTTTCCCGGAAGCTGCCCGCAGAGTCATCGAAGCAACTCCTGCGGATCGCTAGTCGGCATCGTTTATGGTCAGAACTACGAAGGTATCTGATCGTCTTCGCGCCTCTGACTTTCGTTCTTGATTAATGAAAACATTTTTGACAAATGCTTTCGCAGTAGCTCGTCTTGCGGCGATCCAAGAATTTCATCTCTAACGCCGCAATACGAATGCCCCCGTTTGTCTATGTTAATCATTACCTCCAGTTACTAAAACCAACAAAATAGAACCGAGGTCCTATTCCATTATTCCATGCACCATTATTCCGGCAGCCGAGGCCTGCCTTGATTTTTCAAAGTAATCGTGCCGGCCACCCGGGACGCTCAGCGAAGAGCACCCGCGGGAGAGAGACGGCAGACGGTAGAGCAGGAGACAACTGGCAGTGAACCGACGCGAGCCGGACCGCCCGCCTGCGCCTGAGATCCAACTACGAGCTTTGTAACTGCAACAACTTTAATATACTGGCACCAGACTTGCCCTCCATAGATCCTCGTTAAAGGGCTTAAAGTGTACTCATTCGATAGAGTCCCGTATTGTTATTTTTCGTCACTACCTCCCCGTGCCAGTTTGGGTAAGTTACGCCCCTGCTGCCTTCCTTGGATGTGGTAGCCATTTCTCATGCTCCCTCTCCGGAATCGAACCCATATTCCCCGTTACCAGTTACAAACATGGTAGGCATGTCACGTACCATCGACATTTGATAGGGCAGACATTTGAAAGATGCGTCGCCGGCACATGAGGCCATGCGATCAGCACAAAGTTATCCAGAGTCACCAGTGGGGACGCCGCAACCACCCGAGGGGAAACGATGATTGGTTTTGAACTATTAAAAGCGCTCTTTCCCCGAGGGTCGGAGATTGGTAAGCATGTATTAGCTCTAGAATTGCCACAGGTATCCAAGTAGGATCGTGTCATCTAAGGAACCTCGACTGATTTTATGAGCCATTCGCGGTTTCACCGTGAGACAGTGTGAACTTAGACATGCATGGCTTAATCTTTGAGACAAGCATATGACTACTGGCAGGATCAACCAGATATATGTCGGAGACGTACGAACCACACACACCGGTCGGCGATGGATGGATGGGTGTGTAAAAATCTCACCAGGACGGCCGCAGGGACCGACTGACGGACGGACGGTTGTTTTGTCCCTCATTCCGTCGACCGAGGACCGCCTGGACGGGGCCCCCGTACACACACCAACCGACCGGGCTCGCTCGGGGAGGGATGACAGCGCTCTGTGCAGAACGGATCCCAACGGCCATGGCGTTGATTTTCACTCTGACTGGAGATGATTTTTGCCTGCCGCCTGCCCTTCTCCGACCGGTTGGTCGGGCGAGGACAGGGCCTTTAGGCACGATTCCTGCTTTCCATTTGCCGATCACAAGCTCTTTGCGAGAGAATGACCACAAGCGAGACGAGCTGTCGAGATTGGCTATACGCGCTAGCCTTCGACGAACCACACGGACAAAGTTTCTCGATACGGACCACAGTAACGTACCCTTTCTAGCGGTACGGCTCCACAAAATTGGTCCCGCTACAATGCCGCAGAGAGGCGGGCGAGCTGGTTAGGCGAGCCCGCGCTCTCACTCCGTCTGGTGGGACTGAGATCGCTGTACGAACACTGGATGCGAGTCAATCGTGCCACCGATTTGTTCGATCCAGAGACAAAATGTCAGTCCTCTAAATGGAAATCACCTTCATCTTCCAGGAAAACTGAAATTTCGTTTGGACAAGAACACAGAAAAAGTTATGTTTCAAATTCTCTTTTCTTTTATCATGGTTTTGTCAACCAACGAATTGGCTTGGCTTGGCTTCGTTCGTTCTCAATCTCCCGCTACCAAACCCTGAAAGGGATTAAGTAGCAGAATGTAGCTAGAGAGAACGGAAAGCGTTGTGTCGTAGTTTTCAGCTTGACTGCGATATTTGCACCTTTCGGTCCAACATATCCGACTTCAGCACGCATTTTTGAGTACTGGGTTAGCATTCCCTCTTCGATCCCTTCTCCTTAGCCAGTCTACCCTGCTGCAGCCTGTTATCCAGGATCACCGCGTGGAGGTGTAGAAGGGTCTTGGCAGGACTGGTTCGCTGGCCCTGACGCTAGCAGTCAGCTATGGGTCGCTGACCCTGACGCTAGTAGTCAGCTCTAGTTCACTGGCCCTGACGCTAGCAGTCAGCTATGGGTCGCTGACCCTGACGCTAGTAGTCAGCTCTGGTTCACTGGCCCTGACGCTAGTAGTCAGCTATGGGTCGCTGGCCCTGACGCTAGCAGTCAGCTATGGGTCGCTGACCCTGACGCTAGTAGTCAGCTCTCGTTCACTGGCCCTGACGCTAGTAGTCAGCTCTGGTTCACTGGCCCTGACGCTAGTAGTCAGCTATGGGTCGCTGACCCTGACGCTAGTAGTCAGCTATGGGTCTCTGACCCTGACGCTAGTAGTCAGCTATGGGTCTCTGACCCTGACGCTAGTAGTCAGCTATGGGTCTCTGACCCTGACGCTAGTAGTCAGCTATGGGTCTCTGAGCGCTGCAGCTCATGCGCGGCTCAGCGTCTTGATCTCAACCAACGAATTCATTTCTGAAGAAAGAACGGTTAACAAGGGAATGTACCTTGATATCCTCTGTCATCTAAGGGAAGCAATCAAAAATATATTCACATAGATATGGAGAACACTGTTTGATTCAGCTACAAGAAAATACGTCAAGATATTGATCTTTTCTGGGGAAGCAGTACCTCACAACTTGCAATATGAATACCATTAGAACATCTTCCCACGTAAAAGGGCAGCTACTAAAGTATGATCAGAGCCTTCACATCAAAGAATAGGTTCAATGAATGTTTCCAATGGCACTATAGACGTTGCCAAAAAGTGTATAGGTGCCGAAGAGAACTATCTGAAAGAAAATGTAGTATAAATAGTTGTATTGTTTCGTATCTCTAAAGAATACACAAATTCAGGGAACTTTTTGAAGTTACTCTTATTATCAGTTCATATATTATTTCGAGCTGCGACGGTCGGTCCATGATGTCAATTTTTCCGGAGATCCCTGGGTTCCCTGGAGCTACGTAGTTCGTGCTTTGTAAGATGCTCTCGACAGATGGGGTACTCATCTGCTGAGAGAAACCAGCTAAATTTGGAAAAACCCAAATCGATGAAGTCGAGCCTTCGCTTAAAGTTTGTTTTTGTTGGGTTTTTATTGGTTTTTTTAATTATTATTTATCAACCAGAATACTGAGTTCTGCTCCCACACTCTAAGTATACCAATTATCTAAATCTACCTTTTGGTGCGATCGACATTTCCTTCGACTGGAGGTTAAGAGGTTCATGTCTACTATATTAAAACTTATTTATTATACAATAGCCCATAACATTCGTCTAGTTTCAGTGCACGATGAAAGGCTGCGTCTGACATGTCACTGCAATTTCATTGTTTTTTTGTTGTTGAGATTATCGTAACTTTCTCCCATATCCTCACTAATATCACAAATAATATATCTAGGACAATGCTCTCTGAAACAATTTAGCCTTGTTTTCTCACTGCCTTATTTGGCTTATGTTGTTAAATATGTCAATTATCGAGACACACTGACATTGCATTTGTGCCAATAACGAACATTTATCTCTCTCTACTGATTTATTTAATTGGCCAATTTACCCTGATGGTCTGTATAGAATGTTAACTGGCGTATCGTTGTATTATTTGTGCACTTTATCAAAAGGTTAGGAACGAGCGTTATACGGTATAAGTACAAGGTTCGGTTTGCAGGCTAACAACACAACCATTGCAGAGTTACTGAGAGCCATTTGAAAGTTTTGTTGGTAAGTTTCGATATTTAGACCAAATTGTATGATGGATTCTTGTTTATTAATGTTTATTGTTTTGTTTTTTTATTCTGTAGATATTCTTGGCAACTATTTTGTTTGTAGAAATGATGGATGAGAAGCGGGTGGTCGAATTGTTTGGATGTCGTCTTTCTAATCTTGTTAACTCTGCTTCAAAACCTCTAAAGACAAATGTGTTTTTTTAAATTCTATCTAGAGTTAACTAAATATGTAGACAGTATGGCGACTGCAGAAGCTATAATACTATTGACAGTTGAAAATCAAATAGAGCAGGTAGTACCTGGAATAGTCATCGGCTATTTTAAATAGTATTTCGGCTACCATGTGTAGTATTTTCTCGGTCCAGTGCCCACGACTGAACTTCACAAGATTGGCATACTGTGCCCTGTTTCCTGTGTCGGTTTTTAGTGTAGCCACATGGATCAAAAATGGACTAACACATCGGCCGTGAAGAAGTTTATCCGTTTCTCTTGAATATCTTATAAACCTGCGTTAAGTCACATAGAATTCTTCTGTTTTCTAGACACTGTAGGCCCGTTTTTCGAGTCAGTTTAATCTCTTATGTTTATATCTCCTCTATGATAAGAACTCACCACCTGTACACAGTACTCCAATCTAGGTCTAACTAATGCTTTATACAGTTTGACAATCACTTCCTTGTTACTATGAATAATATTACTTCTTATCATACCTAACATTGCATTTGACTTTTTCACTGCTACCTGGAATTGCTCACTCACCTTACCTGTATGATCTATTATAACCCCTAAGTCCTTTTCCTTTTTTATCTTTCTATTACTGTTCATTCCCATTCTGTAATTATGTTCCATATTGGATCTATCCATGTGGATGACTGTAGATTTATCTTTATTAAACTCCATTTGCCGGCTCACAGACCATTCCCCAAATGTGTCTAAATCCTATCTCAAAATATCCACTTCTGCTTTAGCTGAGACACTACAGCTTAGTTTTGTCATCCTCACATTTTACCATAATTGATCCGACATCAATGTCCAAATCGTTTTTATATATCAAGAACAGAATTGGTCCCAAACCCGATCCCCGTGGCATTCTACTTCTTACCTCACACCACTCAGAGTACATCTTATTTATGTCCACACTCTGCTTTCTTCCTGTTAACCAATTGTCAATCCATTTGGCCCGAAATCAAAAGACGACAGGACTTCATCCCAGCATATTAGAAGCTCAATCAGAATTGATTTGCATCCCCTGGCCATGCCAGTGGTCGATCTACGCAACCAACTGTGGTTGCCTAACCAAATGTTATTATTATTGATGTTTTACCTATTTATTTCTCAGACTGACAGAACCTAATCAAATACAAAATGAAGAACGCCATCTTGATAATGGCTGTGTTTCTTGTCGGGACTCTTGTGCTAGTTTCCAGTCACAGCGCATATTGTGTGGGTCGGCATGGGAAGGTAATTATGGAAGATGCAAGGTGCAATTACTTTTATTGTGTTTTTGTTGTTGTTTGTGTGTGAAGTCCTTTTCGAAGAGGGGAGATAAACATGCTGGAAAGGTTACAAAGATGAGCAGCAAAGCTGATAAGGGGATTCCAGAAATATAGATATAAAGAGATGTTGAGATGAGATGGTGGTACGATTTGAGATGTTGAGATGACTTGAAGTAATGGGATGAGATATTAGGATCATGTTATATGTTGCTATGAAATGTGATTAGGTGAGATTTGGGGATGAAATGTTTGGATGACTTGATATGATGGGATCAGATGTTGGAGACCGCATACAATAGGGGTATAGGACATAATGTATCCAATAAACCATAATTTTTACCCAAACATCTCGTCCTAACATCTCGTCCCAACATCTCGTTCTAACATCTCGTTCGAACATCTCGTCCTATTTCGTTCTAACATCTCCTTCGAACATCTCCTTTGAACATCTCCTTCGAACATCTCCTTTGAACATCTTCGAACATCTCCTTCGAACATCTCCTTGGAACATCTCCTTCGAACATCTCCTTAGAACATCCCGTCCTAACATCTCTTCCTAATATATCGTCCTTCTATCAGCTGTCATAACTGTGGACATCAGCTTAGGCACAAAGCAAGTACTGGTAAACAAAATATAGTCTGTATTAATGCTGGCCCACCAGTATCAGGCTGGCCCACCAGTATCAGGCTGGCCCACCAGTATCAGGCTGGCCCACCAGTATCAGGTTGGCCCACCAGTAGCAACGCTGGCCCACCAGTATCAGGGTGACCCACCAGTACCAGGCTGTCCCACCATTATCAGGCTGATCCACCAGTATCATGCTGGCCCACTAGTAGCAACGCTGGTCCACATGTATCAGACTAGCCCACAAGTATGAGGCCGGTCTATAAATATTAGACTGGCCTACCAGTATCAGGCTGGTCCACCAGTACCAGACTGGCCCACCAGTATGAGGTTGGCACACGAGTAGCAGCGCTGGTACACCAGTATCAGACTAGCCCACCAGTATGAGGCTGGCCCATCAGTATCCTACTGGCCCACCAGTACCATACTGGCCCAACAGTATCAGACTGGTCCACCAGTATCAGACTGTCCCACCAGTATATTGCTGGCCCAAAAGTATCAGGCTGGCCCACCAGTATCAGGCTGGCCCATATTCAAGTCTCGACAGTGGAACCTGTACACTTTATGACTCAGAAACATGGAAAAGAGTTTTGAAGCCTTTGAAATGATGGAATATAGAAGATTGCGTTCCATATCTTGAAAAGATAGAGATAATGTAAAACTTGGGGTAGAAAAGAGAATTAATAACTGAAATCAGGGTTAGACAGTTAACTTATGTTGGTCATATAACAAGACATATCTCTTTGTTGAAAACCGTTTTAAGTGGATGGATAACATTAGAAGATGGACTGGAAAAAGTATGTCATATTGCACTATTACGGCAAGAGTTAAGAGTACACTGGAGATCTTTTGCAGCCAACATTCGATGCGGAGATGGCACTTGAACTGAACTGAATTAACGATTTGACGATTTCCCATTAAACGCGAGTCCATCACGAGAGGGCACATGAGGCTGGACCAAAGAGGCTGGACAGTGCAGGAGCTCCTGCGATGAGCTATCCAAAGCTGGCTGCTAGTGTCAAGACCAATGAACAAGAGCTGCAGAGACCCTTCTACTGCTCCACATCATGATCCTGGATAACAGACTGCAACAGAGCAGACTGACTAAGGAGAAGGAATCGAAGAGGGAAGGCTAACCCAGCACCCAACAATGTCATACTGAAGTCGGATGTGTCGGACCGAAAAGTGCAAATCTCGCAGTCAAGATGTAAACTACAACACAGCGAACTCAGTTTTACGGACAACATCCTGTTATTTGTAAAGCCATTTACAGGGCTTGGTAATGGGAGATTGAGTACGAAGGAAGAAGAAAATTATGTATCACATTATATACATGGAGAAGAAAAAACTCGAGTTTTAACAACGGGAACATATTCTAATAATTTATGTGTAGAAGCAGAGGCACTGAAGACCGCAGCTGAGCTTGTAATCCAAGATAAAGATATCCACCAAGAAAACATATTATTCCTGACCGATACCGCGTCAGTATTAGCAGGGCTAAAACAACACATAGATGAAGATCTCAAGCAATGTATGTTCTCCCTGACACAACTCTCAGCAGAACACCCAAGGTTGGTCATACAGTGGATCCCATCCCACTGGAATATTGAAGGCAATGAAGCTGCAGACAAACTTGCAAAGTGTGGAGGAGCATCCCCACAAACAGACCTGAGTATCACATATAATGAGGCCAAAACTATAATTAAAGCCAACTTCAGATTAAAATGGTCTGATCAACACCCCGACTTCCGAAAAGAAGACAGCTACTTTAACTTAACTAGAGAAGAGCAAGTCATCATCTTCAGACTGAGAACTGGGCATCACAGACTCAAAGGTCATCTTTACAACAAAATGAAGATTGGGAGAAATGACAGGTGCCCATGTGGAGAGCATACCATGACCTGGAACACAGCCTGCAAATCTGGACGCTCACGCAGGAAAAGAGAGAACAATACTGGCCTCGTGAGACAGATATGCGACAAAAGCTGTATGGAGACGAAACAGCCTTACAAACACCGGAGTCCTTTTTAAAAGAAACCGGTACCTTGATCTGAGGATGAACGAAGAAGAAGCAGAAGAAACATTGCATACATTTTGAAACAATTATATTTGTAAACGAAATAAACATGGCGTTTTTAAATAGTTTTAAATGAATACAAACACAATACTTATCTTTAAATAGATTTTCCCACACAACAGTATTGTACCAAGGGCTCGCCACTGCAATTCATGCCGGTGCTTCAATGGCAGACTAGTTCGTTGCATGCGCTGGCGGTGTCCAAGGCATAGACCACATCGAACAATTGTGGTAAGACCAGATATAGTTTAAATCACTTTAAACATAATGTGTGTGTAACCGGGTCCGAGAGGTAGAGAAGAATAGAAACACTGGAACATGTCAGTCTATTTCGTGTCCGATTAAAAAGGTTCTTCATCACCAGTTGTCACCAGGTCAGGTCATCCCGTAACTGGTGAGGTCGTTGGGGCACACATAAAGACATCCTCGCAACCCCACGCACCCTTCTCTGTCAGATGCCGCTGCCTGTGCCTCTTCTGGTAGGAGATTGGTCCATTCTTTTATGTTGTCCTCCCACCTCTTTTTGGGACGGCTTCTTCGTCGTCTGCCTTGCACCTTTCCGTGGAGGATCGTATTTGTAAGGCCATTTAATCTCGATATGTGACCGCACCAAGCGAGTTTCCTTCTTTTGACAGTTGCAAAGAGGTCTTCAAAAGGCCCTATTGCTGTTGTAATTCTATCTCGTATTTCCTCATTTGTAACTCGATCTTTGTACGTGACGTTTAAAAGTCTTCCGAAACATCTCATCTCCAAGGCCTGTATCCTTCGCTGAAGGTCAGCTGTAACTGTCCATGTCTCACAAGCATATAGGAATATTGACAGAACCAATGTTCGCATTAATCTGATTTTCGTGCATAGTGCTAGCCGTTTATCTTGCCAGATTTTGTTAAGCCGTGCAAGCGAGCTATTTTCTGTGCTATTCTGAACAACACCTCACATTTTGATCCCTTATCACTGACAATCGTAAATTTCCTTAAATTCCGAGCGAGTTGATGAAGATGTACCTGGGTCTTCCGGACGGTTGTGCTATGCTTGGCTTCATCTGCATGTCACTCACTACTACGGGGATCACATCCACCCGCAATCTTGTTAGCCTGGCTGCCACGAAAACAACCCGTTTCCAGGAAGATCTACGAGGAATCCAAGATGGGGGTCTTGTTCAGTATATTTTGCCTGACCCTGACTAACATGTCTGATCAGTATATTTTGCTTGACCTTGACTAACATGTCTAATCAGTATATTTTGCCTGACCCTGACTAACATGTCTGATCAGTATCTTTTGCCTGATCCTGACTAACATGTCTGATCAGTATATTTTGCCTGACCCTGACTAACATGTCTGATCAGTATCTTTTGCCTGACCTTGACTAACATGTCTGATCAGTATATTTTGCCTGACCCTGACTAACATGTCTGATCAGTATATTTTGCTTACTAAACACTTTCTTATAACTGATGACATGATTTAACATTTTGTTCGCAGTGAGTCATTTTGATATCTATATGTGTATATGTATGTATGATTGTATGTGTATGTATGTGTGTATGTATGTATGTGTGTGGGTGCGTGTATGTGCGTGCGTGAGTGCATATGTGTGTATGTGTGTATATACATTTATTAATGTATGTATGTATGTATACATTTATATATGTATGTATGTTTGTATGTATGAATATATGTATGTATGTATGTATGTTTGTATGTATGTATGTATATATATATGTATGTATAGACTGACATAGTCTGATCAATATGATTCACCTAACCCTGACTAACATAGTCTGATCAGTATGTTACACCTGACCCTGACTAACATAGTCTGATCAGTATGCATCACCTGACTAGCATAGCCTAATCAGTATATATCACCTGTCCCTGACTAACATAGTCTAATCAGTATATCTCACCTGTCTCTGACTAACATAGTCTAATCAGTATAACTCACCTGACCCTGACTAACATAGCCTAATAAGTATGTCTCACCTGATCCTGACTAATCTAGTCTAATCAGTGTGTCTCACCTGACACTGACTAACATAGGCTAATCAGTAGGTCTCACCTGTCTCTAACATAATCTAATCAGTATGTCTCACTTGTCCCTCTGACTAACATAGTCTAATCAGTATGTCTCACCTGGCCCTGACTAACTTAGTCTAATCAGTACGTCTCACCTGTCTCTAACATTGCCTAATCAGTATGTCTCACCTGGCCCTGACTAACATAGTCTAATCAGTATGTCTCACCTGGCCCTGACTAACATAGTCTAATCAGTATGTCTCACCTGGCCCTGACTAACATAATCTAATCAGTATGTCTCACCTGGCCCTCTGACTAACACAGCCTGATCAGTATGTCTCACATGGCCCTGACTAACATAGTCTAATCAGTATGTCTCACATGGCCCTGACTAACATAGTCTAATCAGTATGTCTCACATGGCCCTGACTAACACAGCCTAATCAGTATGTCTCACCTGGCCCTGACTAACATAGCCTAATCAGTATGTCTCACCTGTCCCTCTGACTAACACAGCCTAATCAGTATGTCTCACCTGGCCCTCTGACTAATACAGCCTAATCAGTATGTCTCACCTGGCCCTCTGACTAACACAGCCTAATCAGTATGTCTCACCTGTCCCTCTGACTAACACAGCCTAATCAGTATGTCTCACCTGGCCCTCTGACTAACACAGCCTAATCAGTATGTCTCACCTGGCCCTCTGACTAACACAGCCTAATCAGTATGTCTCACCTGTCCCTCTGACTAACACAGCCTAATCAGTATGTCTCACCTGGCCCTCTGACTAACACAGCCTAATCAGTATGTCTCACCTGTCCCTCTGACTAACGGGATATCGGCGTGTTCTATAATCACCTGCCCATCACGTAGAGTCCTTCAGAAATGGGATCAAGGGAGAAATGTGTAGAGATTCTACCTGAACTGATTTAGCTGATGAGGGTATATGCTTTCCTTTCTGTCTATATATGGGGGTCGCTGTGGCGAAGTGGTCAAGCTTTTGCCTCGTGTTCAGACGGTCGGGGTTCGATTTCGAGCTGCGACGGTCGGTCCATGATGTCAATTTTTGTAAGGAGATCCCTGGGTTCATCGCTGGAGTTACGGAGTTCGTGCTTTGTGCGATGCTTTCGACATGTGCCGTTTTTGTTTTCTTTCTGTGTATAAACAATATCCAGTTATTGTCACCATCATTATGTGATTAAAAAGGAAAATCGAAAACTGAATATATCGGCTGAATTTATATTGTCAGTTAGGGAGGCCAGAGCCAAGACCTACCACACATTACGCAAGGAGATCTGGCACATCACGGTGCCAAGACCTACCACACATTACGTAAGAAAATATGGCACATCATGGTGCAAGACCTACCACACATTACGTAAGAAAATATGGCATATCATGGTGCAAGACCTACCACACATTACGCAAGAATAACTGGCACATCACGGTGCCAAGACCTACCACATATTACGCAAGACGATCTGGCACATCACGGTGCCAAGACCTACCACACATTACACAAGAAGAGCTGGCACATCGCGGTGCCAAGACCTACCACACATTACGCAAAGAGATCTGGCACATGACGGTGCCAAGACCTACCACACCTTACGCAAGAAGATCTGGCACATCACGGTGCCAAGACCTACCACACATTACGCAAGAAGGTCTGGCACATCACAGTGCCAAGACCTACCACACATTATGCGAGAAAATATGGCACATCACGGTGCCAAGACCTACCACACATTACGCAAGAAAATCTGGCACATCACGGTGCCAAGATCTACCACACATTACGCAAGAAGGTCTGGCACATCACGGTGCCAAGATCTACCACACATTACGCAAGAAGATCTGGCACATCACGGTGCCAAGACCTACCACACATAACGCAAGAGAATATACCACATCACGGTGCCAAGATCTACCACACGTTACGCAAGAAGGTCTGGCACATCACGGTGCCAAGATCTACCACACATTACGCAAGAAGATCTGGCACATCACGGTGCCAAGACCTACCACACATTACGCAAGAGAATATGGCACATCACGGTGTTGAACTTGTCTGGTTTCTTTAGTCGAATTCCATTATTGTAAATATCTTTAACGTGCTTAAAGGTAAGATGTGGAATGCCTCTATCACATACATACATACATACATACACACACACACAGACACATGTACACAGACACACAAACACAGACACACACAGAATCACACACAGACACACACAGACACACACAGACACACACACACACACAGACACACATACACGCACACACACAGACACAGACAGACAGACAGCCACACAGACAGACACACACAGACACATTCGCAGACACACATACATACACACACAGACACACACACAAACACACACACATACACACACACAGACAGAGACACACACACACAGACACACACACAGACACACACATCTAGACACACACACACAGACACACACATAGACACACACACAGACACACACAGACACACGCAGATACACACACAGACACACACATACACACACACAGACACACAGACAGACACACGCAGATACACACACATACACACACATAGACACACACAAAGACAAACACACACAGACACACGCAGATACACACACAGACACACACAGACACACACACACAGACACACACACAGACAGACACACGCAGATACACACACATACACACACAGACACAGACACAAACACACAGACACACACAACTCGATAAACACACAGACACACACATACACACACAGACATACACATAGAGACACACAGACACACACAGATACACACACACACACACAAACACACAGACACACACACACAGAAACACACACAGACACACACACGTCATCTAACAAGAACTCAACAGATAAGTATGAAGACCGTTTTATTATTTGGATAACCTAAGAAAATCCGATGATGATGACTTGAACGATACTTTCCTTTTCTGTCAGACCTGGCACTGTATGAACCAATCATAAAATGTTGACCCCTATTGGCCTGGTCTGCTGAAAGTAGAAAGTAGAAATAAACCTTCTGCCTCACACATTCTTTTAAATCGTTAAGATCAAGAAGAGAAGCAGAAAATGTTACACACTCCGAGCAAAACTGAATATGATGGAGCGTTAGAAGACAGAGAGAGACGTCAGATGACGTTATACTCTTCGGAAATAAGTACTGCATCACTACGACCGAGTTCCGATTGCGCCCCCCAAGAGTAGGGACGCCATTACGCTGTTGTTCAAATTTATACGACAGCCTAACAATGTTACACGATATTTCATTTCAGTTTCTTTTTTTTTAATTTTTTTTTGGTGTTCGCCTAATTTCTCAAATCCCTAAGGCGGTGTGCGTTGCACTGTGGTTTTTATTTTGCGCCTGTCGGTCCAGTGCATGCGACTTCAGCATGCATTTTATGTAAGGGTCTGCTTCCTTCTGCATTTTCTAAGGGTTTGCTTCCCCGGGGTAACTGCCTGTGCTGTGATGGGGATCGAACCCAGCACCTTTGGGTTGTGAGCCGTGCCACTTAACCACTAGCCCATGCCGTTCCCGTTTGTCCCACAGTGATTGCTGCTTGTCTTGGACATCGTGTCGTCACAATTCACATTTCTCTGTTTTCTGCCTTAAAAAATGGCGAGGGATGAAGACCTTTTATTATTGGAAGGTTCATATGATTCTATTTATCTATCTTTCTTCAGTCCACTCGTGTTGTTAGACGTCGTCAGAAGGTGTGACCTTCTTTGTTTCATATTTTTTGGCAGGTGAAAATCCACTGGTGACTTGCCAGGTCAATCCCAGCATCTGTTAGCCCCTTGAATATTCGATCGCCTAATTTTTTAGACTGGTAGAGGTAGAAACGTATATTAGAGCAAGGTAGGACCGCAGCCTGTCAGGCGCCTTCTAAGCCACTCCGCTAACCAAGACCTGAAGTTATTTCCACATAGTCCCCCTTTTTGTGATGACATATTCTCTGTGGAGCGAATATCCCTAGAATAATTTGAGTTATTAAGAAATCTTTTCGATTTCCAACTACTAAGGTATTTTTAACGTGCGTGCCACTTCACACGGGTGTCTGATCTCACTAATCAGAGATTAGGGGAAATATTTACCGTATGATCCACGTGAAAAAATCCCGATCTCTACCATGATTTGAACCCACGACCTCCAGCACCCGAGGCGAACATCTTACCTCGACACCACTGGGTCGCCCCATATGATTACAACGTCTAATTGGTGTGATTATAGAGTACTCGCTTGTCACGAAAAAGGTACAGGGTTCAACTCTCGCAACCGTCACGCTCGAGTCTACCCAACTGGAATTGCGTACCTGACCTACGGTTAGAGCAGGAAAGGAAAATTAGAAAAGGAACTGGCCGCCGCACTTCAAACAAACTTAGTATACTAAAGATTCTAACACAGGGTGAAAGAACAACCAGCTAAATTGGGACTGAATATCAACATCAAGAAAACTAACCTTCTTGAAACTAACCCGATCCAAAAAATTCAATCATGATAGAGGGAGAGCAGTTGGACGAAGTAGATACCTTTACCTCTTTTGGCAGCACAGTAGACACATCAGGAGGTAGAGGTGCAGGTGTATGAACCAGAATTGGAAATGCAGGAGTAGCATTCCAGAAACCGAACAACATGGAGAGCCAGAGAAATCAAGATTCACACCAGTTCATGCCAAACATATGCTGTTGTATGGAGCCGAAACAAGGAGAATGATACAGGCCGTACAACAATGACTCCGGTCCTTGGTTAACAGAGACACACGAAGGATAATGGGCATTAAGTGGCAGGACATCGTGGGGAATAGCCCTATGGGAAAGGAGCCAACAACGTACACTGAAATAACACATTTAGTTTAGTAAATGGGGCTGTGGAAGACAGCGTCTAATATAGCCAGACAGGCTCTTATACGGAAGCATCAAGACAAGAAAGAAAGAGGTAAAATAAATTGTATTAGAACATATTTCGTATAGGGGAAGGAGGACTAACGTCTGGTCAATCACAACATACTTCCAATAGCGGAAGAAGGGCTAACGTCTGGTCAATCACAACATACTTCCAATAGGGGAAGGAGGACTAACGTCTGGTCAGTCACAACATACTTCCAATAGGCGAAGGAGGACTAACGTCTGGTCAGTCACAACATACTTCCAATAGGGGAAGGAGGACTAACGTCTGGTCATGCACAACATATTGATCAGACATATTAGGGTCAAGTAAAATATACTGGCAGGGACTCCCACCTTGCCTTCTCGTAGCCATCAGAGGAAACGGGATGTTATTATTAACAATATGCATTAGAATAGCATCACTTGCAAGAGTAAAACACAGTCACAGATCAGCTGTCGATCAATGCGTCCCACTACAAGGGGGCTTGCCATAAGTCTTTAATCTGACCACGAAGGAGTAGGAGGAGAAAGTTGAAATTTGGCAAAGTGCTTATTCCTTCTCAATGTAGCCACCAGCTGAATTTATACATCTCTGCCATCTATACGTGACCTTGGAAAGACATTCAGAATAAAGTAACCTATTTTTCGAAGTAAACTAGTTATTACAAGTCAGTATGACATCTTCGTCACTGTCAAAATGAATTCAGCTGTTTTTTCAAGTTTTGGGAAAAGAAAAATTCTGGGTCATAATGGTGAACCCAAGTTTCATCTACTGTCACCCTGTTGGCAACATGTTTTTCGACCATCACATTTTGAGAAACTGGCCACAGCAATCAACCCTCGTTTGTTTCTGTTCACATGTCAGCAGACGCGGGACCCAGAGGGTACACACTTTTCTCATGTTCAGTCTGTTGTGTCAAATTCTAAAAACTACTTTCATTCAGTTTTGCTGACCTAGATATCTCTGCAATTGGCCTTTTCCTGTCCTGGTCAATGATTTTCTTCACTCTTGTAGCATTTTCATCCCTGGACTCTGAGGATGGTCTTCCTGATCTTGGAAGATCAGCAACATGGGAGCGGCCACACTTAAACTGCCTACATCAGTTCTTTACGGAAACATACGAAGGACAGAATTCCTCAAACACAATTCCATCTCCCTGTGTATTTCTGTAGGTGTTTTTCCCTGCAACATCAAGAATTGTATCTCAGTTCTGGCCTCTGATTTCTCCATTGTTCCAACAAACCGTTAGAGTAGCAGATCCGGTCAATAAGGTGTGTTGCCCCATGCCCCATACCAGGTAAACCCCTAGAGGAGGGAAATTCAGACTTCCCAAGTCCAGTACAAATTGAATGAGCTACTTATGTGCCAAATTTCAACTTTCTCCTCCTACTCCTTCATAGTTAGGGTAAAGATTTATGACAAGCCCCTGTATATACAAGTTTTCCTAATAAACACAAGTTTAACCTAATGGTATCAACAAAAACTGACTGAGCCTTGAAAACGTCAGAGCTTAAGTTAAGAGATTAATATAATTTATGGAGTCAAGAAAGCAAAAGTGAGAACTACAGCAACAAATGGACGGACTCATGAATGCTCAAGAATAGAAATGCTGATTAATAAAATACAGGATTTGGGAAAAAAGAAGCTTTGTGGAACGAGGATGCAAAGACTTTAAAAATAATAAGCTTCTATAAAAAATATCGTTGACAAAGACGCGCGAAGACGCTGTTGAATATAATACGGCCCTAATAAATAAAAGGAGAGTGCTCTAGAACGCAAAGACAGGATCATGGAGGTATTATGTAGCAGAGATTGCGCAGTGGTTAATGCACTGGCTTCCCAGCCGAGCGATCGGGGTTCGGTCCCCATTTGGTGGGTGATTTTTCCGATCGCAATAATGATTCCTGAGTTCCGCCCAGTCTCAAAAATAGGGTACCAGAATAATCTGGGAACATAACGGCGGCCATCGTGATGCTGACCCCTAGTGTGCAGTCGGTCGAGAAAAATATGGGTCGAATACCGTATTCTAAATATACCACATTGGCTTGTTAATATGGCAAAAACTTACAAAATCTCTACATAGAATCTACAATAACATTTAACAGAACGAGTCGTACAATGAGTGAATGAGCAACAAAACATGTAATTATGGAAAATATAAGTCAAATAGACAACAAAACAACAACAAAAATATTAAAAAGAATATTTCAAGATTGTTTTTGTTGGTTCCCCACAATGAGTAGGTTTACTCTTTTGTGCTCCCTAAAAAGGACGTTAAGTGGCGAGTTGTAGTAACTTTCCTCACATCCTGATCGAGCTGATCAATGAATGAGGCCATGAGAACTTTAAAGAAAAAGAAATCGCCCGGAAAAGATGGGGTAACAAATGAAATGCTGATGGGTTGGGCCAAACAGCAAAGAGGAAGTTACTGTCAGTCCTGAACCAAAGCTGGAAAGGGGAATTGTACCCCAGGCATGGAAAGATGCTGTACTTTTACCAGTACCAAAGAAAGAAAAAGATAGAAGAGATTCAAATGAATACAGGCCTATCAGTCTACTGAGCTGTGTAGGTAAACTGATGGAGCGTTTGATAAACACCAGACTGATATGGCACCTGGAAGCAAAACTCAAATTAATTCTACAGCAAGCAGGATTTAGACAACACAGATCCACTGAGGACCAGACCACTCTCATAGCGCAGGAAATAGAGGATGCTTACCATGAGAAAAAGCATACAGTAGCGGTTTGGGTGGATCTAGAGAAGGCATTTGACAAGGTGTGGAAAGAGGGACTTAAAGTAAAGCTACGAAGAAGTGAAGTATCTGGAAAAATGTACAGATGGATTAGCCACTACCTTGAAAACAGAACAACCCGAGCTCAAGTAATAGGGCAGATGAGGAAAAAGGTGACACTGGAGCAAGGAGTACCCCGAGAGGGATGCTGTCGCCACTGCCATAGAGCTTGTCTTGCAGTTCCACTGGTGATGGCCACATCTGCTCTCTCTGATCCTCGTATGTCGGGCAGTTTTGCAGCAGATGTTCAGCGGTCATTTTGCCAGTACCGCACTGGCATTCGTCGGTACCACCTATCTTCAATTTGTTGAATAGGTGGTACCTCAGTCTATTGTGGCCAGTGCGAAGTCTGAAGACAACGACCTGCTCTTTTCGGTTCAACTGGTAATAGGCATCGTTTTTGGTGTAACCAGTATGTTCGGTTTCCCATTTGGTCATGTATCTGGCTTTGATAAGCCGTTTTGACTCTTCGTACGTCATACTAGTATCTGTTTGTGGTAGTCTTGCACCTTCTTTTGCCAGTCTGTCTGCCTCCTCGTTGCCTTGGATGTTGCAGTGCGATGGGACCCACTGTACCACTACCCTTTTTGGTGCGGACTGCTGGCACAGTTTGCAGAGTGCTGCTCTTAAGTCATTAAGCTCAGTGTTTTTCTGGCTTTTTAGCGCTGTGACTACGGCGAGAGCATCTGTAAGCAGGACTATATGGCTTTCATTTTCATTGTGTGTCACCATTTCTTCCACTGCCGCCCTCAGTGCCTCCGCCTCCGCTCTGAAATTGCTTGTGTACTTACCAGTAGCGAATGACAGTGTTATTTGTTTGCCATTTGGTAGGTTCAGGAATGCTCCTGCCCCTCCGTTCTGTGTAGCGTTTGTTACAGAACCGTCGGTGTATGCATGGGTCCAGTCCATGCTTGGGTAGCTTTTCGATATAAAGCTTAGGGTAGTATCTCTCCTTTCTTTTTCAGTCTGGCAGTTTTTGTTTCCAATACCTGATATATTTTCTACCACCTCTGGAAATATATCCTGCCTCCAGGTAGGTTTTCGTACAGTAGTGATGGGTTTTGGTGTTGTTAGTGCGTTTATGGGATCTTCGTGCATCTTTGCTTTGGCCATTTCTGCAAAGTTTCTCCGCTTTAGTTTCCCATTTCCCAAATTGTTTAGTCTCTGGTACATTGGATGGTCAGTCAGTCTTCGGAGTTTCTCTGACTGCAGCTGGGCTCTGCAGTCTCTTCTATCGGTCATGGATTGCAGTTTTGTAATCTTTTCAAGTTCTACAATTGGCGTTGACTTCATGCCTCCTGTTATAACTCTCATGGCTTGGTTTTGAAGTTTGCTAACTTTATCGAAGTTCGCCTTTGCTGCTGTTGTCCGTGCCGCAATGCCATACTCGAGAACTGGTGTCACTCTTCCAGTGTACAGTTTCTTTAGTATGCCTTCGTCTGCTCCCCAGCTTGTGCCAGCAAGTTTCCTCATGATTGCCATTCTTTCTCTGGCTCTCATTCGGTTTCTCTCGATCTGACATTTCCATGTCATGCGCCGATCAAATGTGACTCCCAGATAGGTTGGGTTGTCGTTTGGCTGCAGGAATTTGCCATTTAAACTTAATTTGGTTTTTGGGGTTTTATTGAAAGCGAGAATATTGTGCATGTGGTTTTCTCCTCGTTTATTTTGACCAGCCATGAGTTCGCCCACTCTTCCAGCGATGTTAGGGCCTGCTGCATCCGATTTCTTGCTATGGTGAGATTCTTTTCAGAGGTCCACATAGCCAGATCGTCTGCAAACATTGGGCTATGGACTCTCCTTGGTATATTCTCTGTAATGTCGTTTATATATACCAGGAAGAGTGTCGGTGACAGTACTCCCCCTTGGGGTACTCCCTGCTCGAGTGTCACCTTTTTGCTCATCTGCCCTTGTACTTGGACTCTGGCCGTTCTTTGTTTGAGGTAGTGGTTGATCCACTTGTACATTTTCCCACAAACATCACTTCTTCTTAACTTGACTCTAAGTCCGTCTTTCCAGACTTTGTCAAATGCCTTTTCCAGATCCACCCAAACAGCTACTGTGTGTTTCTGTGCCTGGTAGGCATCTTCTATTTCCTGGGCTATGAGGATGACCTGGTCCTCAGTGGATCTGTGCTGTCTAAAGCCGGCTTGCTGTGGAATAAGCATTCGTTTTTCTTCCAGATGCCACATCAGTCTGGGGTTTATCATACGTTCCATCAGCTTGCCGACACAGCTCAGTAGGCTGATGGGCCTGTATCCATTTGGATCTATTTTGTCCTTTCCTGTTTTTGGTACTGGTACCAGTACTGCGTCTTTCCATGTCTGGGGTACAATTCCCCTTTTCCAGCTTTGGTTCAGGACCGATAGCAGTTTCCTCTTCGCTGTTTGGCCCAGCCCCATCAGCATTTCGTTTGTTATCCCGTCTTTTTCGGGCGATTTCCTTTTCTTTAATGTTCTCATAGCCTCTTCCGTTTCGCTCATTGTTAATTTGGCCATCATGTGCTCTTCAGGTGCCATATTGATGTTGTCGTGCCCCTTTAGCTCTTCGCTAATGTCTGTATGCTTATCTTCAGGGACCTCGATGTGGTTTGCTCTGGCATAGTGATCGACAAAATCGTTTGTGGCTTTCTTACCGGTGAGCAAGTTTTCCCCCTGCTTGATGGTAATTTGTTTGTTTGACGGGGTTTCGTCGTTCATGGCTCTGACTAGCTTCCATAGCTTGTTCCCTTCTTTGTCCCGGTTTAGGCTTTCCGTTTTGTAAGTTGACGTCTGACAGCGTACGAAGAAGAAGAAGAAGATAGTGCTGATAAAGGTGGAATGGCGTTCTACAGACAATTGTGCTATGATTGGCTTCATCTATGTGTCGCTCACTACTACGGGGATAAAGTCAATCCCTCACCTTGTTAGCCAACCTGCGATGAATACAGCCCGTTTCAGGAAGGACTACGGATGTCAAGGTGAGGGTGTTGGTGAGGACATTTTCCTGACCCTGACTAACATGTCTGATCAGTATGTTTTGCCTAACCCTGACTAACATGTCTGAACAATATGTTTTGCCTGACCCTGACTAACCTGTCTGATCAGTATGTTTTGCCAAACCCTGACCAACATGTATGAACAGTATGTTTTGCCTGACCCTGACTAACATGTCTGAACAATATGTTTTGCCTGACCCTGACTAACATGTATGATTAGTATGTTTTGCCTGACCCTGACTAATATTTCTGAACAATATGTTTTGCCTGACCCTGTCTAATATGTCTGAACAATATGTTTTGCCTGACCCTGACTAACATGTATGATTAGTATGTTTTGCCTGACCCTGACTAATATTTCTGAACAATATGTTTTGTCTGACCCTGACTAACATGTATGAACAGTATGTTTTGCCTGACCCTGACTAACATGTCTGAACAATATGTTTTGCTTGACCAGACTTTAGTCGTCCTCCCTAATATTTCAAGGAAACTCACAATCTAGATAACGAGATAGAAACAGATTAATGGTCTTCAGATTCAAGGAAATAAAGGAGCGGCCAATTACATCAAAGCGTGCCTACAAATTATAACAAACAACTTCACGAAACAAGTCATTAGAGCAAATGGTATTTAAATTGAAGTTATGTGTACTAGTAGTAGTATAGGCGTAATGTGGTTCACAAGAAAATTCAATATTGTATGGACAGAAATAACAGCTCATGAAGGATGGTAGAAAACAATAATTATTTCCAGCTTAGAAGAACAAAAACGTAAATAAGTAGGACAGCGAAACCTACAATGACATAATTCTTTGAGCCACTCATGAAACATGTTTGCCCAGATCATAGAATTAGTAAATTAATATAGTTAATGTACAATACGGATGTAGAAAGGACACAGAAGGCTGTTCATTTAAGTTTAGTTTAGTTGTCCGTCCACTTGTGCCGTTGTGCGTCGTGGGGAGATTAAGTCATTCACTCTAGAACGCATTGGATCCCTGAACACATTTATTCCTGTAACGTTAAAACTTCTACTAGGAAGTTCAAAAATATTTATAAATGTATGAATACTTGCTATGGAGACACTTTTATGTGTATCTATGGTAACTGGTTAAGGTCGAACATCACCTCTCAGAATGTGTAAGAAAAGATGGGAGTGGATATGTCGACTGTTAGGGGCCAGTCAGTCGAGCCACAGCCTACAGTCGATACAGGCCTTCAGACTCACGGAGAAATAGCTTTGGAACGTCACATTTCAAGGCTGACTAAATGACCGAGCGCTAGCAAAATTAATTATGCCATCATCGTCTGCGATGGACGGCGACCTTTGCCTTTGCCTTTGTAACTAGAATAGCGTGTTCGGTAAAAAGAGATGGATCTACAGTTGGTTTCAGGGCAGGATTCTGTGAAAGGACCACTCTCAAAGTTGAGTTGTTGTGTTCTGTACCGTGAATGCGTTTGATTCCTCTGTGTGGAGCATGGATTGATTATAAATCTTGGCGCAATATGAGTTCCGTTATTTAGTCGGCGGTGGAATGTGATGTTTGGAAGTATTTTCCCAGTGAGTAAGACGGCTTATCTAAAGTAGGCCATGGTGGAGCCGTCTCTCTTTGGTTTGCCATTGTGCTGCTTCTGTTATTGTAAGCCAGTATCGTTGTAGGATCACCCTGATGTCATCTATCTGCCACGTCGACTGCCTATATCCTGAAGCCAGAAGGTCTTGCGGTGTAAGCGCGCAGTGTGAGTTGATCTGGTTGCTTTCGCACGAGATGATCAAACCATCTCAACCTCTCCTTTAAAATGTGATCACCTCAATTAGTTGTTGTTGAATGTCCTCGATTAGTAAGTCTACTCTTGTGTATGCAAACCCCAGGCGCCAGGAAACATTGCTGTGACACATAACATTCCAGGACAAGTATTTACTAACATAATATATGTGATCTGCTCTTATGAAATGGATAGGCATGTTACAGTGTTACCATTCATGTATACCTCTCGGACCAGATAACACGCGTGAATTTTAAAGGGATTTCGTATTCTTCTTTGTTCGTAATCTCCCGGTACTAAGCCCTGAAAAGGGCTTTGCAAGTAGCAGAATGTAGTTCAGAGAACGGAATGCGTTGTGTCGTAGGTTGCAGCTTGACTGCAATATTTGCACCTTTCGAACCGACACATCCGACTTCAGCAGACATTTTTTTATAACGGGCTAGCCTTCTCTCTTCGATCTCATCTTGTTAGCCAGTCTGCTCTGTTGCAGCCTGTTATCCAGGATCACCGCGTGGAGGTGTAGAAGGGTTTTGGCAGATATGGGTCGCTGACCGCTGTCACGCATGCGCTGGTCAGCGGCTTGGTCTCTGCGAGGATTTGAAATATGAAACGTGTGTTCTTACCCCAGCTGTTTGACTTGGTCTGGGCCTAGAACAGGCCATACGAGTACAACCAACAACCCTGCCATTTTTGCACCGACAGTAATTGCATCCGTCAGTCCCTGGTATAATCCCACCATGTGAGTAAATCTATTTCAAGAAAAATTGTTTTATAGTCATTTAAAATACATCTTAAAACGCAATGTTATTTTGTTTACACAAGTAATTGGTTCAACATTTTTGTAATGTGACACGTAAACGACATTGCTGGACTCCGGGCAGACTCATAAATACGGAGGTCTCTCGGCAAATGGTGGACACAACTGGTACCAGTTGCAGACTCTCGTATACCCCTTCGTGTTGAACGAGCATTCAATGACAAACTGCCAGCATTATGTGGGTAGCCAGCCATATCGTTAATTCAGCTCAGTGCAAATGTCATCTGCGCATCGAATGTTGGCTGCAATGGATCTGCATTGTACTCTATCTCTTGCCGTAATGGCGCAATCTGGCAGGCTTTATCCAGTCCACCTCCTGATGTTATCCATCCACTTAAAACGTTGTCTGCCTCTTGAACGACTGTCTCCCATCCTACTTTATAGCATGGGCTTTAACAGGTCTTGTTATATGACCAAAATAACGTAACTGTCTGATTTCAGTCATTAATTTTCTATTTAGCCCTAACTTTTTCAATACCTTCACATCTGTTTTCTTCTCATTCCAAGAAATTGGACACAATCTTCTATATACCCACATTTCGATGGCTTCAATTCTAAATTCCAACTTGTTATTCATTGTCTACGTTTCTGCGGCATAACGTAGTGACGAGTATACATAACACCTGCCAATACTCATTTTCAAATTCTGATTTATCTGTTTGGATGCCAGTATGAGCCGATGTTGTCCAATAACATCTTGGCGATTCCTACTCCCTTTCTGATTTCTAATTCACAGCTGCCTTCTTCCATTATTATATGACCTAGATAGGAGGTTCGCTATACCTGTTCTAGTAGATGATCTTTTATTTGTATCTGTATTCATGGTTTCTTGTCACTTTTCCCAAGTATCATAGTTTTTGATTTCTGTATGTTTATATCTAATCTAAACTCTTGATTTATTGTGAATATTATTGCCACAAGCTCCTGCAATTCTTGCTCACATTTTGCCATCACAACTGTATCATTCACAAATCTTAGATTGTTCATTGCCACTCCTCCAATGACAAGCCCTGGCATCCCCTCTATCTGTTTGAATATTTGTTTTGTGCATATATTAAAATAACAAGCCTGTCCCCTTCCTCTTTTTACACCTATACTTGGAGAGCATACGATTCCTGATTTTACTATTTCGTTTCTTCCCAGTACAGATTACTGGGAAGTCTTATGTCTTTACCATCTTTAATTGCATCATTCAGTAAATGTCCATAGACAAAATACTTTATGGCTCCCATATTCTAAACCTGTATGAGACATTTCATTTCGAACGGATAAATGTCTTGCACACGAGTCTTGGATACGGACCATTCCTGATATTGGTAGCCCAGCGTTGGCACAGATATACTGTTTATCAGTTGTTGCTTTGTATCCAAGCTGAAGTTCACATGTTTTAAGCAGTGGCACTGCAGTTTGAACTCTTCGGGAGGATTAGCCAACTGTCTATTTTATCCCTGTAATTTGTGAACAAAGGTGGAGAAACAACAAATAATTTACATGGATAAAATTACGCACTTTGTTAACCCTCATGAAGAGTCCCTCAATGAACTTTTGTTTGCTGATGATTAGGTCATCTTTTACCAGAATGGAGAAGACCTACAACACCACCTGACCTATCTACATTTTTCTTGTAACAAATATGACATGAAGATATAAAGACATAAGAATATGACAGGCAAGACAGAGACTTTGTTGATTTCACGTGAACAATTGCAGAGACGTTTCCACATCAGTGACATTGGTATCAAGCAAGTACGGGAGTTCAAATACCTAGGTAGTATATTCACTGATGATGGCAGAGTGGACAGAGAGGTTGCATAGAAGATTCAAAAGGCGAACAATGTCCGATATCAAAATGCACCAATTTTGAGAAGTGCAGCCGGAAAGACTGGTTTGGTCATTGAGTCACAATACATCATGGGCAGCCTGCAGCAAGAGCTTATCATATGCAGGCCTCCGGTTCACGAGCAAGAGGCAGACCTCGACGGATCGAGGGTGCCTCTGATACTCTCAGGAAGTTACACCTAACGATACCACAAGCCTTGCACTTGGCGATAAAAGAAATCGCCTTTCTGAGTCGCCATATGGCAAAAGCAGTAGGACAAAGAAACAAAGAAAGTACGACAATATGTTAGGACGAGATGTTTGGACGAGATGTTAAGACGAGATGTTAGGACGAGATGTTAGGACGAGATGTCAGGACGAGATGGTGGGACGAGATGTTAGGACGAGATGTTAGGACGAGATGTTAGGACGAGATGTTATGACGAGATGTTAGGACGAGATGGTGGGATGAGATGTTAGGACAGGATGTTGAGACTAGATGTTGGGACGAGATGTTGGGACGAGATGTTAGGACGAGATGTTATGACGAGATGTTAGGACGAAATGGTGGGATGAGATGTTAGGACAGGATGTTGAGACTAGATGTTGGGACGAGATGTTGGGACGAGATGTTAGGACGAGATGTTAGGACGAGATTTTGTGACGAAATGTTTGGACGAGATGTTAGGACGAGATGTTAGGACGAGATGTTGGGATGAGATTTTAGGACGAGAAAATCGTTGATTGGATATATTATGTCCTCTAACTCGCTTGCATTCCCTCCTCCACACCCAATAAATTGCATCTACATAACTGAAAGCTATCGACATCATTATAATTTATATGCGAAGTTCCCTGCGGAACATAGACAGCCACCTACCTTCTCCATCTGATCCTATTCTATGACATCTTCTTGAATGACTTTCTGGAGTCTTCGGTCACCAGAGCCGATACTTCTTCTTCTTCTTCTTCTTCCTCTTCTTCTTCTTTTTTGCTCCTAGCCCGGCGAGTTTCACACTGTGTTCTTCAGATATTCACCAGCATCTCACCCCCCCCTTTCCCCCGCCCTCCTCCACGCCCATTCCGCAACAGTTTTTCAAGCATGGTCGCTCCCCAGGGTTTTTCTTCATCTTCTTCTTCGTTCGTTCTCAATCTTCCACTACCAAACCCTGAAAGGGCTTAAGTGGCAGAATGTAGTCCAGAGAACGGAATGCGTTGTGTCGTAGTTTACAGCTTGACTGCGATATTTGCACCTTTCGGTCCAACACATCCGACTTCAGCAACCTTTTTTTGAGTACCGGGCTAGCATTCCATCTTCGATCCCTTCTCCTTAGCCAGTCTGCCCTGCTGCAGCCTGTTATCCAGGATCATCGCGTGGAGGTGTAGAAGGGTCTTGGCAGCTCTGGTTCGCTGGCCCTGACGCTAGCAGTCAGCTATTGGTCGCTGACTACTGCAGCTCATGATCTCCCCCCCCCCCCCTCCACAGGGTTCAATTGTCTCTCTTTGGTCTGCACAAGGGAGGTAGTCCTGCAGGACATGTTCTGGTGTCAGTTCGGGTGCTCTACAATCGCATGTGGCGATGTCTATGCGACCCATTTTGTGGAGATGGACCTTGGATATCTAGATCCATGTTTGTAATCCTGCACATGTCTGGATATGCCATCCGTTTTTTAGTGTGTATTATCCATCTTCACTTTCCCTCCCCAATGTCCCGTCTGCTGCCGTGATCTTTCCCACATTGGAGGTTATTTTCAAATGAAGAAAAATGGAGAATAGACAGTAAGCTTGTGCTATCAAACATTCTTGTGGTCTTGAATTTTTCTTTTCTCTTTTTGGCGTTCGTCATTAAAAACCACATTAATAGTTTCCTTCGAGGCTGCGATATTTACGCCTATCGTACCGACACATCAGGTTTGAGCGCGGCATTTTGTGAACCATGTTTGCCTTTGCACTGCGACCCCTATCCTGTTAACCGGACGACACTTGTGCAGCCTGTTTCCAGGGCTGCCACTTTGAGGTGAAATAGGGTTTTGGTCAGCTGGTAATCGATGATCCTAATGCCAGTAGCCGGCTATGAGTCGCTGGCTACCGGCTATGAGTCTCTGGCTACCGGATATGAGTCTCTGACTACCGGCTATGAGTCACTGGCTGCCGGCTATGAGTCGCTGGCTGCCGGATTTGAGTCTCTGACTACCGGATATGAGTCGCTGGCTACCCGCTATGAATCACTGGCTGCCTTCGGATAAATCCACTGTGCTGCATCTTGGACACCCGTTCTTGAATTGTCTCTTAAGAAAACAAGATTAAAAACACGATACATGTATTTAAAAGTTAAAAACTTGTTTTTTCCTGGAGATTAGATGGACAGCAACTTAACTTAACTTCTTTATGCTGGCTTAGAAAACTCTGCGGATTCTGTATACAACCAGTTTCTTCTACTCAGCTTGATCTAAAAATAACTGAGTATCCAATCTGTTTTTTAATGCATTAGTATGACCCTTCTTTGGCCATTCTCTTTCGCAATGCATTCCAAACATTCACAACTTCTTGACGAGCAAAAATTATTTCCCAACATCTAATTGGACCTTTCTTGAATTAATTTTAGCTGTGACCTCTTGGTCCGGTTTCCTAATCCCAACATCTCATCCCAACATCTCATCACATGCCATCCCAACATCTCACCAAAACATTCCATCTCCACATCTCATCTCAACATCTCATCCCAACATCTCATCCCAACATCTAAAAACATACCAGCGTCTCATCTCAACATCTCATCCGAACATCTAAAAACATACCAACATCTCATCCCAACATCTCATCCCAACATCTCATCCCAACATCTCATCCCAACATCTAAAAACATACCAGCGTCTCATCTCAACATCTCATCCGAACATCTAAAAACATACCAACATCTCATCCCAACATCTCATCCCAACATCTCATCCCAACATCTCATCCCAACATCTAAAAACATACCAACATCTCATCCAAACATCTAAAAACATACCAACATCTCATCCAAACATCTAAAAACATACCAACATCTCATCCCAACATCTCATCCCAACATCTCATCCCAACATCTCATCCAAACATCTAAAAACATACCAACATCTCATCCAAACATCTAAAAACATACCAACATCTCATCCAAACATCTAAAAACATACCAACATCTCATCTCAACATCTCATCCGAACATCTAAAAACATACCAACATCTCATCCCAACATCTCATCCCAACATCTCATCCCAACATCTCATCCCAACATCTAAAAACATACCAGCGTCTCATCTCAACATCTCATCCGAACATCTAAAAACATACCAACATCTCATCCCAACATCTCATCCCAACATCTCATCCCAACATCTCATCCCAACATCTAAAAACATACCAACATCTCATCCAAACATCTAAAAACATACCAACATCTCATCCAAACATCTAAAAACATACCAACATCTCATCTCAACATCTCATCCGAACATCTAAAAACATACCAACATCTCATCCCAACATCTCATCCCAACATCTCATCCCAACAGCTCATCCAAACATCTCATCCCAACATCTTATACCAACATCTAAAAACATACCAACATCTCATCCCAACATCTCATCCCAACAGCTCATCCCAACATCTCATCTCAACATCTCATCCGAACATCTAAAAACATACCAACATCTCATCTCAACATCTCATCCAAACATCTAAAAACATACCAACATCTCATCCCAACATCTCATCCCAACATCTCATCCCAACATCTCATCCCAACATCTAAAAACATACCAACATCTCATCCAAACATCTAAAAACATACCAACATCTCATCCCAACATCTCATCCCAACATCTCATCTCAACATCTTATACCAACATCTAAAAACATACCAACATCTCATCCCAACAGCTCATCCCAACATCTCATCTCAACATCTCATCCGAACATCTAAAAACATACCAACATCTCATCTCAACATCTCATCCGAACATCTAAAAACATACCAACATCTCATCCCAACAGCTCATCCCAACATCTCATCTCAACATCTCATCCGAACATCTAAAAACATACCAACATCTCATCTCAACATCTCATCCGAACATCTAAAAACATACCAACATCTCATCCCAACATCTCATCCCAACATCTCATCCCAACATCTCATCCCAACATCTCATCCCAACATCTCATCTCAACATCTTATACCAACATCTAAAAACATACCAACATCTCATCCCAACATCTCATCTCAACATCTCATCCGAACATCTAAAAACATACCAACATCTCATCTCAACATCTCATCCGAACATCTAAAAACATACCAACATCTCATCCCAACATCTCATCCCAACATCTCATCCCAACATCTCATCCCAACATCTCATCCCAACATCTCATCCCAACATCTCATCCCAACAGCTCATCCCAACATCTCATCCCAACATCTCATCCCAACATCTAAAAACATACCAGCGTCTCATCTCAACATCTCATCCGAACATCTAAAAACATACCAACATCTCATCCCAACATCTCATCCCAACATCTCATCCCAACATCTAAAAACATACCAACATCTCATCCCAACATCTTATACCAACATCTCATCTCAGCACTTCTTTATTACCACTATCAGTTTTGTGACTCATCTCTGTATCCTTTCCAGCCCATGTATCTCCCCTCTACGATAAGGACTCCACTCATGAACAACAAAAACACACCCAATATAGATTACCGGGCCTTGCAGCTTCCATAATTACCTTCCCATGCGGACCTTCACAAGATGCTTTCTGACCGGAAACAAGCATAAGCGTCCCGACAAGAAACGCTGCTATTATCAAGATGGCGTTCTTCATGTTGTATTTAGCTAGGTTCTGACAGTCTGAGGAAATGTAGAGGTGAAACATCAGAAATAATAACGTTGTCCTAAGCACCGGTGGCTCCTGTCTTTCGATCGACCGCTGCAACGGCCAGGTGATGCAGAAGAAAAGAACACTTCAAGTTGTAATTGTCATTCAACTTCCAATGTCGTGTGATGATGCTCTGTCCCCCTGTACTCTCGTGGTAAGTGTGTCGAACGAGGCTTCTGCGGTTTCCTTGAGGGAAGGCAAGTACTCCGCTGTCTTGAAACGTGGGTCGCGAGGATTAACGGTATCACTCAGCGTGTGAGCGATGTGTCGTGGGGATATCGCTAGCCGGAAAGGGCCCAATCTCTCCCGGACTATATGTTAGTCTATTATTGGTCCAATTTGCAATTTAGTAACGACAACTTTTTTCTTCGTCTTCCTCGTTTGTTCTCAAACTCCCGTTATCAAGCTCTCAACGTTTTCAATCTCCCGCTACCAAGCCCTGAACGTTCTCAATATCCTGCAACCGAGCCCTGAAAAAAGGATTTGCAAGTAGCAGAAAGTAGTCTGGAGAACGGAATACGCTGTGTCATAGTTTACAGCTTCACGGCGATAATTGCACTTTTCGATCCAATACATCCGACTTCAGCAGACATTTATGAGTACTGGGTTAACCTTCCCTCTTCGATCCCTTCTCTTTAGTCAGTCTGCTCTGATGCAGCCTGTTATCCAAGATCACCACGTGGATGTATAAAATAGGTTTTGTCAGCTCTGGTTGGCTGGCCCTGACGCTAGCAGTCAGCTCTGGTTCGCTGACCCTGACGCTAGGAGTCAGCTATGGGTCGCTGACCCTGACGCTAGCAGTCAGCTCTGGTTCGCTGGCCCTGACGCTAGCAGTCAGCTCTGGTTCGCTAGCCCTGACGCTAGCATTCAGCTCTGGTTCGCTGGCCCTGAATCTAGCAGTCAGCTTTGAGTCGCTGGCCCTGACGCTAGCAGTCAGCTCTGGGTTAATGACCGCTACAGATAATACACTGCTCAGCATATTCATCTCTCTAGTCACACGAAAAAAGCAGCACGTTTCAAAAACAGGGCAAGGGGGGCCATTCTCATGAAGTACAGCCATATGCACTGAACCGAAGATAAACGACACGGGGTAGCCGAATCACTAAATCAAATAGCGAATGACTTTGTCGGGATAATCGAAAAGTAAACAAACCAAAATGAACTAACTTACTTACTTCCCCTGTCCTAGACACTACATCACACTTCATTATTCCAGTATTCAGCCACGTGGATTGCCCTATCACTGGCACTCAGCAGGTCATCCATGCTACAAGTCTCCGGGAGGTGTGGGCAGATCATTAGATGGTCCTGGTCTTGTGTTACTCTACATTCCTACGTTTCCTCATCAGTGTATGCCCATCTTTTCAGGTTTTTCCTGCATCGTGATACACCAGTTGGAAGTCTATCTAGTGACTTCCAGATTGCGAAAGGCAGGAGATGTTCAGGCGCAGTTTCCTCCCGTAACTCGATCAAGGGGACCTGTGTCAGCTGTTTCCAACTTTCGATGCGTCGTTTTCCAGAACTAGTATGTAGGGGCTGGTTTGACTGTAAGAAACTTCGTCTTGACTTTAGTCTTGGGCGCGGCATCTGATGTTCAAACATAGAGTGTCTTAGGCCATTTACCTGTTTCTCTCTTTCAATCTCTGACGCGACAGTTCTTCGTATCTCTGGTAGCACTATGCCGATTATGGGGTATATTTTTCAGCTGGTGTAGGTTTTAGGCATCCAGTACCTATACGGCCTGTCTCATTTATTGATGTATCTATATGTTTGACATGTGCAGAGTTCTTCCAGACTGCTGCCACAAGAGAAACACAGAGCGTGTGTAATCTTCTGAGGACATCTGGCTTTGCCGCTCATGTTGTGTCAGTTTTCGTATGATACTATTTCTCGCTTGCATTTTCTGTTTTGTCTCCTGACAATGAACTAATTAATTCATCAAAATAGAAAACCGCAACACGTTCCAATGGACACAAGTGTAAGTCGTTGACTATTGTGAATGTCAGTTAAATCCGTGGCCTGGGGGCATCCATAATGGACTAAGACACGAGAGAAAAGTTATATTACGTTCTCGTAAATAAAGGGATTCCTTCCCTTGACTTAATCTATGACAAGCAATGACGTGTTAAGGCCACACTACTGCATGAATTACGAGGCTGGCCCAAATGAAACCGGACCGAACTGCACCAAGTAAACATACGTACGACCCGCAGTATGACGTCACTTCTGGTGTAAACAGCACATACCAACTGTCAAGTTTGCAAAATTGCATTATCCTCCGATTCAAAGTTTCCTCAGCAGACCCTTGAAAACTAGAACTGGACAACTATGTTAAAGAAGAACGTGAGTTAACGCAACAATATGGTCTTGGAAGATCTTTCGTTAAATCACGTCCTTCTTTAAACATCGTTGTCCAGTTCTTCACTGTTGTTTTCGACACACTTTTGTCACCATACACTGCCTGCATTCTGCGATGAATGTCAACTGGTCGACATCCTTCAGCTGTTAGAAACCGAATCACCACTCGCTGATCAACTCTGGACGGATTCAGTATCACACCCGCCATGTTTTCAACGGTCTGCTGAGGAAACTATGAGTCAGAGAATAATGAAATTTTGTTACCTTATGCTATTTACACCAGAAGTGCCGTCATTATGCTTACGTACGTTTGCTTCTTGCAGTTATGTCCGGTTTCACATGAACACGCCTCGCAGAATTATTGTAAAAAAAGATCAAGTTAGTCTTAGTTGACGTGTATTTCTACAAGACCAGATGCCCCTGTGCATGTCCCAGGTCTGGTATGAACTGGAGATAGCCGGCACGAGGATTTCCTAGGTTCGAGCAACGTATTAATCCGCTACTTTGGGACAAGTGCCGTAGAGGATTGTTAACTGATGTGCAAGTCCATCTTAATAGACTCAATCACTAGAGAAAAGTAGACCCGCATCCTGTTAGGCGACATCTATGCTGCTCTTAAAAACCCCATAGCCATGACCGGTGTTATGCCATGTCACACAGTTAGTCGCCTCTTACGTCATGCTCTCTGTGGGGCAGTGGTGCTATTCTTGTCCTTGTCATACATCAAGACTTCTGGGGACCACTCGAGTGATACCGAGTTCAGATTGTTTAATTTCAATGTCAAGTCAGTACTCCTGTACAGAGCAGAAACTTGGAGATGGGCAAAAACAATACACAAGAAACTCCAGTAGCTGTCAATAAATGTCTATGGAAGATAATTAATAGATATAAGCTGACATAAGACATGACGAGGAGTGAAGACCTATTGGGAAAGAACAAACAACACTACGAAATTCGCCATCAAACATGCTAGCCATGTTCCAACATGAAATCCACAGAGAAAGAGGAAAAGAGATAGACCAAGAAAGAGACCGCAGAAGAGACTGTGAAAATGAACGTTGGTATCTGGACATTACCTACAGAAAGGCAGAAAGGACAGATCCGGACCGAACTTGCTGTAGGACGGTTTATCAATGGACATAGCTACAAAACGAGCCACGGGAATGGCTTCTTACTTATTTTCTGTGTCCTGAACTCCACCTCTTTTAAACGTCACGTACAAAGACCGAGTTACAAATAAGGAAATACGATATAAAAGACAACAGCAGTAGCGCCTTTTGAAGACATCTTGGCAACTGTCAAAAGAAGGAAACTCGCTTGATGCGGTCATATATCGACATCAAATGGTATTGCAAATATGATCATCCACGGAAAAGTGCAAGGCAGACGACGAAAAGGCCGTCCCAAAAAGTGGTGGGTGGACAACAGGCAGCGGCTGCTGACAGAGAAAAGTGGCGTGGTGTTGTGAGGATGTCATCATGTGTGCCCCAATGACCTCACGGGTTACGGGATGACCTGACCTGACCTGACCACCACGTCACCTGACCTACCTGACCACCACGTCAGACATTGTGTATCCAATGTTCAGCTACGTGGATTATCTTGTCGTTGTCCTTCAACATGGCATGCAAATTGTGTGTTTCCAGAAGCGTTCGGCCAATCATCATGTGGCCTAGGTCTTGTGTTTTCAGTCCTTGGATGTTGATTGACATCGGCAAGAGAGTTGCTTTAGGATCCATGAAGCTTCGCTAATGAAATGTTTAACCCACTGAAAAATCGATTCCAGGGGACATCCGATTGATGTGCTAATTACAATCTACGAACGGAATCAAGATGCTGAGCAGCGCATGAGCTGGAGTAGTCAGCGACTCGTAGCTGACTGTTAGTGTCAGGGCCAGCGAACCAAAGCTGCCAAGACCCTTCTACACCTCCACGCGGGGATACTGGATAACAGGCGGCAGCAGGGCAGACTGGCTACGGAGAAGGGATCGAAAAAGGAATGCTAACCCGGTACTCAAAAAATGGTTGCCGAAGTCGGATGTGTTGGACCGAAATGTGCAAATATCGCAGTCAAGCTGTAAACTACGACACAACGCATTCCGTTCTCTGGACTACATTCTGCTACTTAAGCCCTTTCAGTGTTTGGTATCGGGAGATTGAGAACGAACGAAGCCAAGCCAAGCCAATCTACGAACGCTGGAGCCCAGCAACGATTCTGTGGCACCCAAGCGGCAATAAGAAGACCTCCCGGAAGTCCCTACTAGTCACGAGCTGAACAACACTCGCGATCCTCAAACAAACAAGGTAGCCTTCCATTGGACAACCTGTGCCCGAGTCAGAACAGACTGGAAACTGAGCTGGTAATTGAACAAAAGATGCAATGCGGCTCGACCCCAGCCCGTTAAGCAGAGAAATGCACCTGCCAACTACCACCAGTTCTCACAACAGTTGAGACCAGCACCACCCTTGTAGATGTACGACCTACTAAGACTTGGACTAAGAACCACAATCTACATGTAGACTCCTTTCGTGTCCGCCAATATACTCGAAAACATTGAAATTAACATCGGCAATCCATTTATTGTTATGCATCATTACGATGATTATTTCTAATAACTGAGTTCCGTCTGGAGGATTATTATGACCGAGGAATAAAGGTTGCTTGCTTTTGTAGTCGCCAAGCAGTGTACTTCTTCTCCTTCTTCTTTCGTTCTACTGCAATTGCCATTCAGTGTCGCAGATGTGGAATGAGTAGATTTCTTGTTAAGGCAAAGTCGGAGGCGTGTTCTGTCGTTAGGTGTGACTTCATTAGAGTGTCAGAGATACTCTCTATCCATTGACGGCGTGGTCTGCTTCTTGCCTGTGGACCGAAAAACTGCATATGATATGCCCTTGATGCAGGCTGGTCATAATCCATTCTAACTAAATGACTAACTGAGTTACTAACTGGGTTTGTCCATGACTATCTGTAGTCTATTACAGTTGGTAATGGTTTGCCCCCACTGTCTGCTTCAGCGTGGCGTTACAGATTCGGTCACGGATTGTCTTTCTGGCTGCATTTCTTATACAGCTCATGAATTTTTTTTAAATTTTATCTGCAGTTAGCTAAATAGGAGTGTACATATTTAGTTAACTCCAGATAAAATTTAAAAAAACATTCATTTGCCCTAAGAGGTTTTGAACCAGACTTTCCAAAATTAAAAGGCCGACAATCGAAGAAGAAGAAGAAGAAGAAGAAAAGGCCGACAATCCAAACAATTCGACCACCCGCTTCTCATTCATCATTTCTACAAACAAAAAAGTGGCCAAGAACAAATACAGAACAAAATACGGTAAACATATATAAGCAAGAAAAATACATACAATGTTGATCAAAATATCTAAAATTACCAGCAAAACTTCCAAATGGCTCTCAGTAACGCAGCAATAGTTGTGCTGTGCGCCTGCAAACCTACCCATTACTTATACCCTCAATCGCTCTCATCTAACCTTCAGATCAAATGAACAAATAATACCACGGTGCGCGAGTTAACAATGTGTACAGACCATCAGGGTAAATTGCTCAATTAAATAAGGCGATAGCGAAATATAAATGTCCATTGTGGTCACACAATGACGTATTTGTCTCACGATAATGGACATATTTACCAAAGTAAGCCAAATAACGCAGCAGGAAACCAAGGCTCTATTGTTTTAGGGAGTATCCCACAAGATGTCAATTGTGATATTAGTAACGATATGGCAGAAAATTATAATAATCTCATAAAAAGAGAAGGAAATCGCAGTGACATTTAAGGATCAGCTGTCATCGGTATCTGATTCTGGAAGTATGTTCTGGACCAGTGATTCCCAACCGCCGGTCCTCGGACCGCTTCCTGTCCGCAGATATATTCTGCAGGCCCGCAAAAAAAGGAAATAGATGCCGAGCCCCTAATTTATTTACTGCTCGCGTTCTGGTTACTGTAAATGGCTATAGATTTTCATTTTATTATTTTAGCCTTAACGACAAAAAGACATAATACTATATAAATAATGGGATTTATTTTGTCTGAGCGGTCCGTGAAATATTTTTACTTTTTTCCACCTGTCTCTGAACAATGTTTCATATTTTCAACGATCTGTGAACAATTTTTAATATTTCACCGGTCCGTGGAAAACTTTTATATTTGCATCGGTCCGTGAACAATTTTTCATATTTTCACCGGCCCGTGAACAATTGTTTTATATTTACACCGGTCCGTGAACAAATTTTCATACTTTCACCGGTCAGTGAACAATTTTTTATATTTTCACCAGTCCGTGAACAATTTTTCAAATTTTCACCTGTCCGTTAACAATTTTTCATATTTTCACCGGTCCGTGAAAAATGTTTCCAATTTCACCGATCTGTGAACAATTTTTCTTATTTTCACCGATCTGTGAACAATTTTTCCTATTTTCACCGGTCCGTGAACAATTTTTCATATTTTCACCGGTCCGTGAACAATTTTTCCATTTTTCACCGGTCCGTGAACAATTTTTCATATTTTCACCGGTCCGTGAACAATTTTTCCATTTTTCACCGGTCCGTGAACAATTTTTCATATTTTCACCAGTCCGTGAACAATTTTTCCAATTTTCACCGGTCCGTGAAAAATTTTTCATATTTTCACGGGTCCGTGAACAATTTTTCAGATTTTCACCAGTCCGTGAACAATTTTTCATATTTTCACCAGTCCGTGAACAATTTTTCATATTTTCACCGGCCCGTGAACAATTGTTTTATATTTACACCGGTCCGTGAACAAATTTTCATACTTTCACCGGTCAGTGAACAATTTTTTATATTTTCACCAGTCCGTGAACAATTTTTCAAATTTTCACCTGTCCGTTAACAATTTTTCATATTTTCACCGGTCCGTGAAAAATGTTTCCAATTTCACCGATCTGTGAACAATTTTTCTTATTTTCACCGATCTGTGAACAATTTTTCCTATTTTCACCGGTCCGTGAACAATTTTTCATATTTTCACCGGTCCGTGAACAATTTTTCCATTTTTCACCGGTCCGTGAACAATTTTTCATATTTTCACCGGTCCGTGAACAATTTTTCCATTTTTCACCGGTCCGTGAACAATTTTTCATATTTTCACCAGTCCGTGAACAATTTTTCCAATTTTCACCGGTCCGTGAAAAATTGTTCATATTTTCACGGGTTCGTGAACAATTTTTCAGATTTTCACCAGTCCGTGAACAATTTTTCATATTTTCACCAGTCCGTGAACAATTTTTCATATTTTCACCGGTGCGTGAACAATTTTTAAAATTTTCACCTGTCCGTTTCTGTCAGTGTTTCTTTGCCCTCAGTGGGACAGACGCTTTCGGGGTCGGATTGGTTTGATCAGCCACCTTGAAACCCACTCCAGGATTGACAGATGACAATGTGGTCCACTTTAGAAAACGATGGACAAACAAAAAAATCTCTCAGCTATCACAAACTTCAACCCTTCCACCTCCCCCCCCCCTCCTCTCTCCACGCCACCCCCTCCACACACACACACAGACTAAAATTCTGCTAATGTGCAGTATGTTTGAAACACAGCTAAAAAACACCACATCAGTAATAAAGAAGGAATATCCCCTTTCTTGTGATCAGAAGGAGAATTACACATCCAAATCAAGAGACAGTCCTCTGTTTAATAAAGGCTCAAAGATACATAATCGGTAACAAACATAGTATACTATACATAGCATCACCACTAATATGCAATAATGTTGACAATAAATAAATACATAATTAACTAATAAACTGCAAATTGGTCTATCAAAACACAATGGAGTGAAACAAATTAATAATTAATATTTGAGACAAGTTGACATGACAAATACAGGAAAACAAAGGAAAGATTTTTTTTCGGATTTCCGGGTTGGAATTGCATGCTACATGCAAGCAGGTAGAGTGGTAGACAGGTGAGAGAGCTTATGTTCCACGACAAAGCTGATTGGGTTTGTTTCCCAATCACGACTACTCCTTTCCTAGCTGTTGAAGAAGAAAATGTGGCCTCCTAAGAAAACTGTAGAGACTTGATCAAATGAAGTCTCCAATATATCGTCTTCGCTGGAAACCCCTGCTATAAGACTTGTATTTAGGTAGGTAAGCAGTAGGTAGTTAGAGAACTACTTTTGTGAACAGGAATTGGTCTTTACAGTCATCAGAGAACACATGTCGCTGCACAAGATCAATGCAGTCATCTTCGCTTTCGATGGAAACTTGTATTATTGTTAAGCATCTTTTAGGCTGTTACTGAATGGTTTATGCAGAAGTCAGTCAGTCAGTCAATCAATCACTCAGTCCTCATTCAGTCACTCAGTCAGACACTCAGTCAGTCAATTAGTTACTAAGTCATTCACTTAGTCACTCAACCATTCACTTAGACAGTCAGTCACTTAGTCACTCAGTCATTCACTTAGTCACTCAGTCATTCACTCAGTCAGTCACTTAGTCACAAAGTTACTCAGTAATTCACTCAGTCCGTCACTCACTCAGTCAGTCAGTAGCTCACTCAGTCACTGAGTCAGTCACTCAGTAAACAAGTTATTTCCCCTTTTGCCAGTGGGAAAACATAAGTCGTCTATCCTGCGCCAAGGACGGTCTTCTTGAGCCTGTGTTGTTGTTCAATCACTCTAATATCATTTATCAACCTGCCTGCGACCTCCTTCTTGCCCTGTAGCCAAATCTACCAGCGTTGTAAGTCATTAGTTCAAGTTGACGCCTGTGCATTCTCTTCAGATTACCGAACCAGCGAATTGTTTGCCTGACAACGTACTCTGTACAAGACGTAGTACCGACCATACTACGAATGTCTTCCTTTCCCTGTCTGTCGTTTCTGGTAACACCAATGACTTCAGCTTGTTGCCTAAATAAATATGTGTGTGTATACGCTATAGAATGCAGGTTATCAGCCCATTCACTGCTTCGAATTTCAGCATAGCCACGAGTTTATCGTACCTGAAGTACTGAATCATATATATCACATCATATCGTTCACTGCTGTCAACCCCTGTCTGATTCGGACAGAATATCAACCCGTGTCCATAAAAATGTCAGATTTCTTTGTCTATTGTCATCTTTTTCATTAATCTGAGCTCTGGTATGACAGAACAGAATGTCAACCCCTGTCCATAAAGATGTCAGATTTCTTTGTCTATTGTCATCTTTTTCGTTAATCTGAGCTCTGGTATGACAGGAGAGAATGTCAACCCGTGCCCATAAAGAAGTCAGATTTCTTTGTCTATTACCATCTTTTTCGTTAATCTGAGCTCTGGTATGACAGGAGAGAATGTCAACCCATGCCCATAAAGAAGTCAGATTTCTTTGTCTACTGTCATCTTTTTCGTTAATCTGAGCTCTGGTATGACAGGAGAGAATGTCAACCCATGCCCATAAAGAAGTCAGATTTCTTTGTCTATTGCCATCTTTTTCGTTAATCTGAGCTCTGGTATGACAGGAGAGAATGTCAACCCATGCCCATAAAGAAGTCAGATTTCTTTGTCTACTGTCATATTTTTCGTTAATGTGAACTCCGGTATGACAGGAGAGAATGTCAACCCATGCCCATAAAGAAGTCAGATTTCTTTGTCTATTGCCATCTTTTTCGTTAATCTGAGCTCTGGTATGACAGGAGAGAATGTCAACCCATGCCCATAAAGATGTCAGATTTCTTTGTCTACTGTCATATTTTTCGTTAATGTGAACTCCGGTATGACAGGACATAATATCAACATGTGTCCCAGAGGTTTAAGACCTAGTTGTCTATTATCAGCTTTTCCACTGCCGTATTCCCAATATAACCTGGACACAATATCAACACATGTTTCTAAGGGTTTAAGATCTCTAAGTCTATTGTCAGCTTGTGTGATGCCGTTAATCACAGTACAGAAAATCTACAGAAACCCTTGAATGTTTGTTTCAACAAATTTTTTTTGACGTGAACAATAAAAATGTTTTAAAAGCATTCTAATTGAAACTGATTCAATTCTCTAAATTCTAAATATGCTTCCTCGTCCGTTTTCGTCGTCAGACATTTGAATCAATGAGTCTAACATAGGTAATAGTCAGCTCAATGTTGCAGACACTGCTATTTATCTTTTCACGTAGAAAAACCATATGTGATCATGTACCTATCCTTACATAAGTAATAAGGGACAGGTCTGTAACAAATGCTTGGACGATGTGGGACGGGTAAAACAAATGTTTAGTTGCCATGGGACCAGTATGTCAAATTCTCAGTTGACATGGGACCGGTACGACAAGTGTTTAGTTGACATGGGACTGGTACAACACATTTTCAGTTGACATGGGACTGGTACAACACATTTTCAGTTGACATGGGACTGGTACAACACATTTTCAGTTGACATGGGACTGGTACAACACATTTTCAGTTGACATGGGACTGGTACAACACATTTTCAGTTGACATGGGACTGGTACAACAAATGTTCTGTTGACATGTGACTGGTACAACTAGCGTCCATTTGATATGGGACCGGCACAACTAGTGTTCAGTTGACATAGCACCGGTACAACTAGTGTTCAGTTGACATAGCACCGGTACAACTAGTGTTCAGTTGACATAGTACCGGTATAACTAGTGTTCAATTGACATAGCACCGGTACAACTAGTGTTCAGTTGACATATTACCGGTACAACTAGTGTTCAGTTGACATAGCACCGGTACAACTAGTGTTCAGTTGACATAGCACCGGTACAAATAGTGTTCAGTTGACATAGCACCAGTACAACTAGTGCTCAGTTAACATGATACCGGTACAACTAGTGTTCAGTTGACATGGGACCAGTACGACAGACAAGTGTTCAGTTGACATGGGGCCAGTACGACAGACAAGTGTTTGGCTGACCTGTGACATAAATACACTAATCCGTTGTGCCAAGAAGAATGTTTTTGCAAATATTGTCCCTCAATCTGGTTTATCGACTTTGCAATTAAATTCTAAATATAGAATCGTTCACAACAAAATGTGATGACGTACTAGGCAGGATCACCATTATGCAATGCGCGCCCTGTCTGGCTAGAATTTCTAGGTTTCCCACACATTTTCGAAAGCATTTGTTTAGCGTCCTGTCTGAAGGCCTGGTTGAGAAAACTGTAAATCAGTGGATTGATGGCGTTGTTAATGAAGAAAGATTTGACACAAAGTTTGTATGCCAGCTCGCCCACAGGGCTCAGATTCTCTTCTAAATCCTTCATGACACTTCTCATGACCATGACCGTGAGGTAAGGCAAAAAGCTCAGTATGTATGCTAATGTGACGGCGAATAGAACAGTTGTGGTCTTGCCAACCCGTATTTGCCGTTGGGTTGATCGTTTGGGGGTTTGCTCTTGGTTCTGTTGGGAGTTTGTGGAATGGGGGATATATTCGTGTCTCTCCTCGTCCTCGCTCTCCTGGATATGCTCTTGGAGGTGAGGAAAGTCAACGGGATGTTGGAAGTTTGGCTGGAGCATTCTACCCTGCGCGTTCTTGGACACGTAGACTCTAGTTTTGACTGTTGTCTTGATTCGGATGGAGCTGCATGTGGTCGTGTTCTTCCCGCTACAAGATACGACGTCTGGATTGTCTCTGCTAATGCTTCTGAAGTCCATCTCGTTGCTGCTACTGCCATTACTGACAAAGGCGTTGTTAACGTTAAACCTGCTGTTTTCAATTCTGATTTCATCATCACTGCATATTATGTCATTGTCTTCTTGCTCAGTTGAGTTGAGGGGGTTCCTCCTATTGTTGAATATGGCATTTTCGTTTGTATTGTCGGGTAGGACTGCAAAGTTGTTACTGCTGTCAATAACTTCATTACTATTTTCATTGTTAATAACATCATTTCGGGAATTACCGCTTTCCCTTGCACCGTGATGCCTGTTGGGATTGCTGGTGAAAGGACCAATGATCTGGGGGGGCCATATTGAAGTTCCTTCCGGGTCTTTCTTAGGACCACAGAAACGTCGCAAGTTGCCGTAGAGAACAGCAGAGACGGTTGTTGTTGATGTTGATGTGCTGAAGTTGCTTCCATTACTGCCGCTGCTACCACCGCTGGCACTACTGGCTGTGGAGTTCCCATGACCTTCATCTTGTCCAGAAGAAATGTCAACACTTGGGGGATCCGGTACCTGAAGAAAGTTCAAACACATTTTCAAAAAACTTGTAAATTAGGGTTCATTTCATGAGGAACTCATAACTCAACTTTTTTAGAGAGGTTTACAAAGCCCTACGCAATTATGTATACAAGCAGTTTCTCTGTATAAACTTTATATAAAAGTAAATATATGCATTAAATCAATTTTATAATGCATGATCTGATCTTTCTCACATTATTTCCTGTGACAGCGCATTTCTAGCATTCATCACTCTCTGACTAAAAAAATATTTCCTTATTCCTAATATGGACCTTTCCTTAATTAATTTGTAGCTGTGCCCTCTTGTTCATGTAGGCTGCTGTATTTTGAAATATTTGTTATAGTCTAATTTATCCTTTTCTTTGATAATCTTATTAACATGTGTTAAATCCCCTAAAGTTCTTTTTTCTAAACACTTGGTCTGTTTTTCTGAGTCTTTCCTCATAATTTTCGGGATCTCACTATCAGGTGGGTCTCTCTTTTCTCTGTAACCTTTGCAGAATTTTTATATCGCCTCTTCGATAAGGACTCCACACTTTTACACAGTACTCCAATCTAGGTCTAACTAATGACTATCACTTCTTGTCTCCTATGTTTAATATTTTTGTTAATCATACACAACATTGCTTTTGCCTTTTACACTGCTACCTTGCTACCTTGCTACCTTGCTCACTCACTTTACCTGTATGATCTATTATGTATAATTTTATAATATAATATATAATTCTATTATGTACCCTTTTGTATCATTCTAATATTATTCTCTCCCATTCTGTAATTATGTTCCATATTGGATCTACCCATGTGGATGACTGTACATATATCTACATTAAACTCCATTTACCAGCTCACGAAACATTTTCGTATTGTATCTAAATCCGATTACAGTATATCCACTTCTGCTTTAGATGAGACACTACTGAATACCGATGCAGAAACTGAATAGTGTGTAAAATGTGTGGCACAAAACTGGCAAAGAATTAAATTTAAAGATCCTCAGAATATGCGTATTCCCGGTGGCAATATACGAATGCGAGATATATGCCAACACACAAACATTAAGAAAGAGAAGACAACATACTACAGGAGAATCCTAAAAATACATCGGGTAAAGATAATAACAAATAAAGCCATCCTGCATGATTTGAGTGTGGAAGAGAAAGACAAAGACAAAGGTAGTCGTCCATCGCAAACGGTGATGACATAATTTATTTTTCTACCGCAAATTTTTTGTAAAGATTAACAGCTCTACTTTTAATCATCACTCCCTCGTCTCGAGCAGCCCGACCCCAGTGGCAAGACGACTAGGAGGTGGCTACGAAATCCCCAAGAAGAGAACAGGATTATAAAAGAAGTTTATAACTGAGCTTCCTCGGCCGCTTAAAGCGTTGTGACGGCCTTCAAAAAACAGTTCTAAAGAACATTATTCCAGAAAGACGAGGCATATGCCGACCAATGCGTAGATGGACACACGACATCAAGGACACCCTAAACATGAACCTGGAGCTGACAGGTAGACTGACTGCTGAGCTAGATTTCTATCGAATGGCTGTTATGAGCGGAACGTTCTGCCAAGGACATGCTACTTTGAAATGATGATCTACTCCGTGGTCTCTCTCGTGCCTTATAGCCGGGACCTCTTGTGTTAAAGGCGTACAGTAAGAGTCAATCAGGCTGTATTCTCACGAGATGAATGGACCGACGTTTTTTCTGTCTTGAAATGTTTTCAGGATTAGGGGTTGTTCCTGACATATTCAGAGTAAGTAACACTTCTAGACGTAATTGCCTATTGGATGATGTGCTCTTGAAATAGTATCATCTGAGATTTTATGTTTTTTCTCTGGTTGGAAGTCCTCTCAGGGATGTTAACTTGGGGAACCTTTTCACTGAGAACAAGGTGCATTAATTCGAATCATGGTTACTGTCTGACTGCGTACGATGAAGAAGAAGAAGAAGAAGTTCTAATCATATACTTCTCCAATGTCTTCTTTTCTTATCATATCTCCCTTGGCGACACAGACGACCATTTCGTATACGTCTCTTCTTCTTCTTCTTCTTCTTCTTCTTCTTCTCCTCCTCCATCTGCGACTTCTTCTTCTTCTTCTTCTTCCTCTTCTTCTTCTTCTTCTCCTTCTGCTTTTATTCTTCTTCTTCTTCTTCCTCTTCTTCTTCTTCTTCTCCTTCTGCTTTTATTCTTCTTCTTCTTCTTCTTCTTCTTCTTCTTATTATTATTATTATTATTATTATTATTATTATTCTTTGACACTCGTCCTGAAAAGGACAGAATAACGTTGTGTCGTAGTTTACAGCGAGACCACGATACATGCACCATTCGGACGGACACATCCAATTTCAGGTGGCATTTTGGAGTACCGGATGTGTCTTCCCACTGTGATCCTGATCCTATTATCTTAGTCCTTAGCCAGACGGCGTTAGTGCAGTCTGTTTCCGGGACCGCTACTTAAATGCACAACAGGAATGTGGTCAGCTATGGTTCCTGGACCCTGGGCTGCTGTCAGCACATTCACTGCTGAATCTTCGGTCCTTGAGATGTTGGCTTCCTTCCATGTCTTAGTTATTGTGGAAGGAATGCCCACAAAGGGTATATTTACTCTTTTGTACGCCCTAAAAAAGACGTTTATTAGCGGTTTGTTGCAGCTATCTTGACATCATCCCGAGCGTGCTGATGAAGGTGGACCGGTGTCCTCCAGGAGAATGGGCTATGCTTGGTTTCAACCGCCACATATCTTTCTGTTATAGAACGTCGCTTACTTACAACCGCCACCTTATCTGGCTGTTACAGAACGTGGCTTACTTACAACCGCCATCTTATCTGGCTGTTACAGAACGTCCCTTACAACCGCCACCTTATCTGGCTGTTACAGAACGTGGCTTACAACCGCCACCTTAACTGGCTGTTACAGAACGTCGTTTACTTACAACCGCCACTTTAACTGGCTGTTACAGAACGTCGTTTACTTACAACCGCCACCTTATCTGGCTGTTACAGAACGTCCCTTACAACCGCCACCTTAACTGGCTGTTACAGAACGTCGCTTACAACCGCCACCTTATCTGGCTGTTACAGAACGTCGCTCACAACCGCCACCTTATCTGGCTGTTACAGAACGTCGTTTACTTACAACCGCCACCTTATCTGGCTGTTACAGAACGTCGCTTACAACCGCCACCTTATCTGGCTGTTACAGAACGTCGCTTACAACCGCCACCTTTTCTGGCTGTTTCAGAACGTCGCTTACAATCGCCACCTTATCTGGCTGTTATAAGTTATTTGACAAGTCTGCAGTACGGTAGGTTTCCATTACTTTCCGTACGTGCAGGAGCAATCGTTCGAGAGAAAAACCAGTGTCTGCCAAACTGGACACAATGGGAATCGAATCTGGAACGTTGAGATTCTGAACACTGAGCGAGTTTCACCACTAGGCCACGTAGCCTCCAACGGAAAGATACGAAGTAAAACTTCCACAACTGTCACACTACAGTCGACCCAACTACAAATGGAAACCTGGCATATGACTAGGGAAGTAGAAGGAAGCGAGAAGAGGAGCTGGCCACCCTACCTAAATATATGTCATGACTTAGTTTACTAAAGTCTCTAACAATTTCATTCCCCAACAGTAGTGTATCTACTATAGGACAAACCTTGACTCAGAATACTAACGTTTCTAGCAACATTATTTCCCGACAGTAGTGTAACTACTATAGGACAAAACTTTACTTTACTGAAATCTCTAACAACTTTATTTCCCGACATGGTTCTACCTACTATGGGACAATTCTTCATGATGGAAACAAAGTGCTCAATAAATCCCTTTTGCGAATGTCTGAGTTCAAGTCTCGTTTAGAGATCTCTCTTTGCTTCCTTAGTGAAGCGATATGGAAACACACATCATCATCAGCTCTTTCGGTCTTGTCAGACGATAATAATTGTGCTTTGAAAAGGTATGCAACTAGACACACACAGACACACATATCTATATATAACACATATCTATATATAACACATAATTATACATCCACATATCTATATATAACACATATTTATATATAACACATATCTATATATAACACATAATTATACATCCACATATCTATATATAACACATATTTATACATCTACATATCTATCTATATATAACACATATTTATACATCTACATATCGATCTATATATAACACATATTTACACATCTACATATCTATCTATATATAATACATATTTATACATCTACATATCTATCTATATATAACACATATTTATAAATCCACATATCTATATACAACACATATTTATAAATCCACATATCTATATATAACACATATTTATAAATCCACATATCTATATATAACACATATTTATAAATCCACATATCTATATATAACACATATTTATACATCCACATATCTATATATAACACATATTTATACATCTACATTCATACTCACTGCAGCTTTCTTGGACCCTGTTCGTTTCAATCCTTTCGGTGTAGGAGGCGGTGAGTTCACAGATCCAGATGTGAACTTCTTTCTCCTCAAAATGGTCAGCCCAATTCTTGAGTAGAGAACGGCGAAGAAGACGACAGTGATGCCGAACAGGGAGAATAGAAACACGTAGTAGATGGTTGGGAAGATGGTACGTCGCATGGAGTCGTCGGTTGAGCAATCAGTTCCCTTTAGGATGGTACCACCAAGTCGACGAGTCACCGTCTTCCTGTGATTTTTAATTGATTTTTGTAAATATGCGTTTGAATTAATTGAAGCTGATTGTAATGATGAATCAATTTAATATCATTCATGCAAACAGTGCATGAAGATAACAAGTTAGTTGCCTATCGCAAGCAATGTAGACAGTTTTTTGTTTAGATTATCCTTTCTCGCTTCATTACCTTTCCCGGGGACGGCGTGGCCTAGTGGTTAAGTGGCACGGCTCACAACCAGAAGGTGCTGGGTTCGATCCCAACCGGCACCGGCACCGGCCGTTACCCCAGGGGAAGCAAACCCTTAGAAAATGCAGGAGGAAGCAGACCCTTACATAAAATGCATGCTGAAGTCGGATGCACTGGGCCGACAGGCGCAAAATAAAAACCACAGTGTAACGCACACACGCCTTGGGGAATAGATAAATAGGGCGAACGCAAAGAAAAGAAAAAAAAAATTACCTTTCCCGATTCAGAATTCTTCATCAAAGAGGAATTCACATGTAATTCCCGTAACCTCATCTATTCTATCATCTGCCGCCAGGGTGGTATGACATACAATGGAGAAACTGGTATGGAACTGCGGGAGCGTTTCCGCCAACATCTCAATGATATCCGCAACCGCACTGGTTCCCCAATTGCCAGCCACTTCAATGGTTCTGAGCACCGGGGTAAGGCTGACGTTAGTGTCACTGGTCTAGTTTTGTGCTTTTCTGGCGATCGTCATCGATTCGCCCTTGAGAATAGACTTATCTCCAGTATGGGCTGTCTCCAACCGCATGGCATTAATATCGTCCATACATTTTCTTAAAACCTCGTACTGGCACCCATCTATCTGTCTTCCTTTGCCCCCCCCCACTTCTTTTATCAGCCCCCCCCCCCCCTTCCTATATTAATCTCACCCCCTCCCGACTTATATCACCTTCTTTTTGTTCTCCCACCTGGATCTCTATTTGGCCGTTTCCATATTTGGCCACCACTGGTTTATCCGGCGCATTCCCCCTCACTTCTTACGCTCTCGTGATCACCTTATTTGACCGCTCCCCTTCATATTCAGTCAAGCATCTGACCCAACCAGTCGCTTAGACAGACTGGGTCTACTATCAGATAAGTAGACCATTTTTTCCTTATATGTTGATTTGTGAGTCCAGTATTGTTATCCCTGATGAAGGCCTGTGGGTCGTAACGTAGGTTTTGTTTGTGTTCTTGTCTCGGTGCCGTATCTGACCATACCAATTTTTACATTTTCATTAAACTCAACCTGAATCAACTTTTACCATTTTTGTTCATGTTTTTTCCCATTGTTTAGATTATATTACAAGCGCTGTTTTAGGATTATAGTGAGGAAGAAGGGGACCCAGTGGTCTCGAGGTAAGGTGTTCGCCTCGGGTGCTGGAGCACGAGGGTTCAAATCCCGATGGAGACACCGGGATTTTTTCACGTCGATCTGGCAGATTGCAACAATTATAGTGAGATTACATTGAGGTCGGAACCAGGCAAGATATTCAACAGAATCATCTTGAACAGATTAAAAACTGAAGTAGACAAAAAGGTCTGGGAGGAAAAGGCAGGATTTCATCATGGAAGATCATGCACAGATCATATAGCTAGGCCAAGCATCATAGTAGAACAAAGCATTGAATGGAAATAACCCTTATACGCAAATTGTATAGACTATGAAAAGGCGCTTAACAGTGTGGATCGAAGTACTGAATCGCAGCTGTTGAGATACTATGGGATACCAGAGAAGTACACAACCCTCATCCAGAATATGTACAGAAACACAGTTAGTAGAGTGGTACATGAAGGAGTACTGGCCTGACAGCTTCGGGGTGAAAATAGAGGTGAGATAGGGATGCCTGCTCTCACCTTTCCTGTTCTTGTTGGCTATAGATTGGATAATGAAGACATTAATCGGAGGGGGAAAAAATGGTATTCAGTGGACACTATTGTCACAATTGGAGGACCTGGACTACGCAGATGAACTGGTACTTTTGTCACACAGTCATGGTCAAATGCAAGAGAAACTTGATAGGGTGAAAGAACAATCAGCCAAACTGGGACTGAATATCAACATGAAGAAAACCAAGCTCCTTAAACTCAACACTAACAGCAAAGAACCAATCATGCTGGAGGGAGAGCAGTTGGAGGAAGTGGATACCTTGACCTATTTAGGCAACACAATAAACACATCAGGAGGTACAGATGTAAGGATCAGAGTTGGAAAGGCACGAGGGTCATCCCTGACACTAAACAATATATGGAGATCCAGAGATATCAAGATTCAAACCAAAATTAGAATATTCAACGCAAGTGTCAAGTCGGTGTTGCTGTATGGAGCGGAGACATGGAGAACGACCAAGGTCATACAACAAAGACGCTAGGCCTTCGTTAACAGATGCCTACAAAGGATAATAGGCATAAAGTGGCAGGACATGGTGAGGAATTAGGACGTGTGGGAAAGGAGCCAACAACAGCCATTGGAACAACAAATTAAGCGAAGAAAATGGGGCTGGATAGGACATACGATGTGGAAGGCACAGTCTAACATTACCAGACGGGCTCTTACATGGAATCCTCAGGGGAAAAAACGAGAGGTAGACTTAACAACTACATGGAGAAAGAATGTGAGAAAGAGCTAAAATCAAATAATAACACCTGGAGAGATGCAGAAAAAGCAGGCCAGGACCGTGCACGCTGGCGAGATGTTGTCGATGGCATATGAGAGAGTTGCCCAGGACCGTGCACGCTGGCGAGATGTTGTCGATGGCATATGAGAGAGTTGCCCAGGACCGTGCACGCTGGCGAGATGTTGTCGATGGCATATGAGAGAGTTGCCCAGGACCGTGCACGCTGGCGAGATGTTGTCGATGGCCTGAGAAAGAGAGAGAGAGAGAGAGAGAGAGAGAGAGCAGGCCAGGACCGTGCACGCTGGCGAGATGTTGTCGATGGCCTGAGAGAGAGAGAGAGAGAGAGAGAGCAGGCCAGGACCGTGCACGCTGGCGAGATGTTGTCGATGGCCTGAGAGAGAGAGAGAGAGAGAGAGAGAGAGAGAGAGAGCAGGCCAGGACCGTGCACGCTGGCGAGATGTTGTCGATGTCCCGAGAGAGAGAGAGAGAGAGAGAGAGAGAGAGAGCAGGCCAGGACCGTGCACGCTGGCGAGATGTTGTCGATGTCCCGAGAGAGAGAGAGAGAGAGAGAGAGAGAGAGAGTAGCCCAGGACCGTGCACGCTGGCGAGATGTTGTCGATGTCCCGAGAGAGAGAGAGAGAGAGAGAGAGAGAGAGAGAGAGAGAGCAGGCCAGGACCGTGCACGCTGGCGAGATGTTGTCGATGGCCTGAGAGAGAGAGAGAGAGAGAGAGAGAGAGAGCAGGCCAGGACCGTGCACGCTGGCGAGATGTTGTCGATGTCCCGAGAGAGAGAGAGAGAGAGAGAGAGAGAGAGCAGGCCAGGACCGTGCACGCTGGCGAGATGTTGTCGCTGTCCCGAGAGAGAGAGAGAGAGAGAGAGAGAGAGAGAGCAGGCCAGGACCGTGCACGCTGGCGAGATGTTGTCGATGGCCTGAGAGAGAGAGAGAGAGAGAGAGAGAGAGAGAGAGAGCAGGCCAGGACCGTGCACGCTGGCGAGATGTTGTCGATGTCCCGAGAGAGAGAGAGAGAGAGAGAGAGAGAGAGAGAGAGAGCAGGCCAGGACCGTGCACGCTGGCGAGATGTTGTCGATGTCCCAGAGAGAGAGAGAGAGAGAGAGAGAGAGAGAGTGCAGGCCAGGACCGTGCACGCTGGCGAGATGTTGTCGATGTCCCGAGAGAGAGAGAGAGAGAGAGAGAGAGAGAGAGAGCAGGCCAGGACCGTGCACGCTGGCGAGATGTTGTCGATGGCCTGAGAGAGAGAGAGAGAGAGAGAGAGAGAGAGAGAGAGCAGGCCAGGACCGTGCACGCTGGCGAGATGTTGTCGATGTCCCGAGAGAGAGAGAGAGAGAGAGAGAGAGAGAGCAGGCCAGGATCGTGCACGCTGGCGAGATGTTGTCGATGTCCCGAGAGAGAGAGAGAGAGAGAGAGAGTAGCCCAGGACCGTGCACGCTGGCGAGATGTTGTCGATGTCCCGAGAGAGAGAGAGAGAGAGAGAGAGCAGGCCAGGACCGTGCACGCTGGCGAGATGTTGTCGATGGCCTGAGAGAGAGAGAGAGAGAGAGAGAGAGAGAGAGAGCAGGCCAGGACCGTGCACGCTGGCGAGATGTTGTCGATGTCCCGAGAGAGAGAGAGAGAGAGAGAGAGCGAGAGAGCAGGCCAGGACCGTGCACGCTGGCGAGATGTTGTCGATGTCCCGAGAGAGAGAGAGAGAGAGAGAGAGAGAGAGCAGGCCAGGACCGTGCACGCTGGCGAGATGTTGTCGATGGCCTGAGAGAGAGAGAGAGAGAGAGAGAGAGAGAGCAGGTCAGGACCGTGCACGCTGGCGAGATGTTGTCGATGTCCCGAGAGAGAGAGAGAGAGAGAGAGAGAGAGAGAGAGCAGGCCAGGACCGTGCACGCTGGCGAGATGTTGTCGATGGCCTGAGAGAGAGAGAGAGAGAGAGAGAGAGAGAGAGAGAGCAGGCCAGGACCGTGCACGCTGGCGAGATGTTGTCGATGTCCCGAGAGAGAGAGAGAGAGAGAGAGAGAGAGAGCAGGCCAGGATCGTGCACGCTGGCGAGATGTTGTCGATGTCCCGAGAGAGAGAGAGAGAGAGAGAGAGAGAGTAGCCCAGGACCGTGCACGCTGGCGAGATGTTGTCGATGTCCCGAGAGAGAGAGAGAGAGAGAGAGAGCAGGCCAGGACCGTGCACGCTGGCGAGATGTTGTCGATGGCCTGAGAGAGAGAGAGAGAGAGAGAGAGAGAGAGAGAGCAGGCCAGGACCGTGCACGCTGGCGAGATGTTGTCGATGTCCCGAGAGAGAGAGAGAGAGAGAGAGCGAGAGAGCAGGCCAGGACTGTGCACGCTGGCGAGATGTTGTCGATGTCCCGAGAGAGAGAGAGAGAGAGAGAGAGAGAGAGAGAGAGAGAGAGAGCAGGCCAGGACCGTGCACGCTGGCGAGATGTTGTCGATGGCCTGAGAGAGAGAGAGAGAGAGAGAGAGAGAGAGAGAGAGCAGGCCAGGACCGTGCACGCTGGCGAGATGTTGTCGATGTCCCGAGAGAGAGAGAGAGAGAGAGAGCGAGAGAGCAGGCCAGGACCGTGCACGCTGGCGAGATGTTGTCGATGTCCCGAGAGAGAGAGAGAGAGAGAGAGAGAGAGAGAGAGAGAGAGCAGGCCAGGACCGTGCACGCTGGCGAGATGTTGTCGATGGCCTGAGAGAGAGAGAGAGAGAGAGCGAGAGAGCAGGCCAGGACCGTGCACGCTGGCGAGATGTTGTCGATGTCCCGAGAGAGAGAGAGAGAGAGAGAGAGAGAGAGAGAGAGAGCAGGCCAGGACCGTGCACGCTGGCGAGATGTTGTCGCTGTCCCGAGAGAGAGAGAGAGAGAGAGAGAGAGAGAGAGCAGGCCAGGACCGTGCACGCTGGCGAGATGTTGTCGATGGCCTGAGAGAGAGAGAGAGAGAGAGAGAGAGAGAGAGAGAGAGCAGGCCAGGACCGTGCACGCTGGCGAGATGTTGTCGATGTCCCGAGAGAGAGAGAGAGAGAGAGAGAGAGAGAGAGAGAGAGCAGGCCAGGACCGTGCACGCTGGCGAGATGTTGTCGATGTCCCGAGAGAGAGAGAGAGAGAGAGAGAGAGAGAGAGTGCAGGCCAGGACCGTGCACGCTGGCGAGATGTTGTCGATGTCCCGAGAGAGAGAGAGAGAGAGAGAGAGAGAGAGAGAGCAGGCCAGGACCGTGCACGCTGGCGAGATGTTGTCGATGGCCTGAGAGAGAGAGAGAGAGAGAGAGAGAGAGAGAGCAGGCCAGGACCGTGCACGCTGGCGAGATGTTGTCGATGTCCCGAGAGAGAGAGAGAGAGAGAGAGAGAGAGAGCAGGCCAGGATCGTGCACGCTGGCGAGATGTTGTCGATGTCCCGAGAGAGAGAGAGAGAGAGAGAGAGAGTAGCCCAGGACCGTGCACGCTGGCGAGATGTTGTCGATGTCCCGAGAGAGAGAGAGAGAGAGAGAGAGAGCAGGCCAGGACCGTGCACGCTGGCGAGATGTTGTCGATGGCCTGAGAGAGAGAGAGAGAGAGAGAGAGAGAGAGAGAGAGAGCAGGCCAGGACCGTGCACGCTGGCGAGATGTTGTCGATGTCCCGAGAGAGAGAGAGAGAGAGAGAGAGAGCGAGAGAGCAGGCCAGGACCGTGCACGCTGGCGAGATGTTGTCGATGTCCCGAGAGAGAGAGAGAGAGAGAGAGAGAGAGAGCAGGCCAGGACCGTGCACGCTGGCGAGATGTTGTCGATGGCCTGAGAGAGAGAGAGAGAGAGAGAGAGAGAGAGCAGGTCAGGACCGTGCACGCTGGCGAGATGTTGTCGATGTCCCGAGAGAGAGAGAGAGAGAGAGAGAGAGAGAGAGAGAGCAGGCCAGGACCGTGCACGCTGGCGAGATGTTGTCGATGGCCTGAGAGAGAGAGAGAGAGAGAGAGAGAGAGAGAGAGAGCAGGCCAGGACCGTGCACGCTGGCGAGATGTTGTCGATGTCCCGAGAGAGAGAGAGAGAGAGAGAGAGAGAGCAGGCCAGGATCGTGCACGCTGGCGAGATGTTGTCGATGTCCCGAGAGAGAGAGAGAGAGAGAGAGAGAGAGTAGCCCAGGACCGTGCACGCTGGCGAGATGTTGTCGATGTCCCGAGAGAGAGAGAGAGAGAGAGAGAGCAGGCCAGGACCGTGCACGCTGGCGAGATGTTGTCGATGGCCTGAGAGAGAGAGAGAGAGAGAGAGAGAGAGAGAGAGAGCAGGCCAGGACCGTGCACGCTGGCGAGATGTTGTCGATGTCCCGAGAGAGAGAGAGAGAGAGAGAGCGAGAGAGCAGGCCAGGACTGTGCACGCTGGCGAGATGTTGTCGATGTCCCGAGAGAGAGAGAGAGAGAGAGAGAGAGAGAGAGAGAGAGAGAGCAGGCCAGGACCGTGCACGCTGGCGAGATGTTGTCGATGGCCTGAGAGAGAGAGAGAGAGAGAGAGAGAGAGAGAGAGCAGGCCAGGACCGTGCACGCTGGCGAGATGTTGTCGATGTCCCGAGAGAGAGAGAGAGAGAGAGAGCGAGAGAGCAGGCCAGGACCGTGCACGCTGGCGAGATGTTGTCGATGTCCCGAGAGAGAGAGAGAGAGAGAGAGAGAGAGAGAGAGAGAGCAGGCCAGGACCGTGCACGCTGGCGAGATGTTGTCGATGGCCTGAGAGAGAGAGAGAGAGAGAGAGAGAGAGCAGGCCAGGACCGTGCACGCTGGCGAGATGTTGTCGATGGCATATGCACCGAGGGGAGCGACGGGCTTTGATTGATTGATTGAATGGATCAATCAATCAATCAAAAACCGGATCAGTTTCCTGTGGAGCACAGGTATATGAAAAAAAGGTATGCCAAGTCCCCAACTGATGGCCAGTCTATCTATGATGAAGTTTGTGGATTAAAGTTCTGGGGGATGGGAGGGAAGAGTAACAGCAGTGTACGGTTGTTGGTGTTGCTTCGAATGTCCACAATGAGTAGGTTTAGGGACGTTAAGTGGCGGTTAGCAATAGCTTTCCTCACGTCCCGATCATGCTGATGAAGGCGAACCGGGGGCCTCCAGGCGGTTGGGCTATGCTTGGCTTCATCTGCGTGTCGCTCACTACTGCGGGGATCACGTCGATCCCTCATCTTGTTAGTCAAGCTGCCATGAAAGCAGCCCGTTTCCAGAAAGTATTACGAGGAAGCCAAGGGGAGGGTCTTGTCCAGTATATTTTGCCTGACCCTGACTAGCATCTCTGATCAGTTCTTCTAACTTCTTTTTCTCCTTCTACATGATCTTTCTTCTTCTTTCTCGTTCTTCTTTCTTCTCCTTCTTCTTCTTTTTCTTCTTCTTCTATTTCTTCTTCTCTTTTTTCTTTAACTTCTCCTTTCTTCTTCTTTTTCATGTTCTTCTTTCTTTCTTCTTCCTCTTCTACTTCTTCGTCTTCTTTTTCTTCTACCTCTTCTGTAGCTAGTCTGTGTTTATCCTCACAATGAAGTTGTGACGCTGCGTAGTGGTTTGAATTTTTTCGGTTTTTATATTGTTCTTTTTGTCAGTGGGTATGACTGGGTATGCCTTCCCTCTGTGATCTATAATCTCCTAGCCAGACTACACTAGAGCAGGCTGTTCCCAGATCCCCCACTTGCAGGAGGAATGCGTCTTGGTTGATTAGACTCAGTGCAAGTAGCTTCAAACAAGAACTTCTAGGACAGACCACAATTTGTTAAATGGCGTTACACGAGATTTACATTTCTTTTTCTGTTTTAAAAACCTCTTTAATTGTTATAATAATAATAATAATAATAATAATAATAATAATAATAATAACAGTTGCGGGGACGGCGTGGGCTAGTGGTTAAGTGACACGGCTCACAACCCAAAGGTGCTGGGTTCGATCCCCATCACAGCACCGACCGTTATCCCGGGGGAATCAAACCCTTAGAAAATGCAGGAGGAAGCTTACCCTTACATAGCATGCATGCTGAAGTCGTATGTACTGGGCCGACAGGCGCAAAATAAAAACCACAGTGCAACGTACACCACCTTGGGGAATAGAGAAAAAAGGCGAACACCAAAAACAAAACAAAAACAAACAAAAAATAACAGTTTCCAATCACCAGCGAAGATGCGACAACGTCGGACATGTTTATTCTGGTGTGACCGTTTGCGACTGTACAGTCCGGTCTGAGCGTGAGAAACTCTACCGCACGTAGGGCACACGTGGACCGAATTTGTAACTGGGCCGTCTTGTATTTTGTCCTTCGTGGAGCCCTTTTTTCTGCGCCTCCGTAATGGTTCTTTGCTCAGCTATTCGAGCCTCTGGTGAGGGCAGTGCGCCAGACTGAGCGGTTCAAAGCAAGCAGGTTCCAGGGAGTGACATCAATGGAGAAACTATTCATAGAAACTTTTAGAGAGTCTTTGTAACGCTTCTTCTGCCCCCCCCCCCTCCCCCACGCCAAGAGTTGTCCTGTCCTGAACTTACACTAAAACAGTTGTTTGGGGAGGCGCTCAACTGGCATGCGGAAAGTATGGCCAGTCCGTCAGATCTTGGCTTCTCCTTCCTTTCTCTTCTTACCTCGCTCTGTTTCATTTTACGCTCTCTCTCTCTCTCTCTCTTTCTTTCTCTCTCTCTCTCTCTCTCTCTTTCTCTCTCTCTCTCTCTCTCTCTCTTTCTCTCTCTCTCTCTCTCTCTCTCTCTCTCCTCTTTTAAAACATGTTTCCCATTGCTGGGGTAGTCGAGGGGTTTTGAAGGCTCAGGACTACAGGTCTTTTCGCCATTGCTGTCGCCACGTCGTGTGCTGGCTATGTTTGTTTATTTCACCCCAACAGAAAAACAACATATGCCATACCGGGGATTTGAACCGCTGCCCTCCTTGTCGGCAGGCAGGCCTCGAAACCATTCGGCCACGAGCTTTGACTATATCCTACAATCACACTCTTGCACAACTTTCACACGCGCCCTCAGGGTGAGACCCTTCCATTGGACTTTGGCTGGGCTAGCTTCTGAGGGCGCACAAACCTAGCATAGGTACATACAGACGCACATATGTATCCAAGCACCGTTTTATGCGTTTTATTATCGCCCAATTGACTACGGTCTGGGGTGGAACAGGCGCACTACCACCAGAAGAAACTAGTGAGGCAAACACGTCAAATAAAAAAATTTTAAAACAGCGTATTCATGCCATGGATGTCTCGCGCTGCTGAGGACTACAGAATTGGACACTATATTATGATATTTACACACATACAAACACATCGCCATGCCCACACTAGTACACTTAAACACAAGCCATACTCACACACCCACACACGAACATGCTCTTAACACCTAGAACACACGTACTAACCTTCCAAATAGCAAGAATGTTGGCCAGGAGCAAATAAATCCTAATATAACCGCTCCAACACACAGAAATTTGGCTTTGTTTGCGGTAAACTGACGTCCAAGTTGGCATATCCGATAGTAGCGATCAAAGGCTACCTGCAGGTAATAGAAGAATCTGATTTTCAATCCACGAATTAATTTTAGCGTTATAAAAATTGCAGTAAGACGTAATTACCACTTGGTTGGGCAGATTATGACCCAATGACACTCACCAACAATTTGTTTCTGCATTTTAAATTGATACTTGGTCGATGACTTACGAGACAATAAATGACCTTCACGCTATGATTTGTCTTTCATTGCATCAACAAACTCCTCCACGTTCGTTGACCTGCAGTCATGTTCCGTGTGTTGTCCCAACTCTGGTTCATGATTATCATGTTATGTGAATTTCAAATCCTTCATTGTTCATTTCTCACCAGAGGATCAAGATGCTGAGCAGCGCATGAACTGCAGTGGTCAGCGATTCATAGCTCACTGCTAGTGTCAGGGCCAGCGGGCCAGCTAACCAGAGCTGCCAAGACCCTTCTACACCTCCACGCGGTGATCCTGGATAACAGGCTGTAGCAGGGCAAACTGGCTAAGGAGAAGGGATCGAAGAGAGAATGCTAATCTGGTACTAAAAAAATGATTGCTGAAGTCGGATGAATTGGACCGAAAGGTGCAAATTTCGCAGTCAAGCTGTAAGCTATGACACAGCGCATTCCGTTCTCTGGACTACATTCTGCTACTTAAGCCCTTTCAGTGTTTGGTAGCGGAAGATTGAGAATGAACGAAGCCAAGCCATTCCTCACTGAAGCGTATTTATCTGTGGCTTTCTAAAGCATATTTATCCAGTCTCGTGTCTGTAGTCTGGTGTTTGTCAATGATGTTGCTGACTCGCTTCAATGTCATATTGTTAAATTGTCCAGTGACCTCTCTATTTGTTGTCCCGCGTCATTAGTGTTCTTTTCAATTCTGCTGATAGCTGTCCTTTATATCATGTCTTTAAATGGTCAAGTATTCGCCCTATTTGTCACCATCTATCCCTGGTGATACTTTTTTCAAATTATGATGTTGGCTTTTTTTAATGTGATGTTGTTAAACTGTCTACTATCTTTTCTCTTTGCCGCCCTCTTTCTCTGGTAATGTTTATCAAATTTTGTTGTTGGATCTTTTCCATTTCATGTTGTTAAATTATCTACTATCTTGTATCTTTGACTATCTCTGCTTCTTTTGTCAAAAATGTTACCTGTTGTAACACAGCACTTCGTCTTTCACTATCTTATTTTTTTAAAAAAAAATTTTTTTAAATGTCCTGTTTCTGACGAGCTTAACTAAACTACTTAACTTAACTTAACTTAACGTCTTTATACTGGTTTAGAAGACTAAACAGAGCCTGTAACCAACCAGTTCCATTAACATTTCCTTGATCAAAAAGCTATGCACATCCAATCAATTCTTACATGCATTAATTGTCCTTGCCTCCACTACTTCCTGGGGCAATGCATTCCAAGCATTCACCACTCTCTGACTAAACAAAACTTTTTCCTAATATCTAATCTGGACCTTTCTTTAGTTAATTTGTAACTAAGTCATCTTGTTATTGTAGGTGGTTGTATTTTGAAAAACTTTTTAGTCTAATTTATCCTTTCCTTTGATTATATTATATACCTGTATTAGGTCACCTTAATAAGAAACTTCAGAAACTACTTATTTATCACATCCTCATTAGATTATAAAGTTGCCCATTAAACTATTAACATGCATCATCATCTTTCCAGAGCATCGTCTCAGCACATCAGCTCTGTATGCATTTCTGATTAGATCGAGTCGGCCTGCGTCATATAATGACTTATCCAGACCATGGCCATCTATAGTTTAGAAAACTATAGATGGCATGACCCAGACTGTCTGTAATGTACTGAAGCCATCTTCGTCACGGTCGACCTATTTTTCTTTTCCCAGGAATCCTGCTCTCCATCATCACTCTCTTCAGACCGTTATGTCTCTTCACATGACCAAAACATCTAAGCTTCTTAATAATTTTTTTTAAATTTTTCTATAGAATCTAATTTTCTGTTACATTCAGCAATTGCAAAATTTCTTTATTATTTTTCTTTCCAAATTTGTAACATCTTTATGTAATATTTCAGCTTTAAAAGACATATTTTGTGCAATTGATCTGTTTATTGTCCATGTCTTACAACCGTGTATCGCCACAGGCAAAATGCAACCCTGATCAGTTGGATCTACGTCTGCTTGCATGTGCCTTGTCGGACATTTCTCATATGTATTAATTTGTATGCCCTGATCAGTTGGATCTACGTCTGCTTGCATGTGCCTTGTCGGACATTTCTCATATGTATTAATTTGTATGCCCTGATCAGCTGGATCTACGTCTGCTTGCATGTGCCTTGTCGGACATTTCTCAAATGTATTAATTTGTATGCCCTGATCAGTTGGATCTACGTCTGCTTGCATGTGCCTTGTCGGACATTTCTCATATGTATTAATTTGTATGCCCTGATCAGTTGGATCTACGTCTGCTTGCATGTGCCTTGTCGGACATTTCTCATATGTATTAATTTGTATGCCCTGATCAGTTGGATCTACGTCTGCTTGCATGTGCCTTGTCGGACATTTCTCATAAGTATAAATTTGGGTGAAGCGATTGCAAATCTTCGTTTCAATTATTAAATATCACAGACTCCAGAATTATTGATGGTAACTTCGAGATATTTAGAATCCTTTACATCTTATATTTCTACATTATTAATTGAGACTACCTTTTCTTCTTCGCTTTGTTGTCAAAATTGTAGTTGCTTAGTGTTTAAATGAAGATTCTGGGGTTCGCTATATTTTTCAGTTGATACAATTAATTTTTCTAGCCCCACTTGAGTTTCCGACTGGTTCGTCAGCATACTTAATTTCTGAGATTTTCTTCTTCATCTTCTTCTTCTTCTTCGTATCTTCACTCGTTATCAATCTCCTGCTATCAAGCCCTGACAATGGCTTTGTTAGTAGCATGATGTTGTCCGGAGAACGGAATGCATTGTCTCGTAGTTTACAGCTTGACTGCGATATTTGCACCTTTCGGTCCGACACATCCGACTTCAGCAGGCATCATTGTTTAGTACCTTGTTGGTCATCCGTATTTGATCTTTGGCCAGTCGGCCGTTACCCCGGGGAAGCAAACCCTTAGAAAATGCAGGACGAAGCAGACCCTTACATAAAATAAATGCTGAAGTCGGATGCACTGGGCGGACAGGCGCAAAATAAAGATCACAGTGCAACGCACACTGCCTTGAGGAATAGAGTAATAAATAAGGCGAACGGCAAATATTTTTTTTTAAAGGTCTGGCAGGTCAATGTCTTTAACGAAGTTATCGTAACATAACCGTTCAGGTCCGGTAAGTCAAGGTCTTTAACGAAGTTATCATAACATAACCATCCAGGTCAGATAAGTCAAGGTCTTTAACAAAGTTATCATAACATAACCGTTCAGGTCCGGTAAGTCAAGGTCTTTAACAAAGTTATCATAACATAACCGTTCAGGTCCGATAAGTCAAGGTCTTTAACAAAGTTATCATAACATAACCGTTCAGGTCCGGTAAGTCAAGGTCTTTAACAAAGTTATCATAACATAACCGTTCAGGTCCGGTAAGTCAAGGTCTTTAACAAAGTTATCATAACATAACCGTTCAGGTCCGGTAAGTCAAGGTCTTTAACAAAGTTATCATAACATAACCGTTCAGGTCCGGTAAGTCAAGGTCTTTAACAAAGTTATCATAACATAACCGTTCAGGTCCGGTAAGTCAAGGTCTTTAACAAAGTTATCATAACATAACCGTTCAGGTCCGGTAAGTCAAGGTCTTTAACAAAGTTATCATAACATAACCGTTCAGGTCCGGTAAGTCAAGGTCTTTAACGAAGTTATCATAACATAACCATCCAGGTCCGATAAGTCAAGGTCTTTAACAAAGTTATCATAACATAACCGTTCAGGTCCGGTAAGTCAAGGTCTTTAACAAAGTTATCATAACATAACCGTTCAGGTCCGTTAAGTCAAGGTCTTTAACAAAGTTATCATAACATAACCATTCAGGTCCGGTAAGTCAAGGTCTTTAACAAAGTTATCATAACATAACCGTTCAGGTCCGGTAAGTCAAGGTCTTTAACAAAGTTATCATAACATAACCGTTCAGGTCTATTTGTCAGTTGCCCTGCCCTCTGGTGTAACTTCTGCTAATACATCTTTCTTACCTGGATAAGAAGGGTGCTACTAGCGATGATGGTGCTGGAGTGTGTGAATCGAAGGACCTTGCAGGCCCAAGGTGACTCGAAGGTGTATGGCAGAAGAAGGTCAGCTATTTCCGTAGGAAGTCCCACGATGCAGGTCATGAGGTCAAGGAAGGCTAGTGCTAGAATGAAGTAATGGGACGACACTCGTGTTCTTCTCCTCACGTAGACGAGACATACCTGGAGATGAGTTAGGTCATTTGTAACATAACTGGAGATGGGTTAGGTCATTTGTAACATACCTGGAGATGAGTTAGGTCAATTGTAACATACATGGAGATGAGTTAGGTCATTTGTAACATACCTGGAGATGAGTTAGGTCATGTGTAACATACCTGGAGATGAGTTAGGTCATTTGTAATATAACTGGAGATGGGTTAGGTCAATTGTAACATACATGGAGATGAGTTAGGTCATTTGTAAAATACCTGGAGATGAGTTAGGTCATGTGTAACATACCTGGAGATGAGTTAGGTCAATTGTAACATACCTGGAGATGAGTTAGGTCATTTGTAACATACCTGGAGATTTGTTGTTTTGTTTTGTTTTTTTGTTTTTAGTTTGCGTTCGCCTTATTTCTTTATTCCCCAAGGCGGTATGCGTTGCACTGTGGTTTTTATTTTGCGCCTGTCAGCCCAGTGCATCCGACTTCAGCATGCATGCTATGTAAGGGTCTGCTTCCTCCTGCATTTTCTAAGGGTTTGCTTCCCCGGGGTAACAGCCGGTGCTGTGATGGGGATCGAACCCAGCATCTTTGGATTGTGAGCCGTGCCACTTAACCACTATGCCACGCCGTCCCTTATACCTGGAGATGGGTTAGGTCGATTGTAACATACCTGGAGAGGAGTTAGGTCATTTGTAACATACCTGGAGATGAGTTAGGTCATTTGTAACATACCTGCAGACATGCAGACACCAGTAAACGGATATGTGACAGACAGACTAGCTAGACAGAATTAGAGCAAGACAGACAGATAGAATGAGAAGTCATGGTTATCCTATTTAGACAGATTACACACGAGTGGCGTTCAGAAAGTAATGCACCCCATCGTATTTCTCAGGAGCTTTTTATTCAAAAGGCATGATATTTCTACACACTATACATGGATATGTCATGCAAACATCTATATTATTAAATACAATCCCCATCAACTTGTGCAGTTTAATGCCAGCACGAAACAAGTGCGTGTATTCTAAGCTTGTACCATATTTTGTTTTGGTCATGTTGCCATTCTTGGCTGCATGAATCACTTTTTCATCATCTTCAAACATTGTCCCACGGAGTGCACCTTTATTCAAAATGATGTTCCCAAGTTTCGTCACCTGCGACGATAGTAGCCAAAAAGTTCTCTCCTTCAGCATTGAAACGCTCCAACAATTCAGAAGAAATTGTTTTTCTTTGTAATCGGTGGTCATTTGTGAGACTTCGACATCTTGCGCAAACCTTAGAAAATCCGAGTTTTTAATAACTGTATCTGCACTACCAATGCTGATTGACAGCTATAAGGCTAGTTTTTTTAGTAGTGATTTGCTCATCAGTAAGAATAACGCCCTCAGCGAATTTCAACATTTCTGCTTTGGTGGCTGTGACATGACATCCATTGCGCGGCCGATCAAGCAGCTCCGTATCTACACTTCCTGATTCTGTGATTCTCTGAGCCCAGCAACTAACTGTACTCCTGTCGACTACAAAACTTCCGTACACATCACACAGACGCTTGTAAATGTTCACAACTGTTTCCATTTCTGCAACAACTAATTCCATCACAATTCGTTGCATATAACGCAAGTTGCTAACATGATCTATTTCAACGGTTTAGTGCAGTCGCATTATTTAACCGATTGCGGTGCAATTTGGTACACACAATTGACACATGCCATATTTGACGTGTGCACAATTTCTTTCTTCTAATTTTATTATTAGCTGAGAACAACGATGTGGTGCATTACTTTCTGAACTCCCCTCGTACATGCTACGAGGAGACTTCAAATGAAAACCTTAAAAGTGGGATAGAAAGTTTTTTAAACCTGCCTTTGTATTGTGACTTATTAATACAGTCGCTAAGGATGCCAAGAGTGTCATGCGCTTGCCATCACGGTGCAGACAAACAATATAAGGTTATAATTGCAATTAAAAAATGGCCGCCTCACAATTGGTATGGACCTAAGAGGAGCCGCGTTCTGTTATCTGTTTTGTTAGTAGCGAAGGGTGGAAAGCTATAGATAGCTGTACGATGACAGGCCTTAAACTTCAGCAAGTGTATGAGGGGAGTAGGAAGTTCGAAAACGGCGTGAGTTCTGTGACAGGCTGTTCACGACCGGGTCAGGCACACGGAGTAGTGACCACAAAGACAATTGCAGCCGTAAACTGCCTTGCTAAGGAAAATCGCTGATAGACTGTCAATAGCACTTGCTGGAGTGAAAGACATGCATCATGGAAAATTTCACCCTTTCGCTGCTAAAAAAACGGATAACAAAACGCTATTCCTCTTTGTTGCATGCCAATAGTGGGGCAGCCATCTTTTAACTGCCATTATAACTTCATGTTGTTCGTCTGCACTGTGATGACACGTGTAGGACACGCTTGACATTCTTAGCCATCTTATTAACAAGTTACAATACAATGGCATGGTCATGGTGTCTCACATTTATATCACTCATTCAAGGTTTTCGTTTGAAGCCACCTCGTACATATAGTTTTGGGATCTCATCGAGCCTCTATAGCGCATATTCTGAGACGATGATGGATAATGTTTTTCGGATTTCTAATAAGGGTGTTAAAGTTAATGGTAGAAAAGTTATTGGTATGAAAGTTATTTTATGAAAGTTATTGGTATGAAAGTTAATGGTATGAAAGTTATTTTATGAAAGTTAATGGTATGAAAGTTATTGGTATGAAAGTTAATGGTAGAAAAGTTATTGGTATGAAAGTTATTTTATGAAAGTTAATGGTATGAAAGTTAATGGTATGAAAGTTATTTTATGAAAGTTATTGGTATGAAAGTTAATGGTATGAAAGTTATTTTATGAAAGTTAATGGTATGAAAGTTATTGGTATGAAAGTTAATGGTATGATAGTTAATGATATGAATGTTAATCGTATGAAAGTTAATGGTATGAAAGTTATTTTATGAAAGTTATTGGTATGAAAGTTAATGGTATGAAAGTTATTTTATGAAAGTTAATGGTATGAAAGTTATTGGTATGAAAGTTAATGGTATGATAGTTAATGATATGAATGTTAATCGTATGAAAGTTAATGGTATGAAAGTTAATGGTATGAAAGTTATTGGTATAAAAGTTAATGGTATGAAAGTTAATACTATCAAATTTACCGATGGCCAAGCCAAAATTGGAGGATCAGTACAGACGTTGCAAATGCTGCTTGCACAAATTAACAGCAGAGTCAAAAAGTTTGACATGAAAATAAACACATCGAAGACAAAGACTTGCAGTAATAGCCAAGTTACACAGGCAACTGAATATGATCCACAATTGAGAAATAATCGAACTAGTATAGAAGTTAAATATTTCGGACAAAGAATAACAAAAGAAGACTACAGTGAGACCGAAATTAAGACAATGGCTGTTTTGGCGAATTTCGGTTTTCAGAGAAAAACTGAAATTGCTAACCTCAAACAATATTGGTATAGAACTGAGGAAAATAATAATCGCCACTCACATATTGGCCAATTGTATTATATGGGTCTGAAACATGGACTCTTGCAAAGAATGATGAAAAGTCTTGGAAGCGTTTGAAATGTGGTGTTACGTTAGAATGACATAAGTGAGTTGGACAGAACGAAGATCCAATGACAATGCACGCACTTAGCATTTTCAGTCAGCATCTGGCCCAACCGGTCGCTTAGACATACTGGGTCTACTATCAGAAACAGATGAGTTGACCATTTTTTCTTATATGTTGATTTGTTAGTTCAGTATTGTTGTCACTAATGAAGGCATGTTGGTCGTAACGTAGGTTTTTAAATTTTGATTATACTCAACCTTAATCAACTTTTACAAGTCTTGTTTCATGTTTTTTTCCTCACTTAGGTAGGTGCACAAATTCAAATATTAAATTTGATACAAAGACGAAGATGGAGTTGGATGGGACACAATATGAGACATGAAAGTCTTCTACAGATTATGTTAGAGGGCATGATCAAGGGGAACGAGGAAGTGGCCACCAGAGCTCGCCTCTTCATCTCAGACACGCAGGGACGAACCATTGCAGAAATGAAGAGAACTGCATAGGTTAAAGTCAAATGGGAAGACATGCTCAGACAACCTTACAGCCAGTCTCAGGACTGACCAACCAGAGGATAGGGTCAAATGGGAAAACATGCTCAGACAACCTTACAACCAGTCTCAGGACTGACCAACCAGAGGATAGGGTCAAATGGAGAGACATACTCAGACAACCTTACAACCAGTATCAGGACTGACCAACCAGAGGATAGGGTCAAATGGAGAGACATACTCAGACAACCTTACAGCCAGTCTCAGGACTGACCAACCAGAGGATAGGGTCAAATGGAGAGACATACTCAGACAACCTTACAACCAGTATCAGGACTGACCAACCAGAGGATAGGGTCAAATGGAGAGACATACTCAGACAACCTTACAACCAGTCTCAGGACTGACCAACCAGAGGATAGGGTCAAATGGAGAGACATACTCAGACAACCTTACAACCAGTCTCAGGACTGACCAACCAGAAAATAGGGTCAAATGGAGAGACACACTCAGACAACCTTACAACCAGTATCAGGACTGACCAACCAGAGGATAGGGTCAAATGGAGAGACATACTCAGACAACCTTACAACCAGTCTCAGGACTGACCAACCAGAGGATAGGGTCAAATGGAGAGACATACTCAGACAACCTTACAACCAGTCTCAGGACTGACCAACCAGAGGATAGGGTCAAATGGAGAGACATACTCAGACAACCTTACAACCAGTCTCAGGACTGACCAACCAGAGGATAGGGTCAAATGGAGAGACATACTCAGACAACCTTACAACCAGTCTCAGGACTGACCAACCAGAGGATAGGGTCAAATGGAGAGACATACTCAGACAACTTTACAACCAGTCTCAGGACTGACCAACCAGAGGATAGGGTCAAATGGAGAGACATACTCAGACAACCTTACAACCAGTCTCAGGACTGACCAACCAGAGGATAGGGTCAAATGGAGAGACATACTCAGACAACCTTACAACCAGTCTCAGGACTGACCAACCAGAGGATAGAGTCAAATAGAGAGACACGCTCAGACAACCTTACAACCAGTCTCAGGACTGACCAACCAGAGGATAGGGTCAAATAGAGAGACATACTCAGACAATCTTACAACCAGTCTCAGGACTGACCAACCAGAGGATAGAGTCAAATAGAGAGACACGCTCAGACAACCAGTCTCAGGGCTGATCAACTGCATGATGATGATGTGACGTGCATTGAGATGAATTAGCCAAACTGTTGAATTCCCTCTAGCCGCACTCTTCACTCGACACGGCTGTTTAATGGATTCATTTGGGTTTATTTAGAGATTGGTAAATGCTTCGAATGCATTGCATCGGCAAATAGTGGAGGCAGGGTCAATTAATGCATTGAAGAATATATTGTTATTTTCTTTAGATCAAGTAAAGTAATAGAAATCGGCTGTATACAGACTCTGCAGCGTCTTATAGAGCAATTTTAAAACGGTAGGTTAAGTTAAGAGAGCGTGAGGCTAATTGCGCAAATCTCCCTCACTTTAATCAAATTCACATGCAACTCACGACAAAGACATAATTGATACACATACCGCCAAGTTTCCAACAGTTCCGACAACTATTAGAACAGCCAAGAAGATGGTCACAGGTAAATACAGCCTGGCTTTTACGTCATTCAAACATAACAGACGAGAAAATGTCGTGTTATGAACAAGACAGTTCATCTCCTCTGCCGTCGGCTTCATCCTTAATCGACTGACTTTATTTCTTGTAATCCAAGAAGACGATATCGAACTCAAAAAATCAAAACCAATAGAAGTATATTACTAACATATCGCCCCTTTGATCAAATGTCCAGATTAGCATAATCATGCACTGTGCATGGTAACAGAAGGTAGATCAAAGTTCTTTGAATGTAAAAACCTCAGGCGTTATGATTAAATACAACACGTAAACTGTGTGTAAAATAAATCAGGAAATGTAAATGTAAATCCCGAACAAAATTCTGTATCCTCTCGAAAAAAAAAGTGCAGAAAATTGAAATATGCGATAACTGAATTATCCACGAAAAACGCCAAAGTTGTAAATTGTAAAACACTGTATTGTTATTATTATGTGTGATATATCAAACACAATGTTCTCTCATCTTATATAGAGTTCCTGCAGTGTGATAATGGTATCGATGAAAATGAAAAGTAGTGGGAGTTCACAAAGTGTGACAACAACGTGTTCTTCTAAAGTCAGAATTTGCTGTTGGTTCACTCACAAAAAGTTTTAGCATAGAAACGTTAAGTGGTGCATGCGCCACTGGATTTATATCGACTTCCACGGATGACGTGAACTCGGATTGCATTGGTCACAAAATGCGACAGTGAAGTGCCGTGCGAGATGTGTTTCCAGAGGCGTAGTCGAAAAGACAAGTAGGGAGTGATTGTCGGGAATACAGGTTTAGGGTGGACGTTTGGAGGCTTATGTTTTGTGGCGCTAGATACTTTGTTCCTGTGAGGAACTGGGGCGAATTGAAATGTTATTTTTTAGTTAAGTATGACGCTGTTGGTACAATGTTTGTGGTAGGGTTGCATTGTCTTAAACTTTCGATATTTTATATTATTTTTATGAGAAGCAAAGAGTAATCAGGTTCTCTACCGAAGACTGATGTGTCGGACAGAAAGGTGCAAATAGTCAAGCTGTAAACTAGCGACACAACGCATTCCGTTCTCCGGACTACATCCTGCTACTTGCAAAGCCCTGTTCAGGGCGTGGTAGCGGGGGATTGAGAACGAAGGCAGAAGAAGAAGTAATCAGGGTCAGGTGAAACATATTTGATTAAGGTGGGAGAAGAGAGTAATCAGGGTCAGGTGAAACACATTTGATTAAGGTGAGAGAAGAGAGTAATCAGGGTCAGGTGAAACATATTTGATTAAGGTGGGATATATAGAAAAGTAATCAGGGTCAGGTGAAACATATTTGATTAAGGTGAGAGAAGAGAGTAATCAGGGTCAGGTGAAACATATTTGATTAAGGTGGGATATATAGAAAAGTAATCAGGGTCAGGTGAAACATATTTGATTAAGGTGAGAGAAGAGAGTAATCAGGGTCAGGTGAAACATATTTGATTAAGGTGGGAGAAGAGAGTAATCAGGGTCAGGTGAAACACATTTGATTAAGGTGAGAGAGAAGGTTAATCAGGGTCAGGTGAAACATATTTGATTAAGGTGAGAGAAGAGAGTAATCAGGGTCAGGTGAAACATATTAGATTAAGGTGGGAGAAGAGAGTAATCAGGGTCAGGTGAAACACATTTGATTAAGGTGAGAGAGAAGGTTAATCAGGGTCAGGTGAAACATATTTGATTAAGGTGAGAGAAGAGAGTAATCAGGGTCAGGTGAAACATATTTGATTAAGGTGGGAGAAGAGAGTAATCAGGGTCAGGTGAAACACATTTGATTAAGGTGAGAGAGAAGGTTAATCAGGGTCAGGTGAAACATATTTGATTAAGGTGAGAGAAGAGAGTAATCAGGGTCAGGTGAAACATATTTGATTAAGGTGAGAGAAGAGAGTAATCAGGGTCAGGTGAAACATATTTGATTAAGGTGAGAGAAAAGAGTAATCAGGGTCAGGTGAAACATATTTGATTAAGGTGAGAGAAGAGAGTAATCAGGGTCAGGTGAAACATATTTGATTAAGGTGAGAGAAGAGAGTAATCAGGGTCAGGTGAAACATATTTGATTAAGGTGAGAGAGAAGGTTAATCAGGGTCAGGTAAAACATATTTGATTAAGGTGAGAGAGAAGGTTAATCAGGGTCAGTTGAAACATATTTGATTAAGATGAGAGAAAAGAGTAATCAGGGTCAGGGGAACCATTCTGGGAGAAAATACAATCAGGGTAAATAAATTCATTTTTCAGGTGGCACAAAATAGCAAACTCATTTTGATCATTCAACAGCAGGCAGATGAAGTTTCGTTTCTTGAGTAAAGTGTTGCAATTTTACTGTTGTGGCCCTGTGTTGATCGGGTATTGTGTTGAGTTACTTTTGTATTCAAAGTTTTATGGGCAGCTAACGTTTCTTGAACGAAGTGCAAATGTTATTATGCAAATCGTTTATATGAGTAAGGAATTCGTATGTGTGGGATCACCAGTCCCTGATGGAGACCTTTAGTTAGTGACAAAAGTCAATATTTTGCACTGTGTTATTTTTGTTTCATTAGGTGCTCATCTGAAATTGACATAAGAAAATGTAAATTATTGTTGTACTCTTGTGTGTTTATCTGTATGTGTGTATGTGTATGGGATTAAGTGGCGAAGTGGTTAAGCCGTCGGCCTCGTGATCAGGTGGTGTGGGTTCAACTCTGGACTCCGCCGTCTTTTTCACGGGTGCTTGATGCGAGGTCCCCTGCATCTCGTAGTTGCCCTCTAGTCGTCTTGTCCTTAACTTGCAACTCGGGGTTGGGCGGCTCGAGACGAGAGAGGGAAGATAAAAAGTAGCGCAGTTAATCCTTTCTAAAAATAGCGCTAGCAAAATAATATATGCCATCATCGTCTACGATGGACGGCGGAATTTACCTTTGCCTTGTATGTGTATGGAGAGGAAGAGAGAGGGTGTGAGATGGGGGTGAGACAGGTGTGCATATCGATACATGTACGAGAAAAGAGTGCATTTAACCCACGGAGAAGGGATGAATTTCTGCAGTCCAGTGTATATTACATTTATCTATACGTACCTAACTGCACCAAGTGAACGATGCGTATGATGACGTCACTTCTGATGTAAACAGCACATACCAACCATCAAGTTTGCAAAATGTCATTATTCTCCAACTCATAGTTTCATCAGCAGACTGTTTAAAACATGGCGGGTGATACGGAATCCGTCCAGAGCTGATCAGCGAGCGGTGATTCGATTTCTAACAGCTGAAGGATGTCGACCAGTTGACATTCATCGCAGAATGCAGGCAGTGTATGGTGACAAAAGTGGGGCGAACGTAAGCTCCGACGACGGTCCACCCGAATTACTGCATCATTTTTGGGGATGGCATCTTCTGATGCAACAATATGCGTCTGACCTGGTATCGGTAGATCATTCGTTAACTCACGTCCTTCTTTAGACATCGTTGTCCAGTTCTTCACTGTTGTCTTCGACACACCTTTGTCACCATACACTACCTGCATTCTGCGATGAATGTCAACTGGTCGACATCCTTCAGCTGTTAGAAACCGAATCACCACTCGATGATCAACTCTGGACGAATTCTGTATCACACCCTCTATGTTATCAACGGTCTGCTAAGGAAACTATAGGTCGGAGGAGAATGAAATGTTGCAAACTTGACGGTTGGTGTGTGGTGTTTACATCAGAAGTGCCGTCATCGTGCGCAATGTACGAACGTTCACTTGGTGCAGTTAGGTTCGGTTTCATTAGAACACGCCTCGTATATATATATATATATATATATATGTTCTTTACAGTGGGTGGTGAGGAAATAGATCAGGTTACACCTTTTGAATATCTGGGCTCCAGAATCGACAAAAATGGTGACTGCTCGAAAGAAATCAGAAGAAGACTAGCTATGGCAATGCAGAGACTGAACAGCCTGAAGAAATTATGGCAGGGCACCAACAAAACGATAAAAGTAAAAGTCTTGAGAGCCTGTGTTTTTCCTGTGAAGCATGGACGATTACCAAAACTTCTAGACAAAGAATCGAATCCTTCGAGTCAAAATGTTACAGAAAGATCCTCAGAATACCATGGACAGAGAAAAGAACAAATGTAGACATTCGGCAAGAGTTGAGCATAGAGGAGAACTGGTTTATCAATTCCATTTTGGCTAGAAAATGCAAATACTTTGGTCACATCAAGAGACACAACGGTCTTGAGAGGACGGTGATGGAAGGTATGGTGCCAGGCAAAAGAGGAAGGGGTAGACAAAGAAGACGATGGCACCAAGATATCCAGGAGTGCCTGAGTATGACAGTGGCGGAAGCTGGAGTTTTGGCAAGGGAACGAGTTTCTTTCAGACAGACTGTGATGGGAGCGACGTTCTACAAAGGACATGCTACATGATGAGATATATTTATATATATATATATATATATATATATATATATATATATATATATATATATATATATATATATATATATATATTTATATATATAAGATAAATGTAGTCCTATATCAGATACTGCCGTCGGGGATGAAGTATTAGAGTCTTCATTGTAGTAACCACAGTTTTGTGAGGTGGGCTCAGCAGTTTCCTTCCTTTGTGTCATTGTCCTTCCCTAACCGTCAGCCATGAACCCATTTACAGCTGGGTCGACTGGTAGCGGAAACTGAACCCGTACATTTGTCATGAAAAGAAAGTGAGCTACCACTGGGTGTGTGTGTGTGTGTGTGTGTATATTTGTGTGTGCCTGTGAGTGTTCTTGTGTTCTTGCCCATATGGCTTGGCTTGGTTTGGCTTGGTTTGGTTTGGCTTGGTTTGGCTTGGCTTGGTTTGGCGTGGCTTGGTTTAGCTTGGCTTGGTTTGGCTTGGCTTGGTTTGGCTTGGCTTGGTTTGGCTTGGCTTGGTTTGGCTTGGCTTGGTTTGGCTTGGTTTGGTTTGGCTTGGCTTGGTTTGGCTTGGCTTGGCTTGGCTTGGCTTGGTTTGGCTTGGCTTGGTTTGGCTTGGTTTGGCTTGGTTTGGTTTGGCTTGGTTTGGCTTGGCTTGGTTTGGCTTAGCTTGGTTTGGCTTGGCTTGGTTTGGTTTGGCTTGGTTTGGCTTGGTTTGGTTTGGCTTGGCTTGGCTTGGTTTGGCTTGCCTTGGCTTGGCTTCATTCGTTCTCAATCTCCCTCTACCAAACCCTGAAAGGGCTATTGTAGCAGAATGTAGTCCAGAGAACAGAATGCGTTGTGTCGTAGTTTATAGCTTGATTGCGATATGTGCACCTTTCGGTCCAACACATCCAACATCAGCAAACATTTTTTGACTACTGGGTTAGCATTCCCTCTTCGATCCCTTCTCCTTAGCCAGTCTGCTCTGCTGCAGCCTGTTATCCAGGATCACCGCGTGGAGGTGTAGAAAGGTCTTGGCAGCTCTGGTTCGCTGGCCCTGACGCTAGCAGTCAGCTATGGGTCGCTGACCACTGCAGCTCGCTCTTTGTTGTTGTTGCTTAGATGTTTGCTTTAGTAGTTTCTACTGGCGGAGGCGCGCCCATTCCACCCCAGACCGTAGTCCATTGGGCGATATCAGGACGCATAAACCTGTACTTGGATGCATGTGTACGTCTGTATGTACCTATGCTAGGTTTGTGGGCCCTCAGAAGCTATCTCAACCAAAGTGCAATGGAAGGGCCTCCCCATGAAGGCGCGTGTGAAAGTTGTGCAAGAGTGTGACTGTTGAAAAGAGTCAAATGAAACAGAGTGTGGTAAGAGTGGGTGCGGCTATCCTTCCCATATGAAATATGTACTAAAAGCGGACGTGTATATATTCCAAGAAGACTAGCTATGGCAATGCAGAGACTGAACAGCCTGAAGAAATTATGGCAGGGCACCAACAAAACGATAAAAGTAAAAGTCTTGAGAGCCTGTGTTTTTCCTGTAGCAGCTTATGGCTGTGAAGCATGGACGGTTACCAAAACTTCTAGACAAAGAATCGAATCCGTCGAGTCAAAATGTTACAGAAAGATCCTCAGAATACCCTGGACAGAGAAAAGAACAAATGTCGACATTTGGCAAGAGTTGAGCATAGAGGAGAACTGGTTTATCAATTCCATTTTGGCTAGAAAATGCAAATACTTTGGTCACATCAAGAGACACAACGGTCTTGAGAGGACGGTGATGGAAGGTATGGTGCCAGGCAAAAGAGGAAAGGGTAGACCAAGAAGACGATGGCACCAAGATATCCAGGAATGCCTGAGTATGACAGTGGCGGAAGCTGGAGTTTTGGCAAGAGAGCGAGTTTCTTTCAGACAGACTGTGATGGGAGCGACGTTCTACAAAGGACATGCTACATGAGGATGTATATATTGCTAACTACGTCAGTGATTTCTGTATGCCATTGAGGACTAGTCAATTCTTGCCTGGCCTTCGATATTAATAGTTTGGGTATTTTTTCAATACACAGCCTATTCTCGTGCAGATGCGCCGAAAATCTATGGCAACACGCCCCAGCATCCTCATTAGTGCAGTTTTTCAGGGCGGCTAATTTATAAGTAAACAACTGAGGATGGAGGCAGAGAGAGTGCGGCTGTAGCCGTACGGAACTAGTGAAACCAATTACCCTGATCAGTATCTGGCCCTCTGATCAGGAAAGAGCTGGTCAATCCAAGATCCATCAGCCCATTTTCCTCCAGCGTCAGCACAGCATGATATGCGTCAGATGAGCGGCGGGGCGGAGTGGGGAGGGGGTGGCATGAACATTCCAATCGTCCACTGGTTACTCTTTTGTGAATAAACTACACGACTGGAATGTAAGACTGGTGGTTTACAGACTCCATAGAGTCTTCTGACGGTCGCTGTTGTCGAGAGGTTAGGCACTCGCCTCTTCAAGCGATGTACAAATACGGTAGGTGATCGAATCCCGCAAGTTTTTCAAGTGACTTCAGGTCTCAAGGTTGGTAAGACCAGAGTGTCTGCATCCTAAGTTACCTCCAGTCGTCCTGACTTACGTCTTACCAATGGTTCAAGGTAGCTCGGAACCAGAGCTTGAGGTTGAAGGCCAACGCAGTTCCTCCCTCACTATAATCCAAATACAGCGCAAGTTACATCATCAAGATAAAACCATATGTTGATGTCACCCGCTCATCGCTTGCGACGAGCAACTAATAAAATAGAGAAAGAACGTCATCATTGTCGTAAAAATTAAGCCACTCAAGACAACACACATATCTAAAACACATCAATTTGTAATATGTAAACACGCCCCTGACTCCATCCCCTTATAGCGATTCTCATATTTTATTGTAAACGTTAGAGGGTCACCAATTGGAAGCTCAAGTGTCAAGATCTTAGCTCCGCCCTGATGTGCTCACGTGCAGATCTGCAAATACATTCTACCTGAAGAAGATCAGTGCACTAAGTCACTCACGTTCAATAATAAGTGGTTTTCAACGATGCTCTAGAGTTATGACCCGGAAGACAATTCATTATATTTGATTGAAGTCTGTATTCCCCGTGTGGGCGCCGGGGTCTGTATTGGGAGGTAAATAACAGACCCACTGCATCACACTTAGTATATCGTTAAGGTGTGTGATAACAGAGAGTTGATATTAGTTGGTGGTCGTCGTAATGGTCAAGAGGTAAGGCAGCCGCCTCTCAAAGCAATGAAGGGAATCGGTAGGCGATCGAATCCCGCAAATTTTAAGCGACTCTCAAGGGAAGTGGGACCAGAGTACCTGCATATTGAGTTATCCCCAATCGTCTTGACTTATGTCTTGCCACTGGTCCAATGTAGCTCCGGACCAGAGAGTGAAGCTGATGGTCAACGCAGTTACTTCCTGACTATAATCCAAATAACAGGACAAGTTACATCTTCATGACAGTGTCGCCATCTTTGCTTGCGATGGGCAACTAACTTTTGTCGGAGTTCATTTACTGTTAATCATTTGTCTTGTTGTTTTCAATGGAATGTGTTGGTGCCTTCATAAGGATGACGATCATTTTAGCTGTGAATTGGTAGCTCCGGAAAACCCATTGCGTCCTGTATTTAAAAAAAACACGTCTTCTACAGATCGTATGAAGTCTGTTGTCTTCGTATGTCGATGGGGTGCGTATGGGCGCATCTTTCTGGTATCCAGTGTGTAGGTATCCTAGGATCGTCACGTCCTGTCAGAGACGTAGCAGCTACATCTGAGTCGGTCATCTCATCATTCCTCAGTTCTTCTTCTTCTTCGTTAGTTCTCAAACTCCCGCTACCAAGCCATGAAAAGGGTTTTGCAAGTAGCACGATGTTCGCCGGAGAATGGAATGCGACATTACCACCTTTCGGTCCGACACATCCGACTTCAGCAGGCATTTTGAAGTACCTGGTTAATCTTCCCTCTTCGATCTATTCTACTTATCCAGACTGCTCTGCTGCAGCCTGTTTTCCAGGATCACTGCTAGGAGATTGTTATTTGTTTATCCATCGATTCCTAAGAAGAGCACATTGTTGACATTCTTTGAGTGGGTTCGTGTGTGGCTGATCAAAACAATCCTAGCCCGAAAGCGTCTGTCACACCTAGGGCAGAGAAAACGTGTCTCTTGTCGTTCGTGTCGCGCGTATCCGTGCAGCTTCCTTTGTTCGTGTCTGCTTCATTTGTGTCGTACCATAAAAGATTTTACTACGCCAGGCAGAACAATTACTAGCATTTGTTCTACCAATTATCAGATGCATGGAGATGTAGAAGGGCCTTGGCAGGTCTGAGCAAAAGCGGACCTCGAGATGAACACCCTAAGACAACAGTCTAGCCCACCCTTTTCGCTACCAATGATTCAATCATCCACTATTGCAAGAATCTGGAGGGTATTTCGTAGCACATTACTTTGGACGTCTGTGGAACACGCAAGACGATGTAAGCCCAGAATTGACAAGACGTCAAGGCGCGAACGTGGCAGCTTTCTCGTCAATAAAGTCGTCACTAAACCATATCCACGGTCAGAGTTAGCGCACCTCCCTATCCAGCTTCACAGTGCTGCCTGCAATGTGTTATGTCGCAGAAACTTGGTAACTTACAAAAGAAACGGAAGTTTAATCTCAGAATGAACCAAGCTAAATCGAGAGAAACTCGTAATCCGTCTCCCGCTCCACAAACAAAGTTTGAAAGGTCGTCACAGCACTGACGTACGGCAAATGTCATCAGTGAAGGAGGCAGTTACCCACACAGACAAGGTAAAGCATCGCTGGGCTGGTCGCCAGCTTCAGAGAACTGATGGCCGTTGGAGTACAGCGACAGCGTGTTATTGGTGAAGGTTGCAGTTACCCACACAGACAAGGTAAAGCATCGTTGGAGTACAGCGATAGCAGCCTGGTACTCACGAGACAGAAAACAACCACCGGAATGGCACCAACGCGCTGGACCGATTCCCTCGAACTCAGAAACAATATCCACGATGCTACAGACAGAAAAACAATCCCCAACTGCTCCACCGTGGCCCAAGACAGAAGACAATGGAAATGGAATTGGGACTCCAAACGGTAGTAATCTAGTACTATTCTGAAAGTGGACTAGGTTCGTGGACACTTTTCATTATTAGGCTGAAGAGGAATACTCTCCATATAATGTACACTATGTAGCTTAGCAATGACACTTTTACTGGTCACGGTTCGCGTAGTTTAGCTGACTTCAACCGATGCACAATATTGAGAAATGGAATAAACAAACAAATATTTCTATTCTTAGTTCTTAGTCGACCTGTACTTCTGCAGGGGCAGGTGCCCCCGTGCAGGTCCCAGGTCTGGTATGAGCTGTAAATAGCAGGGAGAAGGATTTCCTGCTTAGTGGGCTAGGCTTAAGCAGCTTAATACTACGCTGCATTGGGTGGTTAACCAATGTGCGAGTTCATCTTAGTAGACTCAAACACTAGAGCAAAGTAGACCCGCAGCCTGTTAGGCGCCATCTATGCTGCTCTAAACAGACCACCTAACCGTGGCCGGTCTTATGCCATATCACACAGTTAGTCGCCTCTTACGACATGTTCTCTGTGGGGCAGTGGTGCTATTCTTGTCCTTGTCATACACAAAGAACCCGGCAGACCAGCCGGGATATTCTATTTATATTATAATAATGTATCTGGTTTTCCCAAATATTTTTAGTTCGGTTATTGCGGATAAATGTGAGTAAGTCAGTGGCACATCTTGACTTTGTGGAAATGACTGATATCACAATACTCATTATTATTCCACACTCTCTGGTTTGTTTCCAATAGCGCACAAGGTCATCTATTCAGTCTGTTTCTTGATTTGCAAGCAGTTAACCATTTTGAAGAGGTATAATACTCTGTTTTGAAATGAAGTATAAAGTCTTTCATTTTTGTTTTAAGAAAAATGTCTAGAGTTGGCCATTCGTTATTACGTGCTGTATTTCTTTAAAATTGAGAGTTCCAATATAAACTGAATAGAGAAGAAAATATTGCGACATGGATCGTGTTACATCCCTTTGACCTACTTATAACTTAACTTAACGTTTTATACTGGTTTAGAAGACCCTGCAGAGTCTGTATACAACCAGTTACATTTACATCACCTTGCTCTAAAAGCTATGCGCATCCAGTTTATTCTTAAATGCATTAACTGTCCCTGCCTTCACTACCTCCCTTGGCAATGTATTCCAAGCAGACACCACTCTCTGACTAAAAAAATATTTCCTAATATCTAACCTGGACCTCTCTTTAGTCATCTTGTAGCTATGCCCTCGTGTTATTGTAGGTGGCTGTATTTTAAAAAACTTGTTATAGTCTAATTTATCGATTCCTCTGATCCTCTTATAAACCTGTATTAAGTCACCACGAATTCTTCTCTTTTCGAGACAATGTAGGCCGGTTTTTCTGAGTCGTTCCTCATAACTGTAATTCTGGAATCCCACTATCATCTTTGTCGCGCTTTTTTGTATTCTTTCTAGCATGTTTATGTCCCCTCTATGATAAGGACTCCACACCTGTACACAGTACTCCAATCTAGGTCTAACTAAAGCTTTATACAGTTTGACGATTACTTCCTTGCCCCTATGTTTAATATTTCTTTTTATCATACCTAACATTGCATTTGCCTTTTTCACAGCTACCTTAACTTGCTCACTCACCTTTCCTGTATGATCTATTATAACCCCTAGGTCCCTTTCCTTATCTATCTTTCTAATATTGTTTTCTCCCATTCTGTAATTATGTTCCATATTGGATCTACCCATGTGGATGACTGTACATTTATCTACATTAAACTCCATTTGCCAGCTTACAGACCATTCTCGAATTTTATCTAAATCCGACATCTATATATCCACTTCCGCTTTAGATGAGACACTACTGCATAGTTTTGTGTCATCAGCAAATTTTGCAATCATGGATCCCATATCAATGTCCAAATCATTTATATATATCAAGAACAAAATTGGTACCAAAACCGAGCACTGTGGCACACCACTTTTCACTTCACACCACTCAGAGTACTCCTTATTTATGCCCACCCTCTGCCTTCTTCCCGTTAACCAATTTTCAATCCATTTGGCAACTTCCCCACCTATTCCATGTGATTTTAACTTTCGAAATAATCTTTGATGAGGTACTCTATCAAAGGCCTTTGCAAAGTCTAGATAAATAACATCCACTGGCTCCCCTTTATCTATGATTTTAGTAACCTTTTCCATGAATTCTAATAGATTTGTTAAGCATGATCTCCCTCTAGTAAACCCATGCTGACTATTTCTAATTAGATTAAATTTGTCTAAATGCATTACAATGTCTTCTTTGATTATTGACTCTAACAATTTACAGACTATGCTCGTTAAACTCACCGGTCTATAATTTGCTGGATCAGATTTTTTGCCTTTTTTGAATAAGGGGATCATTCCTGCATCTTTCCAATCCCGTGGAACAATCCCTTTTGTAAGTGATTGAGAACATAATATAGCCAAAGGTTTTGCTAGTTGGTCTCTAATTTCAAACAGCAATTTTGGATGAATACCATCTTGACCTGGACATTTATTCACTTTCAACCCCTCCAATTTTTTAAAAACCATTTCCTCTGTAATACAGATTGATCTTAATCCCGCTGTATCCATGTCTCTTTGTAAAATATCTATAGGCTCTGGGATCTTGGAGCAGTCCTCTTTTGTGTAGACTGTGCCAAAGTACTGATTGAGCAGATTAGCTGCCTCCCTATTCTCACTTATTATTTTCCCTGTACTGTCTATGAAAGGGCCTACTTTGTCTTTCGTTCTTTATTTATTTCCAACATAAGAGAAGAAGCTTTTACTGTCAGTCTTGATCCTCTGAGCAAGTTTTTTTTCAAAGTCTATTTTTGCTGTTTTATTCGCTTTCTGAGATATGTTCTGCTTGTCCAAATATTTTACATATGTTTCTTTTGATTTACCTGCCTCTATACCTTTTTTCCATGCTTTATTTTTTGCTCTTCTACATTTCACTACAAATCTAGTTTTCCACTTTTTACGCTAGGGGTTTACCTCCCTACATGGAACACATTCCTCTTTTAGCGTTTCTATAACTGTTTTAAAACTTTCCCACTTCTGTTCAACATCTGTTCCTACGACAATATATTTCCCGATTATGTGGTTCGCTGCCTCTTTCATCCTCTTAACATCTGCCTTAGAGTAGTCGTATGTTCGCGTGTTTATGTTTGCTTCTTTCCCTGCAATAAGATCCCAACGGATGATTTGATGGTCACTTGAGCCAAACAGTTCCCCAACGGTAACGTTCTCAATCATATTTCAATCACATTTATACTAACCTGTCTCTGTCAAGCTTTGTTGTCGGGGAACAGTTTTCAAATCAGAGTCCCCATCAAAGCACCGGTCGTTACCGCAGGGAAGCAAACCCTTAGACAATGAAAGAGGAAGCAAACCCTTAGACAATGAAAGAGGAAGCAAACCGTTACAAAGAATGCATGCTGAAGTCGTATTGGGTCAACAGGCATAAAAAACACCGCCTTGTGGAATTGAGAAATAAGACGAACGCAAACAAAAACAACAACAACAAAAAAACATTCAGAGTCCAGGATCAAGATGTTAAGCAGCATGAGCTGTATTGGTCAGAAAACCAGAGCTGACTGCTACCGTCAGGGCCAGCGAACCAGAGCTGACTGCTAGCGTCAGGGTCAGCGACCCAGAGCTGCATGACCCTTATACACCTCCACAAGGTGATCCTGGATAACAGACTCCAACAGAGCAGACTCGCTAAGGAGAAGGGATCGAAGAGAGAAAACTAACCCGGTACCAACAAATGCCTGCTGAAGTCGGATATGTCGGACCGAAATAAATATCGCAGTCAAGCTGTAAACTAAGACACAGCGCTTTCCGTTCTCCGGACAACATCCTGCTGCTTGCAAATCCCTTTTCATCGTTTGGTAGCGGGAGATTGAAAACGAACGAAGAAGAAGAAGGAGAAATTAGAGTCCCATTCCATATCTCAATCTTTGAAACACTATCAAACTATACTGACAATCGAACTCTAACGCTTCCTAAGATCTTCTTTATTAACGGGGACAATTGAGTAAGTTTAATGACCACTACACTACCACTCATAAGAAGCAAATGAAAATTATATTTACTTAGGACAACACGACAAACGGCTAGCACATATCTCACTGTACGGAGGGATTTATTTGGCATTGGCTGTTTCTCTACCCGGAGAGAACCGATAACACTCGGGCACTTCCGATGCAAGAGTACCAACATTTGGGAGCGCAAACAGTTGTGAAAACGTTGAGTATTGTGACGCAAACTGAGCCTCAGGTAGTGCAGAATAATATTGCTGTTGATTCAATACTTTTAGTTCATGTCTATGGAAAATTTAACTCACAGTTGCTTAACTAAAATGTATGGGGACTAGCCTTGCCCTGTTGTTGTTGTTTGTCCATTGTTTCTGAAGAGGACTACGTCGTCATCTGTCAATTCTGGAGGCGGTTCATCAAATCAACCGAGCCGGAAAGCCTCTGTCACACTGAGGGCAGAGAAACACTGTCTAACCGTCAGACGGACGCAACTCGTCTCTTGCCTTTCGTGTCGCTCGTCTCCGTGCAGCTTCCTTGATTCTTATCTGCGCATATGGGTCGTGCGAGAAGAGATTTGACTACACCAGACAGAGCGTAGGTCAATGGCACAGTTCTTCAGTGAGGCTTTCAGAGTGTCTTTGCAACGTTTCATTTGGCCATCTCGATCTCGCTTGCCTGACTCAAGCTCGCCATACACTATTTTCTTTGGAAGCCGGCTCATATGACAATGCCAGTTTCCATTAAATCTGCGGTTTGTCATGCCAGCCCACCACAAAACTTTTACATCTGTGATCCTATCTTGCCATTTCATGTTCAGCAGTTTCATGGGCAGCCCAAATCAAAGTGGTCAAGCTTCTTTGCATGTCGACTGTACACAGTTCAGGTTTCACAGACGTACAGAAGAGTTGGTAGGACTAATGTACACAGTTCAGGTTTCACAGACGTACAGAAGATTTGGTAGGACGACTGTACACAGTTCAGGTTTCACAGACGTACAGAAGATTTGGTAGGACGACTGTACACAGTTCAGGTTTCACAGGCGTACAGAAGATTTGGTAGGACGACTGTACACAGTTCAGGTTTCACAGACGTACAGAAGATTTGGTAGGACGACTGTACACAGTTCAGGTTTCACAGGCGTACAGAAGATTTGGTAGGACGACTGTACACAGTTCAGGTTTCACAGACGTACAGAAGAGTTGGTAGAACGACTGTACACAGTTCAGGTTTCACAGACGTACAGAAGATTTGGTAGGACGACTGTACACAGTTCAAGTTTCACAGGCGTACAGAAGATTTTGTAGGACGACTGTACACAGTTCAGGTTTCACATACGTACAGAAGAGTTGGTAGGACGACTGTACACAGTTCAGGTTTCACAGGCGTACAGAAGATTTGGTAGGACGACTGTACACAGTTCAGGTTTCACAGGCGTACAGAAGATTTGGTAGGACGACTGTACACAGTTCAGGTTTCACAGGCGTACAGACGATTTGGTAGGACGACTGTACACAGTTCAGGTTTCACAGGCGTACAGAAGATTCGGTAGGACGACTGTACACAGTTCAGGTTTCACAGGCGTACAGAAGATTTGGTAGGACGACTGTACACAGTTCAGGTTTCACAGACGTACAGAAGATTTGGTAGGACGACTGTACACAGTTCAGGTTTCACAGACGTACAGAAGATTTGGTAGGACGACTGTACACAGTTCAGGTTTCACAGACGTACAGAAGAGTTGGTAGAACGACTGTACACAGTTCAGGTTTCACAGACGTACAGAAGATTTGGTAGGACGACTGTACACAGTTCAGGTTTCACAGGCGTACAGAAGATTTGGTAGGACGACTGTAAACAGTTCAGGTTTTACATACGTACAGAAGAGTTGGTAGGACGACTGTACACAGTTCAGGTTTCACAGGCGTACAGAAGATTTGGTAGGACGACTGTACACAGTTCAGGTTTCACAGGCGTACAGAAGATTTGGTAGGACGACTGTACACAGTTCAGGTTTCACAGGCGTACAGAAGATTTGGTAGGACGACTGTACACAGTTCAGGTTTCACAGCCGTACAGAAGATTTGGTAGGACGACTGTACACAGTTCAGGTTTCACAGGCGTACAGAAGATTTGGTAGGACGACTGTACACAGTTCAGGTTTCACAGACGTACAGAAGATTTGGTAGGACGACTGTACACAGTTCAGGTTTCACAGACGTACAGAAGATTTGGTAGGACGACTGTACACAGTTCAGGTTTCACAGACGTACAGAAGATTTGGTAGGACGACTGTACACAGTTCAGGTTTCACAGACGTACAGAAGATTTGGTAAGACGACTGCCGCATAAACCTTCAATTTGGTTATAAACTGAATTCCTCTCCTGTTTCAAACTCAGGATCTTAGTTTTCTAAATGCTACACATGCTTTTGCAATTCGTGAGTTTACTTCATCATAAGTAGGGACTGCTCTGGAGAGGGTTCTGCCATCATAAATCTGGACTGCTCTGGAGAGGGTGCTGCCATCATAAATCTGGACTGCTCTGGAGCGGGTGCTGCCATCATAAATCTGGACTGGTCTGGAGAGGGTTCTGTCATCATAAATCTGG
>JAVGWX010000014.1:68607551-68612551 GCA_036924085.1 Ariolimax columbianus
GATAAGGGCTGTTGACGTTCGCATCTCCGATTGGCTGACCAAAACTTCACTTCAGCTAATATTATCTCCATCCGGATACATCCCATCTACTTCCTGTCAGACATGTTTGTTACTAAATTTAGATTCGCTTGAAAACAATTTTGGCAGTGTTTTTTCGTCATATCAGATTTCCTGTCCATTTTGGAACACGGGAAGAAAGGGAGGGGGTGGTTGTGTTGAGAAACAGGGAGGGGGAGGTTAGATTTGCACTATTGCGTTTATTCATTCCGCTTACACGAAAACTTGAATTCTCGAATTCTATCAGGCTAATTGCCTGAAGCAAAAGGCTGCTTGAGTCCTTCGCAACGGAGTACCAATATAGTCCAAGGGCGTGGTACATATCATCTCTCCATCTCGTTGGCGGGTGGTCACTCGGGTTGTTGTAGTTGTATGACCACTGGAAAGACATCCTCATTGTCCATCTAACGTCAGTCGTGCGGACCACATGGCACCATCTTGATCATCTGTACTTTCGTATTGACGCAGAGTCGACAACATCGCTGAACTATGGTCGCGGATGTCGATATTTTGGTTTTGTCTCTCAAGGAGATAATTATAATTCTTAATTGCTCATTCGGCAGAATGGTCAACAAAGCTGATAATGGGATTCCAGAATTACAGTTACGAAGAAAGACTCAGAAAAACAGGCAGACAGTGTCTAGAATAGAGGTGACAATATAGGTTTATAAGATGGTCAATGGAAAGGATAAATTGAGCTATAAAAGTTTTTCAAAATACGACCATTTACGAGAACAAGAGGATGTATCTACAAATGAACTAAAGAAAGGTCCAGATTAGATATTAGGAAATATAATTTTAGTCAGAGAGTGGTGAATGCTTGGAATGCATTGACATAGGAAGTAGTATAGGCAGGGATAGTTAATGCATTTAAGAATAGATTGAATGCGCATAGCCTATAGAGCAAGGAAATGTAACAAACTGGTTGTAAACAGACTCTGCAGGGTCTTCTAGTGATGATGACGATGATGAGTTTCTTTACTCTTTTGTGTGCCCTTCTTCTTCTTCTTCTGCGTTCGTTCTCAATCTCCCACTACCAAGCCCTGAACCGGGCTTTACATCTAGCAGGATGTAGTCCGGAGAACGGAATGCGTTGTGTCGCTAGTTTACAGATTGACTGCGATATTTGCACCTTTTGGTCCGACACATCCGTCTTCGGCATGTTTGTGCGCCCTAAAATGGACGATGAGAGGCGGGTTGTCCCAGCTTTCCTCACATGCCTAACGTGCTGATGAAGAGGGACCAGGGTCCTTCAGGCGGTTGTGATTTGCTTAACTCTATTTGCATGTTGTTAACTACTACGGGGATCACGTCGATCCCTCACTTCGTTAGCCCGGCTATCATGAATACAACCCATTTACAGGAAAGGCTACGAAGAAGCCAAGATGACGGTCTTGTCCAATATATTTTGCCTGACCCTGACTAACATCTCTGATCAGTATGTTTTGCCTGACCCTGACTAACATGTCTGATCAGTATGTTTTGTCAGACCCTGACTAACATGTCTGATCAGTATGTTTTGCCCGACCCTGACTAACGTGTCTGATCAGATGTTTTGCCTGACCCTGACTAACATGTCTGATCAGTATGTTTTGCCTCACCCTGACTAACATGTCCGATCAGTATAGTTTGCCCAACCAGACGTTAGTGTTTCTCACCTGCAGAGCCTTCTAAACCAGAATAAAGACGTTAAGTTAAGTTAGTGCGGAGTTTCTCTCGAGTCTGATTTGCGTATACTCCAAAGCCCACACCCGTATACCTTTGCTGGGGATCACGATGCTGATCAGGGCATGAGCTACAGTGGTCAGCGACCCATAGCTGACTGCTAGCGTCAGGGCCAGCGAACCAGAGCTGCCAAGACTCTTCTACACCTCCACGCGGTGATCCTGAATAACAGGCTGCAGCAGGGCAGACTAGCTTAGGAGAAAGGATCAAAGAGGGAATGCTAACCCGGTATTCAAAAAATGCTTGCTGAAGCCGGATGTGTTGGACCGAAAGGTGCAAATATCGCAGTCAAGCTGTAAACTACGACACAACGCATTCCGTTCTCTAGACTACATTCTGTTACTTAGGTCCGTGTCAGGGTTTAGTAGCGGAAGATTGAGAACGAAAGAAGCCAAGCCAAACCCTACCTTTGCTGGAATAACCATGATATTGAAGGTGTGAACTCTGACCGTCCGCCATCTGCTGGAGTATCGGTTTAAAGCGGTGGAAACTGAACCAACCTGCCAAAAATACAGAACTTAATGATTTAAGAGCAGTACTCTGTCAACTATGCCAATTAGTAGAAAAAGAGTAGTGGTACAGTGGGTTCCATCCCACTGTAACATTCAAGGCAACAAAGAGGCAGACAGGCTGGCAAAAGAATGTGCAAGACTACCACAACCAGATACTAGTGTGACCTACGAAGAGTCCAAAAGGTTTACTAGGGCTAGATACATGGCCAAATGGGAAACCGAACATACCGGCTACACAAAAAACGATGCCCATTACCAGTTGAACAGAAGAGAGGAGGTCGTGGTCTTCAGACTCCGCACAGGCCACAACAGACTGAGGTACCATCTATTCAATAAACTGAAGATAGGTGGTACTGACGAATGCACTTTTGGTACAGGGAAAATGACTGCTGAACATCTGCTGCAAAATTGTCCGACATACGAGGACCAGAGAAAGCACATGTGGCCATCACCAGTGGCAACACTAGACAAGCGCTACGGCAGTGTCGACAGCCTCAGGATGACAGCTTCTTTTTTCGAACAAATTCAAGTTGACGTCTGACAGCGTACGGAGAAGAAGAAGAAAACGAAGAACCAACCTGCCGCTTTCCTGCGTGAAATCTCCTTCTGTCTGTTGTTGTTGTTGTTGTTGTTATTATTGTTGTTGTTATTGTTGTTGTTGAATGCCCACAATGCCATTTGTGCGCCCTGAACAGAACGTTAAGTGACGGGTTATCGCAACTGTCCTCACATCCCGAGCATGCTGATGAAGGTATGCTGAAGTCTCCTAGGCAGTTGTGCTATGCTTGGCTTCATCTGCGTGTCGCTCACTACTACGGGGATCGCGTCGATCCCTCACTTTGTTAGCCCGGCTGTCATTAAAACAGTCCGATGGCTAAGAGGAAGTCGAGGTGAGTGTTTTGGCCAGTATATTTTGCCTGATCCTAACATGTCTGATCGGTACGTTGTGCCTAATCCTGACTAAAATGTATGGTCAGTAAGTTGTGCCTAACCCTGACTAACATGTCTGATCAGTATGTTGTGCCTAACTATGACTAACATGTATGATCAGTATGTTGTGACTAACCCTGACTAACATGTCTGAACAGTATGTTGTGCCTAACCCTGACTAACATGTCTGAACAGTATGTTGTGCCTAACCCTGACTAACATGTCTGATCAGTATGTTGTGCCTAACCCTGACTAACATGTCTGAACAGTATGTTGTGCGTGACCCTGACTAACATGTCTGATCAGTATGTTGTGCCTAACCCTGACTAACATGTCTGATCAGTATGTTGTGCCTAACTATGACTAACATGTCTGATCAGTATGTTGTGCCTAAGCCTGACTAACATGTCTGAACAGTATGTTGTGCCTAACCCTGACTAACATGTCTGATCAGTATGTTGTGCCTAACCCTGACTAACATGTCTTTCCATTCTACGCTAACACCAATTTTTTGTCATCTCTCTTTGCTAGAGTCCATGTTTCAGACCCATACAGCACAATTGGCCATGTATTAGTGGCGATTATTCTTTTCCTCAGTTCTATCCCGATATTCTTTGAGGTTATCAATTTCCATTTTAATGATTTAAGAGCAGTACTCTGTCAACTATGCCAGCAGTCCGCACCAAAAAGGGTAGTGGTACAGTGGGTCCCATCTCACTGCAACATCCAAGGCAACGAGGAGGCAGACAGACTGGCAAAAGAATGTGCAAGACTACCACAACCAGATACTAGTATGACATACGAAGAGTCAAAACGGCTTATTGGAGTTAGATACATGACCAAATGGGAAACCGAACATACCGGCTACACAAAAAACGATGTCCATTACCAGTTGAACAGAAGAGAGGAGGTCGTGGTCTTCAGACTTCGCACTGGCCACAACAGACTGAGGTACCACCTATTCAACAAATTGAAGATAGGTGGCACCGACGAATGCTCGTGTGGTACAGGGAAAATGACCGCTGAACATTTGCTGCAAAACTGTCCGACATACGAGGATCAGAGAAAGCAGATGTGGCCATTATCAGTGGCAACACTAGACAAGCTCTATGGCAGTGTCGACAGCCTCAGGATGACTGCTGCTCTTTTCGAAAAATTAAAGGTTGATGTCTGACTGCGTACGATGAATAATAATATGAAGAATTTCCATTCTTCACTGAAGGGCTTGTCTTAATTTCTTCCTCGTTGCGGGCATCTCCTGTTATGGTTTGCCCAAAATATGTAAACTTCAGTTCTTTTTCGATTATTTCTCCATCGATGGATATATTTATCTGCTTATGTTGCTTGGATATTACCAAAGTCGTTGTCTTCGATGTGTTTATGTTCATGCCAAACTCGTTGGCTGTGCTATTAATTCTTTCAAGCAGCATTTCTTCTTCTTCTTCTTCTTCTGCGTACGCAGTCAGACAGTAACCATTATTTTTTCGAAAAAAGCGGCGGTCATCCTGAGGCTCTCGCTACTGCCATAGAGCTTGTCTTGCAGTTCCACTGGTAATGGCCACATCTGCTCTCTCTGATCCTCGTATGTCGGGCAGTTCTGCAGCAAATGTTCAGCGGTCATTTTCCCTGTACCGCACGGGCATTCGTCGGTACCACCTATCTTCAATTTGTTGAATAGGTGGTACCTCAGTCTGTTGTGGCCAGTGCGAAGTCTGAAGACAACGACCTGCTCTCTTCGGTTCAACTGGTAATAGGCATCGTTTTTGGTGTAACCAG